>CM055275.1:24048542-24490804 GCA_029237695.1 Conchocele bisecta | reverse complement strand
TTGGCGAATAGTGTAGATCCTGATCAGACTGTGCGGATGCACAGACTGTTCTGGATCTACACTGTTCGCAAAATCCACAAGCCCCAATCACAGCATAAACATGTGCGAGGGCGGATGAAATGTCTGCGATCAGGATATACCATATAAATATATGAAGGGAAGTCACATACTCACAGACGTCTTTGATAGAAAAATGCTATACTTGACATTTTGATAAGTCAAGATTTTAATCTCATTCACATATATCAATATTTTGACAAAGCGTTTGTATCCAATACATTACCATGGAGACGGTTACATTCACTGTGTCAACGTTGTAAGAGTCTGTTCACCCACCATAATGGCGAGAATCAGTGAAAATTGTTGCGAATGGCATGAGTTCATGCTACATACGTGCTATGCATAATTGTTGACGATACCGACTCAGCTTTCTGATAATACTAAAAGTATAAATGCAACCCGAGTTGACGAATCAATATAGCAATATATACTATTAGTTAGTATTTGTTTTATTTATACTATATTTAACGAGGGTGACACAGTTGGCCAAGGCCAGTCTACCATGTGGCCTCCTCTGCAGAATTACATTAACAAGCATGTGCACATACAATTATATACAAGTACATGTAATAATTTGGAGTAACTAATAACTACGAATTAACTAACATTAACTACGAGGGGCGTAAACAACGATCGATTTGCATTTGATTGAATACTAATAAGCATAACCTGGTCACTTTATGACTTCACCTCATACAATGGAGATCGCTTTGCTTTTCCAAAGTCGGCACAACAACCGGAAGAGCAACAAAATTGGGTGACGATATCGCCTTTGCGTCCAGTGTAGACCCAGGCCAGACTGCAGACAGGACTGGGTTCACGTTGTTCGCCATTCGATGAGAATGTACAGACCCACCATACATCAAACAAATACATGCCTATTTCAATAATGAGCATGTTGTATAGGCACTGGTCGCATTGGGCCCGGCTGGATAGACCCCGGCTGAATCGGGCCGGGTTAAACAGAGCGCGGGTGTATATGGTCCGGCTAACAGGGCCCTGTCGCGTAGGGTCTAGCTGAATAGAGCACAGACAGCCTAGGCCCCGGTTGAATGGGACCCGGCTGTATATGTTTCCGATAAATGGATGCCCGAATGCAAAGGGCCCTGCTTAATACGGTTGTTTACTTTCTCCTTCATCGAAAGTGTCCGCGGAAATTTGCTAATACATGATGTATTATGTGAGTTTGTGTTAATATGTTTGTATGTTTGCCTTTTCTTATTGTTGCCGAAGTGTTCATGTCCCTGCCACGTTAGGCCAGGGTGTCCAGGCAACTCAGTTACAACACTTTCTTATGCACGTAAGTCATATATAACAAGTCTAACCAAATCAGTAAGTTAGCTCAAGGTCAGCCGAATGTTCTGCCTACCCTTTCCTGCGTCTGGCCACGGCCTGCCTTAGAGCTGTCTGGAAGTGGCAACTATGTGGACGAAAATAGCACGTGTTGTTACCGACTATATGGCACAAACTTGCGTGTCGAGTGCCGCCAGGGGTGGATTGGTTCTACATGGGATCCGTTTTGCGCTGCAGTGTAAGGGTTAATAGAAAAGTTATCAGGTAAAGGTTATTAAACGCGTAGGAATTCCCAGGCTCGCAGATACGCGAGTGTATGGACATATATGTTCGTACATATTCGTGCTGGAAATGCAGGTCATATGTCACATGATAAACCAGTGTAAGAGTTAAGGAATTTGTTGTTTGGTTTCATACTATATATTTACCAGATCAAATGTATAACAATGTATCCCATAAATGGCACGGAAAGTCGTAAATCATGTTATATGTGAATCTTTAGATATGTATCTTCTTTTCATTTCATTCCGTCCTATATTGCACCCGTCTATTCCTTTGTGACTGAATTAACCCTTTCAACATCACATACCTGTATAGTTGTATTGGCAAATAGTGTAAATCCAGATGAGCCGGCTCGTGACGAGCCGTCTCATCAGGATCTGCACTGTTTGCAAGTAATTTTCATATTTTTTTTAACATAAACACCCCCTTTTCATAAATTCACTTGTCTGAAAATCATTTTGTGAACTGTCAATTGCTTTGGGACTGACTGATTGGGCAATGAAATCGACAAACAAATATAAATGGCTCAAGTGAGTACATGCTATATCGGCGGTGAAAGAAAGGGAATTACGTCCATTATTGCCTAGAGAGATACGCCACGAATTTACGGAGTCCATGCACGAAGGAGGCTAAGTCCTTCAAGCGCCCTGCGTCTTCCGACCCCGGCAATTCAGGATGTACGCATCTCTATTGGCGATTATCTCTACGGCTCTTTGGTTGGGATGTTGGCGCGAATATCAACCTCAACGTCGGCGCAATTGATAATATGAGACACGCCATGCGATTTTATACCTAAAAACATGTACGATATTTCATGAAATATTTTTCCGGAAACTGTGATACGTTCTGTCAATGACGTCGAACGATGACAACATTTTCTTAGCAAATGCGGAATTGAATTCCGCATTTGATATGGAAATTTCGTCAACTTTCGACGTTATTTACGGAAACTTTCGTAAATTTTGTAAATATTTTTCATGAAATATCGCACATGCTCTTGATTTATCATTGTAATTGACGAGGTTGTTTAGTATTGCCATGCAATCATAATAATGATTTAATGTGCACTACTGTGACTATTATTGAGACTATAACACGTGACATTCTGGTAACAACACCGTTGGTGTTTTTTAGTCCCAGCCAGTAAGCCAGCCAGGCAGTCAGCCAGCCAGTCAGCAACCAGCGACGGCACGTTCATCTGGTGTATTCGCGTAGAACCAGTACGCAACACTTATATTATTCTGGAGTCCACAACACGACACCGTGTACCAGCGGGGACTCTGCTCCGCGTGGACCAAGGGCGTATCGAGCGGGGCATTATTTCGGTGACGTCATTCCGTCCACGGACGATATGAATCCCGAAGGACGTCCACCCATGTGGTATTGGCCTCATACGCCCAAGTAGTCTGTATATTCTAGTTCAAAGTATCTTTACGACGTCATAAGAACGTCACTGTCATCATGGCGGAAACCTGAGTTGATAACGGAAACTCTAAACATCGGATCTTGAACATGATACATAATGTTGAACTATACCTACCTATTCCAGAATCGTGACGGTGCATTGGTTGTGCGACTGTATATGGGGGCTTCATCCAGAGGACGTTGTCCGTACTGATATTATCATTCATTGTGTGTGCATACCATTATTTGTAAATGCATCATCATTGCAACTATAAACCGTGTTGTCTCTGTCCACAACATGCTTGGGTTCCATCCCATCAGTAAACTATCTCGGTGTCACCCTGGCGTGACACCATGATGAGGACCCCTATACGGGGTATGAAGGAATTGAAATATTGTTTGCTATTTTTCTTATTTTTATTCAAAAGTATATGTTTTTACCACTCAGTTGACGATTCAACTGAGTGGTAACAATATATACTTCCGTGCATACTTTAGATAATTACTTGTAGTAGTGGCGAGACCATTTGTGAAGCCTCAACCATTAATGGGGTAATCTATAAATCGGCACAGATGGAGTGGCGTTAACTTTTAGCACGTACCATATTCTAATATCGGACGAGTTACTTTGGTTTTAGATTCTTCACAACTTCAATACTTTCTCAACGTGTATGAATCATGGACAGGCAGGCAGCATGCAGTGTTGGCGCCCATGAACTATGACACATGGAACACTGGGGATTTCACCGGACCATTTTATTTTATTTTTATTTCATTGACTGTTAACAGGTCATTTCAGGGCCAGGTTCGCGGGGTCGCATCCATATTTCATCTGTTGTGATGGGTTGGGGATCCCAAAATCAGAACTGGATATTTACAAAAAAAGATACATGTTCAGCCCTGAAATGATGCAGGATTCAGTCCATGTTCTGCACACTTAAATTAGTACAAGTCATACAGCAGTTGATAGGTCTTAGCTCCATAATCCTCTCTTAGCGAATCCTTAATATTGTAATGAGTTTCCATCACAGGGAATGAGTCTATGTGTGCTTTTACATGAGTGAATACATTAGCAGGTGTCTTATTGCATGGACTATGCCTTCCAGCATATCTGTTCCTGTGAATGCGTCATGTGCTGCTACAAATATGTGTGCAGAGACGAAAATATACATTTACCAAATAAGCACATGTGAATTATGTGCATATTGCAATAGCATGTGTATTTCCATTGATGGGATTATCTGCGTACATAAGTTCGTATCATATATAACTTGTTTAGTAATTGAAGACTTTGCACACGCTCGCCGGAATGGACATCTACCCTAACACATATTCCTCTGGCAAATTTGGACAATATGACTACACTGTACATACTAAATCAAACGAGGAATTATAAAATAATAATTATTGTTCATCCTAATAGGCATTGGCTGCAGTATGAAACTACCATATTGAATACACGTGTAAAATGTATACAATACGAGATCGGCTAACCTCGGCCAATGTACGTTAATATAGAACGTTCTGACCAGATACACCAAATGTCTGTTCGCAATTATACAGCTTGTTTGGTCGAGACCGAGTCTCAGCCTATCCATCTATTTGTCTCTGAGAATTAGATATGGATAGACATCGATAATTTTCTATACTCTTTCATCAATGACAAATTCAATTTATCTGGATATGTACATGCCAAACCTGCTAGATCCGAATACGGAATGCACACTTACTACAGAAACCTGGAAACAAAGGCTATATAATTTTGATCATTATCAATTGGTTGATCGTGTTGTATGACTTTTTCTTTGCTATGCAAATTAATAAGGCTATACACTAGTATTATGATGACACATGAAAATCATGTCGGTGCCAGCGTGCTACCAAGCTTCCTTCAGTAGTATATATATACATGCCTTTCTAGTGTATTTTTTATACATCTTGGCATAACTATATCTACGAGACATGCATCACTACAATAGTAACTTTGTTTTTCAAATATGGCTACACTAATATAGAAAGTATGTAGAATGATGTAGAAAGTTATCAAAACCATCAAGACAACTGTGGAAATTAATCACATTTACTTTGATATTTCAGTAATAAAAACAACATCATGTGCGAAAGGATTTCCAGATTTTTGCATCATATACTGCAAATACATGTAAAAGTATGCATGTTTTCTGATGGATCATCCAATACACTATACATATAGAGCAACAACGATGCAGCGTGGGAAAGATACCATAGAATATTGATAGTTAAACAATTTCAGCGAATTTTGTATACACACGGTAATATCGTTTGTTTCTAAGCGGCCATTTTGAAATATAATTCGGTCAAATGATATGATATTATACACATAGTATTGCCGTTCTAAGGATATGTCATTATACAAGGGTAATACATAACTTTAGAAGTCAAATTGCAGCATGTTGCATGTCTATTGTGCTAGATGCCATCTTGGATTTAGCGGCCATATTGAATTTGGAAAAAAATCCAACCAATATTTATTTTAACATATACGAGCCAAAACAAGTGAAAGTTTGCTTTTAACAAACAATTGACACGAAATTTACATTCTGGTCTACACTATAAAGATACATATTTGATTTTCGTTTCAATGGGATATGTTTCTTTTCTCTTTAAATTCCGTTCGTACGTCCGTCCTTGGTCATTTCTTTTCGGGTCCTAGGTCCGTGTCTGTCACAAAGCATGGCATGCTTATACTCATCACTTATACAGCTACAATACATGTTCTATTTCCACCCCTCCGGGTATATGTAGACTGGACTGGACACGGTTTACATGACTTTTTATCTGGTGTATATGATGTGATAGGCACCAGAAAAATGAATATTGACCGAGGCGATATTTGTTTTATTACATAACCACTTCAGAGCTAAATGACACAATGTCACTGAATGGCGAACAGTGCAGAACCCGATCAGCCTGCTCGGGGGCGCTGCTGCATGATACATGTAATCGCCGTCTACACTAGTCTCACAGGCCGAACAGCCAATTCCCGAGTCATATAAAAGTATGTATACGTTAGCAGCACTTGCTTGTCTGACTGAATGGCGAACAGTGTAGACACTGGTCGGACTGTTAACATAATACACTGCGTCTACAGAGTAGTCGCAAAGTACAATGACCTTCGACAAAAACATATTTGTTAATATATAACCTCTTCAGAGATGAATGGCTTAATTTCAAAATGGAATAAATTACATGCTCTTCGAAAAAAATTGAAATTTGCTGTTAGACAAGCTTATAGTTAGTTGTCAAAATTGACAATTTTGACGTTAGCATATTAATTCATTCTTCGCCGGAAATGACGTCAAACGTGACGTCAACTACTTCTTGCGAATAAATCCAGAATCACGGTAAATCTCTGAGTAGCATGTAATATTGGCCAATATCTGGAATGCAACTTTGTATATTTTAGCACTTCTACATCAGAGAAATTTTAATTTTCAATAAAAAGTTGACATGCTGGTTTACTTTGATGATTTTTCATTGTGTTTGTGTTCAATGAATTCCGGTATTTGTATATGTTTGGATCATGACTATTTATTTTAGCGTCACAGATATAATATTAAAAGTATAGAGTTGAAACTTTTAGATGTCAATCTAATTGGATGCATTGATACTGTGAGAAACTATATTCAGATATTCTATATGAGATATGGAAATTTGAATGTGGGGATCACTTTTATCCATCCGATACATGAGCCGCATTCTATATTTCTTGTATTTTCACCGTATATGTCTGCACATCAGAGAGATTTTGTCTCCATGGAATAATAAGTTCTACTGGACATGCCTTACAAACATCGGTATACAACTTTATCAGCTACAGGACAAACACCGTTAATTTGCTCATAAAAATGTTACACATCATCAAAACTAGTAGTGTGTCAGTTTATAATATTCAGAGATATGTCTGTCTATCTGTTTTCACCTTCTCCATATAAACTTATGTTCGTATTTTATGGTTCAGGCTCGTAAACATAAAGAAATTAAAACACCGATGTCCATCATGTACCCCACACTAAGACATCATGGCTGATATACGGGGACATGCACTACGGGTCAAGCTCTTGTGACAGTACTTTCAGTACTTTGATTCACATTCAATGCAATCGAACATCAAACTTTCATACACACATTCTCATCAGAGGCTACGCTAGTTGCAATTTACGTGTATTGATTCCGATTTTGAAAACACGCGTTAGACTGAAAGTTGTAGAAGTAAACATGTATGTGATCTGTATAACTGAGCTGCCGGCTGATAAAAGAGGCATTACGGCCTTTATGGCAAGTGTAGATCATGATCATTGTTGTAGTCATAATTTATAATGTTCGATTGACAGAATAGCGACAAGTGTAGATCCTGTTGCTACGCTGGTCACACACGTCATCATGTGTCTTCTCACAGCTGGTCCAGTAATTGCATTGGTGGCAGTTGCTTTAGGGGCTGGGACAGGCTGCGATATATATTATAAGATAGCCCAGCCAGTTTGTTGTAAGTAAAACAATATTTCTAGCACATTTGGCATTATATAATCTAGATTGTTATCAGTGATCACCAAACTTTGTCTTGCATTTATGTTATTATGGATGTATGGATGATTTTAAAACATGTATTCGTCGTTTGGGGTAAAAACAAGGGCATATCTGCCGCTCCAAATATACTAGCAGCTAACGAGTGGGAATTCTCCCAAGGGACTGGAAGTGCCACCTTCAATGGATTTCTGATTATTGATTACATGTAGTATAGGTTACATGTACAGTCAACACTAAGCTAATCCCCTCGCTGGCAGCCTTGACAATAATAACATACTTCCTCAGTGACCTTCACATTGCCTATATGCAACTGGGATATACTAGTAGCGAAAGTACATGTACGTGCGTACGTACGTACGTTTGTGCTTTAGTATGACCTTTCATTTCTTCCATATTTTACAAAATTATACATGTTTATATAAAATCTGATCATACTATCTCTTTAGCCAATTGAGAATAGACTTGCTTACTTCCCTCTGTGTCCCAGGAGAAATAGTATCTATTCCAGTTTGAGAATGTAGCTGTTGTCATATCCGTGGAGGCGTATTCTGCTATATCACATTCAAACTAGTTGACTATGTAGAACAGTAGATATCCTGTACAGACTGCAAATGTGCATGCTGATCTGGGCCTATACTGGTTGGAAACATCGCATGGTTCCTATTGTTAACTATGTACACACATGTGCTGCAGTAAGAAAATAGGACTTGGAATATTGGAATACATTATGTAGACTAGATATGACTAATGTGTCTAATTACTCCCAACTGCGCACCCCCACATGAAATGTGTGGCTGACGGAGCTCCTGATCAAATACTGGTAGTGCATTTGAAGTCTAGTAATGATATATACTGCTTGTATTAGAAGCATTGCAAATGTTCCAGACTGAATGGCGGGCAGTGCAGACCCTGGTAGTTATATGGGGTCTAAGTGATAACGGGAACATATAACAGAATCATCATTGTTGTTTCACTGCTTGGCAGATAGTTTATGCCCAGTATGAACCCGAGCTGGTACGGACATGCCACCATAAAACCACAGGCAGCCCAATTAATGGCATTATCAAGTGCCTTGGGACCTCCTGTCAGTCCCTAGCAGGTGCGCAATGATAACATGTGTGTGACACCGGTCCGTCGTCAATTGTACATGCACATTTCAAGCAAAACGTATAGACCTTATATTACAGAATAAGATAATCATGTACGTTGTAATAAAAATAGGATCCCGCTAGTCTTCTTAATGTGCACACATTCCCCAACAGTATGTCTAATATAATATGGCTTGCTGTATGTCACGGTACGTAACTCACTATGGAGAGGAAGCGTGTATCTGTACCCGGTTAGATCAGTAGGTCGAGTGATGGTACGGTAAATAAGATTTCCCAAGTGCGATCCCCGGGTCAGGTGTGCATTTTTCTCGCCCTGTGATATTTGACGCCCAACACGGGACCGTGACTGACAATTATTCCTCAAATTATCCCAAATACACATGTATATGGAATTCAATAGATGAAATAAAAACAGTATTCGGGAACGACTTTGGTTTGTCGGAGGATTATGCCGGGGTACTTAACTGACTTACAATGCTTTCGTCGCAAATGGTCACGGACGGAAGTACTGACGGACGGACGTACGGACTGATTGAATCTAAATATGCCAATTTCACAAATAAAAACGCATACTCGGTGAATATGGATTGATACGCATGATCATGATGATACACAGCACCGATCACTCCACCATACAATAATCCCCGCTGAGGATCACATGATCTGATTATACCGCCTTTCTCAATAGACTGGACTGAACGTCATTTTGTTTGGTACTTGTATTCATATTCTTGTACAAGAGCATTCAGGCTAATTCTTCGTTCGGGTGGGAGATTATAAACCTGCTGTCAGTTCTGCAGGAATAAATTCCTGTATCTTGTCTACGACATTGGTAACTCAAATACCAGCTGGCTCAGTGGTTTAACCCTTTAACCCAAGTAATTGGAATGTATTTTGATATGTTAATTTTGAAACCAATCCAACCGTCACAAACTGATGTTAAGACGAGTCCATTTATAAAAATGGGATGTGAAAATATATACAAAAGTGCAGATCCTGATGAGACGGCTCGTTACGAGCCGGCTCATCTAGAGATGTACTGTTTGCAAACCCCGCTATAGCTGGTTCAAATGGTTAATTACCTGTGACATGTATGTAACACTTATTGCGCCATGAGGCAGTATATTAAATAGAGTGATATCTTGGGTAACAGATTAAGACTAATGAACTGATAAATGCACGATGCTGGGTAATAGATTTAAGATTAATTGTTTGATCCATTCACAATATCGGACAGGTGTGTAGTTTATGTTTTTGCAAAGCCGACCTCTCGCTGACCACTACAGAATTAGCTGACAGACGCTTGTGACACTGGTTCAGGACCCATATATGCTAGCACTGTCTGTCCGTCCGGCGGTAGGCCTATTTTGCGAGGACATGATATACACATCACTACTGAGTTTCATTTACCCAGCTTATAATGCTTCCAGAAAACCTACAGTATAACATTGAATTCCACTCACCACTCCAGTTCTCACTACTTTGATTAAATAGGCCAACACACTGTTAATGTGTAATACTATAGTAAACTTACATGTTACCTGCGTGACACGACACCCAATCCATATCCCGTGAGTCCAATGTCGGGCATTGGGTCATGTCGGGTACAGGTTATATGCACATGTAAAGTGTACTACCAATACAAGTGAGAACACTATATAATAGGACTATTACAGACTATACAATAGGACAATATCTCCTAACTATCCCTGTGTGCGTGGAGAGTATCCCACGTCCACAGGTCCAGCCTGTAGGAGATCCTGTCAAATTGGTGTTGTCTGTCTGAAGTCCAAGTGTGTTCTGCCTATAGTGTGTAGGAATATGGATAGCCAGACTTGATTGTATGCACTGGTTGACCAGACACACTGGGTGTGTCCATTTGTGCACTACCATAATTGGCCTTGTACTACACTCTCCCCAATCATATAAAAGAGGTTAGGCCTATACACTTAAATCTGGACAAAGACTATAACATAGGGCAGAACTGAATTAGGTTCCCTGAGTAGGAGAACATAGTGACTAGAATGAATAAGCAATGAGTGATTGGAAGCATATACATGATAGAGTGACTAGTCTATATGGAAATGGAAGCCAAATCAGGTGTGAATTAGTGGATACTTATTGGGAGGTAGGACTGGATTGTATTTAGAACTGGGAGTCAGAGACATTTATTGGGATAGTGTATATTGGATATGTACATGCAACGATAACCTTTATAACCCGAGTATGAGTCGGACACTCAGTACTATTCGCAGAGCTTGAGATGTCTACACACTATAACCCGAGTATAAGTCAGACACTCAGTACTCTTCGAGAGCTTGACATGACTACATACTCTCATCATGTCTGCAACGTACTCGGGGCCTCCCTCGAATCGAGTGAAGAAGTCATCGCACCAGTGATGCGAACAGATCTCCACACAAGTCTGGGGAAAACTGCCGGACATGTCCGCTGGTGTGTCGTCCAGCGGTCAATGAGATTACCCTTGGCCCGAGCGAAGCAGTTGCACCACTGTGAGGCGAACTAAACTCCACAAGAGCCTGAGGATCACATCTCGACGTATCCTCTGGTGACTGGTTTTGGGGTCGCGGCGTCTATGAAGTTATCATTGACCCGAGCGAAGCAGTTGCACCACTGTGATGCGAACTAGACTCCAGGCAAGCCTGGGGATCACGTCTCGACGCAACCCTGGTATATGGTCTTGGGTCGCGACGTCAACGAGGTAACCATTGGCCCGAGCAAAGCAGTTGCACCACTGTGAGGCAAACTAGACGAGCCTGGGGATCACAGCTTGACGTATCCGCTAGTGCATGGTCTTTGGGTCGCTGCATCGATGAGGTTACCCTTGGCCTGAGCAAAGCAGTTTCACCACTGTGATGAGAACTAAACTCCACACAGGCTTGGGGATCACATCTCGACGCATTCTGAGGTTGCTGGAGGTTGTTGACGTCTAACACCATACTCTTAAGTACATGTATTTACTAATTATTACAGATATTCAGCCTGCATCACTACCAAACTCTTTATACGTAAGCACAATTATTTACTACTTTCTCCCATACGTTATTATTAAAGGAACAGATGAAGCATGTTTAATGATATGTCATATTCAGCAGTCTTGAGGCTTGTTAATCCATTATATTTTTTGTGTGAAAGTACACTCACAATATCCTGATCTAGTGCCATGTGCCATTATTGCGAACGTGTTGAGGAAGAAGTATAATGTTAGATAACGACCTTTTACATGAATGAAGTACAATTACATTTCAAACAGTTTTGTGATTGTCTGTGCTTATCGTCTGTGGGTAGATGCGAGATGTAATTCCATGATGCCCAGACGCCACTTGTTCCTGATTCCTCCGTTTTGTAATCCACATTATTGTATATTCTCGCCGATTATTGGCCTAGTTGGTACTCGGTAATAGGTATTTGCGACCACGATCAGGATTCCTGTTAGCAAAGTACCAAAGTAGAAAACAGCTTACTAGTCTGAACAACACCGGTTAGCAATCAACTTGCCTGGTGTCGGCGCTTTGTCTGTTAAGAGTAACAGCATAGTGAGATTTACATTATTTCACTAGACTACTACCCACCTGCAAATGTAGTAATCATTTATAACAGACCACTGGACAGACACTTTTACCATTGCTGTCACCGGCACTGTTATATCTCGAGCCTCCATCTCACTAGGTAGGTCAATGTCGTATATTCCCTTCGCAGGGCTGGACACACATTGCAACCCAGGTTGTAGCTGGAGGTCAATCCATCCGTATCTACAAGAGTTCCATTTAATATATTCCCTTCGCAGGGCTGGATATACACGAACTCTATAATCACGGCTTGGTGGTGGTCCCGCGAGTGTGGTATAAACATTGTTAAAGACTGGTAGTTCTGTTGCATCCTATACATTAGGCCATTGTTCTGCATGTGAAGAAGATGTCGTCCAAGTTCCTGCAGCACCGTTGGATGGCTGCTAACAAGCATTGGTGCAGAAACATTACACTGGCCTTCCACAGCCGAGATGAGACGAGTATCTCTGCTCTAGTTGTTGGGGCTGTGTGATGTTGGCCACACCCTCCACGTGTACCACTGTTGTCCGTACATCCAGGTAGTGAATGGGGTACTCCAACTTCCTCCAGCATCTTCGTAATCCATTCCGGAAATACAATGTCGGAGCGTGAACCTGCAGTTGTCCCAAACCCGGGTGCGACAACGCCGCGTGTACTTTGCGACGCCGCAAGCACCAGGGATGCCAGTTTACTGACCGCTTTGTGTTGTACCCCAAACACCGACCCCCGCCGCCAGAGCACACAGCCGCTGGCGATCCAGGTCATTAGCTCTAGTTTGTGCACCTGCATCAAGAGTCGTGCATGTGTGTCCAGTTCGGGCTACATCAGCGTCAGTGTGGGCTGTTGTTCTGATTGGTGCAGCTGTTTTTGCTCCCCATGTATGCAAGACCATATCTGCTGTGCCGATTAATTTGTCGCTGTTGCATGCACATTCAGCTTCTATTGTTTGGAGCATATATGTCAGCAGATAATTTGCTCTACACAGCTTGGTAGCAAGCATCCTATCTTGCTTATCCATCTGCGATGGCTTAACGCAAGTACCTGATATCCGCAATGAGCATGCATTTGTGCGAGTGTCTGTAGAACTTGTGGTCTGGAATCTTGCAGCTAGTTCAAGTTTCGTGCATCCCGGTAGATGTTTGTCGCCTGCAACGGAGTGCTGCAACTTGATGTCATTGGCACGAATGTGTACAGTTTGTTGGCCAACTGCACATGTGGTGTCCTGCAATGTGAAGTTTTGGGACCCTTTTTGTAAGTAACCTTCGTCAATTGACTGTTGGGGTGTAATTTGCCTTAGAATCACAAGAGAGTTTTGTACATTCAAAAGGGGTATGTCTGGCATGTTTGTTGACTGGGTAGAACCAGTATGGCACAATGTATCTGAATATAGACGGGATGTGCTTGATGGCAAATCATCAGAGTGTGTGTGTACATGATTTAGAGGCGAGATAACCTTGCATGTTGTCAGAGCATTTTGCTCTTTCCCGCGTGATGTTGATGCCGGTACCTCGTCAGTACGTTCTGCCAGTTTGGCTCCAGAGCACTTGGTCTGTTTGGATGAGAATTTACTCTTGTTGCAAAGCCTGATATATTTTAGCTTATAGATAGCTTGCTCAATGGAACTTTGGTTCATGTCAAGTACTCTGCTTCCAGACTTTATGTCTATCGCACCCAAGCAGAATTGGACCATAGCCTGATACAATAAATACTCCCTATCCTCTGCCCAAAATGTCACCTCTGCGATCCTGGTGATTCTATCTGCCCAGCCATCAAGACACTCATCATCGTCTTGGGAGATGGTGCAGAATTCTTGGGATTCAACAGCACTGTCGTTTGGGAGCTCAGGCTGTTGCATACACCGGTTGGGTGGTGGTCCAGCGTGGTACAAGGGGTGAAGTTGGTGCGGTGGTGGTATCGGCCATCCATTCATCGTGGTATGCGGCATGGGAGGTGTTGGCCATCCATTCATCATGGGGTGAGGCATAGGAGGTGTTGGCCATCCATACATCATGGGGTGTGGCATAGGAGGTGTTGGCCATCCATTCATCATGGGGTGAGGCATAGGAGGTGTTGGCCATCCATTCATCATGGGGTGAGGCATAGGAGGTGTTGGCCATCCATTCATCATGGGGTGTGGCATGGGAGGTGTTGGCCATCCATTCATCATGGGGTGTGGCATGGGAGGTGTTGGCCATCCATACATCATGAGGTGAGGCATGGGAGGTGTTGGCCATCCATACATCATGGGGTGAGGCATGGGAGGTGTTGGCCATCCATACATCATGGGGTGAGGCATAGGAGGTGTTGGCCATCCATTCATCATGGGGTGAGGCATAGGAGGTGTTGGCCATCCATACATCATGGGGTGAGGCATGGGAGGTGTTGGCCATCCATACATCATGGGGTGAGGCATGGGAGGTGTTGGCCATCCATACATCATGGGGTGAGGCATGGGAGGCGTTGGTATCGGCCATCCATACATCATGGGATTCCAACCAGGATAGGCGGCGTGCTCTTTCCCAGAGTATAGATATGCATGTGTTGCATTATCCATGATTGTCAATACGAAACAACGACTTTCGCTAAGTTTTTATGTTTCGGATATGCCCTTTTCTCCGTCTCAATTACAAATGGAAATGATAGCACCCCTCCTAACTCAATAATTCAATGCGGTCTAACCTTTCGCAAGGTCCAACTACTGTATGAATTACATAGTTTTTAATAATTAAAAGTTGGTATAAGCGACTATACGTAACTCACCAATCTCTTAATTATTAAATATTTCTGCTAACTCGATAATTCATGATGGTTTAACCTTCCGCAAGGTCTAACTACTATTATGAAGTACCAAGTTTTTGATAATTACAAGTTGGTATAAGCCACTTTATGTAACTCACCAAGCATTTAATTATTAAATAAATCTGCAAACGCAATACTTCATAATGATCTAACCTTTCTCAAGGTCCGACTACAATATGAATTATTGATGTTGCTCTGTCTTGTTTTTGTGGTATAATTCAAAAGATCACAATAATCTCGCAATTGAGAGAGTGCCCTTTCAAATTTACTGTTCCTGTATTCCCGTTCCACGTTGTAAATTCCTAAAGTGATAAACAATTCTCGAAAAATTCAGGAATTCAATTCTTTCAATAATTAATAAGGTCACAGCATTTCGCAAAGCCAGCCTATGTAATAAATATTGATTTAAAAAAATAAAATGACAATGCAATAAATACTGTCTCGAAGTTGAAAGACGCCCCAGACTCAACAATAGAACCTAGAATCGGGCAATTTTTTTCAAATTGCTCGACAACCAAATGGTTGAGTATTTATTGTTCTAGCCTGTGATACAAGAACAACAAAAATTCTAAAGTGAAAGAAAGAAAATAAAGAAAAATTTTCCCCGCCAAAAATAAAGTAGTTCCCCCAAATTTTCTATTTTATTCTATGTTTTTTTTTATTTTGCACAGGCTCGATTTGTCCGCAGCGCCAATATAGTAAACTTACATGTTACCTGCGTGACACAACACCCAATCCATATCCCGTGAATATCCATATCCATATCCCGTGAAGGCTGGGCTAGGCCCAGAGTCCAATGTCGGGTATTGGGTCATGCCGGGTTCAGGTTATATGCACATGTAAAGTGTACTACCAACACAATATATAATAGGACTAATACAGACTATATAATAGGACAATATCTCCTAACTATCCATGTGTGCGTGGAGAGTATCCCACGTCCAAAGGTCCAGCCTGTAGGAGATCCTGTCAATAGGTGTTGTCTGTCTGAAGTCCAAGTGTGTTCTGCCTATAGTGTGTCGGAAGATGGATAGCCAGACTTGTTTGTATGCACTGGTTGACCAGACACACTTGGTGTGTCCATTTGTGCACTACCAGAATTCGCCTCGTGCTACAATACTCAATAAAAGTACATGTACATGTAGTATTTTAGCAATTAATTATGGCCACATCATTTGATAACGCAACTGATGAATCAACACTCGTTATGAGATGTCTTGCTGGACGAAATGTGGCATATACATGTAATTAGGATTACAATATGTAATGGCATGTAAAAATGCTTTTTTTTCATTTAATCAGTGAACATATTAATGTAACACATATGATTTCTCTGAATAAATCATGTTTCGTATGTCATCTCATATATAGTATCTTCGATACGTGTATCAGTCAGTGCAACCACAAAGTTTGATAAATCGAAATTACTATAATGTTTGAATACTAGTTTTGATCTAGTTCTGATTGTACACATGATGATCAGGATCTACACTGACCAATAATGTATTCGGTCACTTTGTACGGCCAGTGACCCTTTAGAATGGATGGATATTTATTAAAGGTTCATGCCCACTCAGGAGGCACAACATGTACTTTATCGGAATTAAGCAAGTGTAGGACTGTGTCACTATTCCACCAGTTCTAAACATTATGAGCGCCCGCTATACATATATAATCTGTTAGTAATATTTAGTTTAGTGATAGTGACGCGCGGTGGTATCCGGCCATTTTCATATGCAAATGAGGCATGATATTTCTTAATTAGTTATGCTAATTAAATGCGTCACTTGACAAATTAATATTTCCGACAGATTATAAAATATGATCATTGCACATCAAAAAATACATGCAGAGAATAAATATCAATGTCCTTTAACATTTTAAGGAAACACGGTTATCGCCCCTGATATCAGTGTGACATTTTACGTCTGATTTTGCCAGAAAATGTCTCAGATGATGTCTCTGAACATGTTGTGTCTACTGAGTGGGCATGTACCTTTAAAGGCCGTTTCACACTTACACCGAACCGAAACCGAAACCAGAACGAAAAATTATAAGTACGTTGGACCCTATGGAGGCTTTCACATCTACGCCGAAACCGAAACCGAACGCCGAAACGAAAACATGCACGAATTGGATTTTATATTTTTCGGTTTCGGCGGCCAAATATAGCATCTATGCCAGGTCTGTCCAGCATCACACAACATATAATTAAATTACACAACTGCATATAAACGACCACGTGCGTTGTATATAATTTAATTAGTAATCATGGAAGCCATGAAGGGATTGTCAAGCGAGACAATAGAGGCGATTATTTTAGAAGTGCAAGACTACAGATGTTTGTGGGACAAGGCTCAGGCCGACTATAAAGACCATGACTTGAAGGAAGTGACATGGAACAACACCGGGAAGTCTGTAGAATTATCAGGTCTGTGCTAAATTATACATACATGTGCATGTTATTGTACTATACGTGTTAGCTTTTCTAAAACGCTTGTCATGTGTATTATTATCATTATTGTTCTGTGATGGACAATCAATTGGTGACACTTTCTTCATCATGTGCGTGTGCTTATTCAGGAATCACATTGCTAGTGTCCGGTTTTCCATGTGTCCGTTTTCGTGTGCGTATGCGGGAAAGCCAATTTTTTCTATATAAACAATGATTACCACCTATAATAATTACCAACAACACTGCACACATACGCAGACGTGCACATTGACGGTTCTCCATGTGCGCGTGTGTGTGAAAAATAGTTTGCTATATGAGCGATTATTACCTATGTTGTATGTGAATACAGGTAGTCATTGCTCATACAGCAGACTTTTTTTCACGCATGAGCACATGCGCACCTAGGAACTGTCTGTCCGCTAGTATATTGAATGACCATTTCAAGGCGGCATCACTATCATAAACCTGTATGTGGCTGTGCCTCGTCTTATACATTGCTATGTGGCTGTGAATGAAGCAAAATGGCTGTGACCTATGCAACCAATGTAATTCCAGATCAGCCTATTCATCCGCACGAAATATACGCTCCCAGTTGTAATTTTAATTCTTATATTTTTTATATTTATATTTGTTATTTATAGGGTGGAATTGGCTCGATGGCCTTCCATCCCTGGGGTTGTAATTTTAAGGACATTTATCTTTTATATCAGGTGAGCGTGTGAAAAAGGTATGGAGCAACCTGAGAGATACCCGTACGAGGTACATGAGGGAGGACGCGAAGATACTTTCCAGTGGCTCTGCCTCAAAACGCGGAAAGATGGAGTCTTGGAAGTGGGCGAAAATACTGGCTTTTCTGTCAACTGCAGAGTATCCGAAAAGGTGAGTGTTATATCCGCTAACAAATGGGTGTTGTTACAACGTGCTTTAGACGTTGCGCGAATGTTGTGGCGCCACTGCATTACACCGTTGTAAGGCCCTAAATGGCAAGTTAAATGTTCAGAGGACGTTCTCGTCATTACAAAATAGCTTTGAGACAACGTTTCTACAACGTTGACACAGTAATTTATTTTTCGCAACATAATAAAATTATGCCAGCGTAGCAGCAACATTGTGTCAGCATTGCCACAACGTTGTATTGACACGGTGTGTTTGCTGGGATGGCAATTACAACCATAATTTTTATTATATAACAATATGTCTAGTACAGTTTCGAATATGCAATACAAGTCAACACGGTTGTGTGATCCATGGAACCCGCTGAGCATGGCTACTAGAAAAAAAATGCAACAAATTAATTGACAAAGGAATACACCATAATTGTCCACATAAGTGGGCAATTATGGTGTATTCCGTTTTCAGTCTTAATGTGTTGCACTATTCTAGTTCTTTGTATCATAGGTACGTGTCTTTCACATGTGGAAGGGTCTACATCGACCATCTTTAACTCATCGGCTCATCGTTTTTAGAACGTTGTTCTACATGTGGGTGAACACCGCGGATGCACTGGTGAAAGACGCGTCTGAGAACTGAATACACCATAATTGCCCCCCTATAATGTGGAAAATTATGGTGTATTTCGTTTCCACGTAGGTCTTTCACCTGTGCGGGGTGTTGGATTGTGCTAATACAATATATTCTGTGTTTCAGTACAGTCAGCAACAATTCCAGATGGAACCAGGAGGACAAGATGATGAGTCACAGTCAGATAATGATGCGTCCATTGAAGACGAAAGTGGAACTTCATCTCGACCACCTTCGAGAGCGTCTACACAGCAAGAATGTCGTCGGTCCGAAGTTAACTCCAGGTAGAAGGCAGAAGAAACGTATTCCTAATGATGAGCTGGAATCATTGTACATGTCATATTTAAAGAAAAAGCAAGAGAAGCAAGAACCAGAAGCTGATAAGGATGCTGAGGCTGATAAGCTTTGGCTGTTGAGTTTGCTTCCGAATTTTAAGGGAATGCCGCTGAACAAAAAGAATCGCATAAAGTATGCAATTCAAGGGTTGTTCCTTGAATCGGATGACCTGTCGCCTACACGAGGAGAGATGCCTCGGCAACAGCAACTTCGTATGCAAGTGCCATATCAACACCGGCGTCACAGCAGCAGGGATATGTCTTCAACCAACAACCACCAATCAGTAATAATAGAGGCACAGGCAGCGATACTGATAGTGTTCAACAATCATATGATAATGATGGTGGTGTATACCAAACGTATACCAATCTCTAAGATAAAGTTGATGTTTATATGAGACGCTGTTTGTAAGTGTTTAATTACAGTTTCTGATGAAGACATCACTATGAATCTATTGACTGTCATATCACCGATTCATATATATGCTATCAAATAATGGAATATGTTCTATCACAAACGCAATGTTTGATATCACACATTCAGTTACAAGATATCACTAACTTGATTGAGGTTCCTATTTCAGTAGCATTTGTGCACCTGAATATACACATCATTATTCACTTATGTTTTCGTCTTTATACGAACGTCCATTTAACGTTCCCCTCGAATTATTGAATACTGCCATGGTACAGCTCCTTCCTCTGAACCGAAGTAATCTTTGTACCGATTCCTAACTTGGACAGAATGTGCCTTTGGTCTGTTACGTGTAGGCACTTGTGGTATGCTGTGAAGCCCAGCATTTTCTTGATTCCCTTCGCAAACTGCTTGTGGCATTCCACTGTCATCCATCCCATGTTGTCCAATAGAATCCTTTTGGATAAAGTTATGTAACACTATTGTACCTTTAACTACTTTAGTGGCATTGTCAGGATGCAAACGTAGTCTCCTGTTGTATATCCTCCAGCGTTGAGTTAACAAACCAAAGGCATTTTTCTGATATTCGTCGAGCGCGCGACAACCTGTAGTTAAAGATACGTTTGTCCTCTGATAAGTTTTTTCCAGGGTATGTCGTAGCATGTAATCTTTCAGCGGAAATCCTTCATCTCCAACAATCACATACGGTAACGGGCCGTGTTCCTCAGCATTTCGTAATGGCTCTGCAGGTGGTATGTTAAACTGTTGTTGCTCAAGGGCTATCCCCATGGGACATTTGTTTAAAATTCCACTGTCACTGCTGCTGCCAAAACTCCCTATATCTACGGCTGTGAATAGGTAGTCTGCGTCTACTATAGCTAACAACACTATAGAGAATGTCTTCTTATAATTGAAATATAAGGATCCGGAATTTGGAGGTGCTTCAATTGTCACATGTTTTCCGTCGATAGCACCGATGCAGTGAGGGAAGTTCCATCTTTCTTCAAATCTTCTTGCGCCTTCCAACCATGATTCTTCAGTTGGAACAGGGAGTAAAGTGTGACTGAGAGACTCCCATAATGCATCGCAAACTTCATAGACAGCATCACTTACTGTACTAATGCCACATCGAAAACTGTATGCGATGGTTGTAAATGCATCACCAGTACTTAAAAAGCGCAAACATATCGCAAGTTGTTCAGGTACACCATAGGTTTTCTAAACGTGTCGTCTGACGGTGGAGCCTAGGTGTTAATATTTCAACAAGTTCGTCAAATTTTTCCGGGCTCATACGAAAGTATGTGTAAAATTTGTCTGGATGTGCTCTTAGTTCCTGAATTAGCTTATGGTATTCACCCAATTCTTCACGTCTAGTGTTGATTTCATGTACCCATTTTCTTCTTTGCCTACGTCTTCTTAAAATATGATAGCCCATCAGTAGCATTTCATCATCACTGTCATCTGTGGCTACATGTACATCCATATTGAATTGTTAACTTAAATATCACTGAATTGAATCACATACAGTATAGTTCTATGCAATGCATCTGTGATACACAAAGAATTTCACAACGTGTAAAGTAGTCATAGATTTCGTCCACGGAATCGGCTCAAATGTGAAAGGCCTCCCGAAAACGAAACGATGGAAATCGGTTTCGTTTCCGTTTACGGTTTCGTTTCGGTGTAAGTGTGAAACGGCCTTAACTCTTTCACAAGATGTTCACCCGTGAAAAACAATTAGTGCATCTCTAATATTGATAAGTTTGTTGCACACTAGTGTGAGAATGAGTCGATTTTTCTGCAACATTAACAAATCAACATGCATTTCAAGAATCGTCCAAATCGTCTTCAGTAATTGGTTTTATTACCCCCATGAGGACAACAACATTAAATCTGACCAAATCACGTTGACAGGCAGATTTATTATTGCGTCAGCCGAGTAAATTGGGTATTACGACAACTGTTCTTTATTTTAAAGGTACATGCTCGTTCTGAGCCGACTCACTGCATCTACACTGTTTACATTTTCTAGTGAAATCGGTCGACCGGTCTGGTGGACGTCGTATTGAATCAGCACATGCATGTATTATATTGTATTTAAAAACAGAACATCATATATTGAACTTGTACGCGTAAAATAACTTGTAAAGCATGTGTATTTATTACACGAGTGTATTACTATTTGTAATACACCATGTTTTTTTACACTGTGAAAGCAATTCCGTATAACAAATGTCATTTAAATGTACTCTGTATTAAGCCGTTGCTCTCAACTTTCGATTTCGCATTATGAGGCCAACGGTGTGACTCTTAGGCTAAGGTAAAACAGGCATGCAACACCGTAGACCCGTCTCCGGTGACGCTCGGATGCGGAATTGTCATGGTGTTGCTAATTCATTTACCGTAAATTACGCAACTTATGAATTCCCACGTTCAAGCTGGAACGCGTGATGCCCATACCGATCTGGGACTAAGCCATATAAGAATGTCTCTTTAACACATTTCTTTCTTATTACACTTTCTTTTCTCTTTTTTTGCAATAATTACTCTTGAAATGTACGAATGAACAGTGTCCTCCCTATACTAAGTGCTCTGTGTTTTCTAATTTTCTTCCAGTACTCATTAACCCTTAGAATGTGGGAAACGAAATTAGTCGTCTGCTGCTGTGTCATATTTGATCTCTTTTCTCAGTAAAAACATGGTTTGACAGCACTTTAGAATCATTTCCAACTGAAATGATTCTAAAATGCTGTCAAAACATGTTTTTTATGAGAAAAAAAGGAAATAAAAAATAAACAGCAGACGTCAATTTTTTATTCAGCATTGTAAGGGTTAATAAACAATTGTAATGCATTATCTTGTCAAAAATAATCTATAATTATATTCAGAAATTGTACATGTACATGTAAGGTAGATAATGCATTTTGATTGTTAAATGTATCGCCATTGTGTCATCCTACTATTATGTTGTATACCTCATGTTGTCATGTCATGTGACCTGAGTGCACATATATGAGACGCGCCATGCGATTTTGCACATTCGGTCATCTGCGTAATTTCATGAAATACGTTTACAAAAGTTACAATATTTTCCGCAAATGGCGTCAAAAGTTGACAACATTTCCAGGGTACAAGCGGAATATACTTCCGCATGACTGTATACTTTGTCAACTTTTGACTTTATTGCTGAAACATATTGTAAAGTTAGTAAACGTATTTAATGAAATTACGCAGATGTCCGAAGGTACAAACTCGCATGGCGTGTCTCATTATAGAGGTACATTTGCATGTAGTGTTGAAATAGTTAATCCTTATGGTAAAACATATATCAGTTGTCAAGTGTTTAAACATGTTTAACAACACACAAGAACCATCTCCTGTGGAGAATAGTCCAATGTACTGCAACAACATGTTTATGGACAGAAATAAGATAACATTTAGAAAATATTGCAGACAACATAAATTGTTTCCTATTTTGTTAGTGTTGTTGCTGTATCTTGCCATTTCACTATTTTCTAACATTTTATAACATCAACTGTGGGATGTGCAACGATTCTGACCCGAGAAAAACAATGTGTGCATCTCAAATATTGTTCTTAGAATTAGACGAGTTTGTTTTTCAATATTCTCAAACAAGATGTAATTCAAGAAATCACCCTATCTCTTAATGGTCTTCAGTAATGAGTTTTATTACCCCTATGGGGATATATTAAATCTGACCACGTCATATTGACGGGGATTTATTATAAGAGTCATGCTGGGTGTTCAGTTTACTGTTTTGTTTTATTTTATGCGTTTTTAAAACCACGCATCCATGCCGTCTAATCTGGGTCTCAACTGTTCGCCATTCCATCAAAGAACAATGATTATTAATCCAGCGAACAATTATTTTACTCTCAAGCTGCAACAGTGCATTTGCTAATCAGAATCTACACTGGTCATGAATGAAATACGCGCGGCTTTGACAGAACGCAGGTAAAGTATAGAGCTCGGCAAAAATAATGTTTAAGTCCTTATTAATTGCTATACCAAATGGGGCTGTATTTATATGACAGTAGCAGGATAACTAACTCTGTATATCATGTAACAGTGCTGGCTAATTGGAACACAAACTGATGTAATAATATATGGTACATAATTCAACGGTGTAGATTCTGATCAGACTGTGCGGATGCACAGGCTGATCTGAATCTACACTGGTCGCAGAATCTGTAAGCCCCATTTCTCCAGTCACAGCAACGTGCAAGGATGGGATTTACCTGATGTATGTTGTTTAGAATTATGATTAGAATAGTATGCATATCATGGGCGGATTCAGGGGGGGGGGCGGACCACCCGCGCCCCCCCCCCCCTAAAATTCGCCGAGTAAAGATTTTGTACAAGTTACAAGGCACGTTTCATGCCAAGTGCCATGTATTCCATGCATGTTTCGGTCGTTTTCTTATTGTTTCAAAATGTAAACGTTTTCAATCACAAATCATGTCTAAACATACTGTGACGGTGTCAATATTTTTGCTCCAAAATGTGCCAGAACGCAGGAATTGCGATGTAGATTCTGCTCGGACGACTATTTTGCAATACTTAGCTCGTATAGCTCGTTCGATAATATAGTCAAGTATTGCAAAACAGTTACGCCCCCCCCCCCCCCCTAACCCGAAATCCTGGATCCGCGCGTGCATATCACATATTTGTTCCAGATTTAATGTTTACGAGTTGTACATCTATTATAAATGACGCGATAATAAGTTGCTAGAGGTCAATCGATGAGTTCAAATATAGGTTGAGCCGTAGCCTATTTCACCAACATTGCAAAGTATACTTTTCTAGCAAAGTATACTTTGAGGGAGAAATTTTCAATTTTAGGATAAATTTATTATTTTTTATTATACTAAATTTATTACATTATCACAGCCATTTTGGCTGTGATAATGTAATAAATTCAGTATAAAAATTCTGCATACTTTTAATCATCAACTATATGCAGTCGTTAGTTGTATATGAAATAATGCATTTCAGGAAAAATAAATGATTACTCCCTCAAAGTATACTTTGCTAGAAAAGTATGCTTTGCAATGTTGGTGAAATCGGCTACAGGTGTGTTATCATATCATAGCCTCGTTTTCGTGTATAATAACTACATGATAAAGTGCACGTGCATGAATGTCAATATAATAGTGTATCTTGGTGCTGAAAATAGCCATGTAGTGTAGCTCAGTGGTATCGAAAGCGGGAGAATATCCATACGCTTGCAGAAGTTTTGTTCATTTTATCTGGTCAAGAGTTCGAACCTCACAAAACGCATTACTTTTGTCGATGTCATTCTGTTCTTTTTATGACGGCTTGCTGGAGAAAGGAATAAGTGAAACGGTGAACGTTATCACTATTGCTGTATGACCTCAATGTGACATGATCGGCGAGAACGTACTCCAGATTCTTCATCATGTTCATGTACACACATATGAAATGTGCATTTATATAGTTAATTAGTTTTCTTCAAAGTGAGACTAACTGTAATCTATATCATGCTTAGTTAATGTCATTTGTAAGAACAACACACATACAAAAATAAATATATAGGCCCTAATAAAATATAAACAAACAGACAGTGATCTCCGGCAGTTAGCACACTGCGGAGATCAAAGGATTTCGCCGCATCCGTGCAATAAGTAGGAACAACTAAGATTCGAACTCACGACCTGCGGCATTGATATACGTCGCTCTAACCCCTCGACTACATAAGACTCGATGACAAATCTCAAAATAAATATTGAAAAGGAATACAAGCACGGGTATATTTACCTGTCTCACCTATTCTATGTTTTGTTTATGACCGGTTTGTTTGTAAACAAGTAGCAAGTTATCGTCTGCGGGCTATACGTATGAGTGAATTATAAGTTAATGGAAATTGTATTATGCCAATAAGTTTTTAAAAAATATTTGGGACTAAGAATGAATACATGTATGGTCCCCGAAAATAATAATAATAATGTGTAACATTTATGTATAATGTTTGTTGTTAGAGTCTTCTTCTGTACCAAATACGCATATTTTGATGACGTTCTACACAGAGCAAAAAGGTCACTGTCGTGTTTACAGAAAATTTCTTGTTTTTTCCTTCTTTACTTTTCGCCTCCCAAATGTAGCAAAGCTCATTGGTTGATAGTTACGAAAAATTGTAAATATGGTATATATTTATTCCTTTTATACCATTTTATCCATACATATTTAATCTTTTTCAGTTTTTGCAAAATCCAAAAGAAAAACACGAAAACTGATAACACTGGGATCCATAACGGCACTCGTAATTCGCTAAAGCACCCGTTGGCGTTCTATACCTGATCATCGTTTGATGCAAAGATAGTTGGAACGATAATTGCTTCGTAAATGTGATTTGTGTATAACATATATGTGAATACTGCCTCGTTACTGTATCCTATACAGTACATGGGGTGGCCAAGTCGGCCATCTTTGTGTGTTCCAGCCATCAGCCAGTTTCACCTGTTCTGCCGTTTGTCAAAGAACTTAAAATGTGAAGTAGAACATATGATATAATGTATCTAATCACATGTAGAAAAAGCCAGGAGAACAGACTCGTATCGATTATATTACACCAAACTATAAAATATGTCGGTTTTCTCGACAGGTTTTTGCCCGTGTTTTTAAAAACTTGAACCACCATTATAAATACCCTCATACACAGAAAATCGCACAGTGCATCACTTTTACCTGGCCAACCACACAACATATACCATATATACCCACTACTGTACTCTGTTATTAATAGCTATCAAAACCAGTGACATGTAAGCAGTTACCCGAGTGTATTGTCACCTACTATGCGGGTAGATATGGCTTTACCTATGGGTAACGTCTACACTAACAATAGGCTGCATATTATTTGCTGTATGTGTTGAACGCACGAAGTGGTGAAACCGTACGATGGCTTGTACATACAAAGATGGCGGAGATGGCAACTCGATGCTCCATATAGTATACAGTAACAAGACAATATTCACATATGTTATATTCATATATCACATCACTCTTGTGAAGCAATTATCATTGAAGTTGAGTGTATCTATCTATGACATACCTAATTCCTTAACCCTTACTACGTGGGAAACGTGAATTATCGTCTGCCTTTGTTTTATAGGCGCACCAGGGTCAACATTTTAAAGGATCAATTCTATTAATGTAGGGGGCTCAAGCGTGGCCCGCTACAACCCCCGCCAATTATATACAGTACACATTTTTTCTTGTGGTCAATTGTCTGTGCCACCATGGACATAACGTCTTTAAAGTGGTCGATCACCGCGGGCATAGCTTATCTGTCTCTCGCGATCACCATCTTAGGCATGGACGGTCACTGTGATGCATAGTCGCTTGCGATTTACTCCCGTAGCCAGAGTTACGATTGCGCGCATGGGATTCCTTGGCAGAGTAGCGAATCGGATCTGATTCGCACTTTAGCAGTTAATTGTGACATATTTTGAGACATTTTCCATCTTAAAAAAATATTAGTATGATAAAAGTAATACAAACTAATAATACTGAAACAAGCTTCACCAATATAGAATGTTTAAAATATTTGTTTTTGCCTTTACAGAAAATGGAACCCGATTGTAAATGTTACATGTTGAATTTGGCTGCCACTGACTTTTGGGTCACTTCTTGATTCTAGCTTAAATTTGCTTTATTTACATTATCAGTTTTATCGGCTACATATTTAAATTTATGTCATAAACTCACAATTACTTGAATATGTTATTTTCATAATATTAACAATCATTTCAGTTCAAAAAGATAGAACATCTCTCACATCGTTTGGGTGACACTTGAAACCGAGGACCGTCTTCAAATAACCTTATCCTTTGCTGGGGTGTTAAACCCTTTAACTTTTCAATTTCAATTGGATTTATTGATTAGGGTTTTACATATTGGGACGGACTGTAACTAATGTTGCTAAAACTTGTAGCCCAACCCGTTTGCTCTTCTAAATTAACCTGTATTTATTAACTGTAAAGTTACATTGTAAATTTAGAGCAATAAAATATGTTTAAACTAAACTAAACATCTGTTGAGCATATGAAAAACCTCAATCAATCTAATTAAAATAATGATATTTTAATTGTTTTAGGCGTGGCTTGCAGCGATGGATGGCGATAGTGAAGACAATCCATGCAAACGGCCAAGAGTCGCACTGGCAGAAACTGACGAAAACTGTGATGGTAAGTTTTAACCAAACAATTTAATAATTTCTTCATTTCTCTTCAGCTGTATATGTGGTGACCACCATTTGAACCGTCTCTTCGAGGCTGTTCAAATGAGTGGTCACAACATATACTTTGGTTGAGAAAATATTTCAATATTTGTTTTCACATATTTCACATAAACATGTAGTTCGATTGCAATCGGTTATTCTTAGAATGGGACGATTTATAAAAGTACCGGTACTGAAAATACTGAATTTAATGCTCAAATTACATAAGTTTGTTGTTGGAAATGTAACAATAACGTTTGATCATGTCCAGCCGTGTGCAAACGTTTGCTGTGGCCCTCGGGAACTGTTTGAACCCGCGGCCTGCGGCCTTGGGGTTCAAACAGTTCCCTCGGGCCACAGCAAACGTTTGCACACGGCTGGACATGATCAAACCTTATATTCTTAGGATACACATTTCATTGGTGTTGAATTATAATATTTTTTATTTTTTTTTTTTTTTTCCATGTGTTTTGTTCAGAATTAAAGGTACATGCCCACTCAGTAGGCACAAACTGTTCTTTATAGGAATTAAATACCGTATAACCTCGAATTAACGCCCCCGGGGTCGTTACATTTTACAAAAGGGGGGCGTAAAAAAAAAACAACAAACTAATGGCGGTCCTTGGTAAGTATTTTTTTTTTATTTATTTGGGGGATATGGGGGCGTGGGGGGGCGTTAATTCGAGGTTATGCGATAAAGTGTATAATTGTGTGTCACTATTCCAAAAAATCTAAAGTTGCGAGTGCCCTCTATGCAGATGTAATCATTTAGTAATATTTATTTTACTGATACTAACTCACGGTGGTATCAGGCTATTGTGCAGCTGTTGTAGAGGTGTTGCACTGTAATACCACATTATCAAACAAAATTCTTTCACTTTTGAGGGTAGTGCGGAAAATGTGATTCAAATTTGACAATAGTAGAATTTTTGCAGGAAGCCATAATGTCATTTATTATAAAATAAACAGTCAAATATACTAAAATATCTACTTTATTGAGCCAGTGAGTCAAACTTAGTCATTTGATAAAAATTACTTGGTCGTATCCCATTGAAAAATGATGAGCGTTTAGCGAGAGAAATCAGAAAATCGTTATTTAGAATCATTTTCTGAAGTGGGGGGAAAATTATACTTTTTCGAGGGGGAAACGGGCCTTATACAATATACATGTTTATCCCGTCAACACAGTGTGTATGTGCCGTGAAACACGGTGCCGTTAAACATTTTTGATATCCAGTCAATACTACTTTTGCATTTTACAGCCATTTGTAGGTGTTGACGGGATAAATAGAATAGTAGGTTAGTGCCGTGAATGGGAAAAAATATCTGGCGCGGCACAGAAACGGGATGTGCTCGGCAGAGCCTCGCCCATCCCGTTTCCTGAGCCTTGCCAGATATTTTTTCCCATTCACGGCACTAACCTACTATTCTCTATCTATTTTCCTTATTTCTGAACCAAAATATATGTTGTGACCACTCATTTGAACCGTCTCGGCGAGACGGTTCAAATGATTGGTCACAACATATACTTCTGATGAGAAATAAAGAAATTATTGAGCCTTGCCGGATATTTTTTCCCATTCACGGCACTAACCTACTATTCTCTATATCTCCGAATATTTGGGTGAAAAAAAAGCAGTGACTACTATTCGCCATTTCAGATGAGCCACAGAACCCCATGTCTATGTCTATGTTGCGGCCGGGTTTCCCAGACTTGCTGCCAAATTGTTCAGGTGACCTATTGACCGGTAAAGAACGCAGTTCTCACGAGAGCAATGTCGACAGACTTGAAATGCCTCATGGTTTGGCAAAACCTCTAGATCCCGGTAAAGTGATAGCGAAGGAGGAACATGCCTTCTTTGACGATGAAACAGGAGAGGTAGTAAAATCCAAAAATGAAGCAGTTTGCTCTCGTTGTTTGGACATGCATCATGGGAAGAAAAATATCAATAACAGCAGTCAGTGTAGTTCCGAGTCATGTTACGGAAAATCATCTCGGAAGGAAACTTCCACATGTCAAGTAGTTGAACATGCATCAATGAAACCTATCACCGCCGTCACTTATGGATTCAGTCAGGATTCGGTGATGGTTTCCGATGAAGACACGGAAGCATCAGCGAAACCTGCTGCCTGCCAGGAGTGTAACGCTATAGCGGAGAACAGTTACATTCGCTCCGTGGAGCAGTTGAAGTTTGAGATGAACTTCGCGACGAGTCTACAGAACAAGTCGGTGAGGGATACATGCCAGGATCATCCAGCGCTGGGATTGGCAACAAATTCGGAATTGAATCTCGCTAATTCACAAGCGAACTGTGATACCGAAGCTGTGGTACAACCACCTGGTGATTTATCCGACACTGGGTTTATCGAGATGTTTGAATCGGAAAGTAGTTCTTTGACGTCGTCCCCATGTCGCACCGACAGTGAAATCATGGCCGATATATTGAACAAAAGAACAAAATCGGACATGCCTACAAAGCTCTCCACGTATACATACAGCATACCAAGCACTAGTGGTTCATATCCAGGAAATTCAGAAATCCCGAACCACAATTTCTTTCTACCTTGTCAGAAACCGAAAAATCAACCGTTCGAATTGGATTCGGAATTCCTGAACAAGACCCGACAGGATAGCAATATTAATAGTCTGCCGGCGTCGGTTATTGTGCAAATACTGCGATACCTATCGCCGTGTACGTTGCTGCGATGTGCGAGTTGTGTGTGTAAATACTGGTACAATCTGTGCCGTGACTCGGACCTTTGGCGACAGATTAACATGAAGAATCAACAGAAGCTGACGGACGCATCGCTCGGCGAGTTGTTGAATTTCAGCGACCGAGTGTTATATGTGAACCTCACGGATTGCCGCTTTGTCACGGACGTCGGTGTACGAGCGGTGTTGTCACGATGTCTTCACCTGCACACCTTGAAACTTATGAGGTAACCAACTAGGATATCCTCATGTAGCCACATCTTCAAATACCGAACTTAGCAAGAGTTAAAAGTTAAAGCACCGCTTAGTAGGGATGGACTGCGGCATAGGGGATATGGCATTGCACTTCCATAGTGAATGTTGCGAGTTCAATCCTCACCCTAGGCGTGAAAAATACTTACTTTGTATTTCCATCCTATGTGTCTGTCGGATGAGACTTTAAACTTTGGTCCCGTCTCTATATAGAGACGGGACCAAAGTTTAAAGTCGTATCTCAAGAGACCACACCAGTTACTTAGGGGTGAAAGGTCATATGACCTTTCACCCCTAAGTAACTGGTGTGGACTCTTCCTCAGAGCTCCTTATAAACTGCGTATTTGCTTAAATACCCAATTAAAATTGCAAAAAAACGAATTGAAATCAGAAGTAGTGAGTATCGAAACGCAATAAAAAATTGTGGTACCTTTATCATGCTGCAGAAAACAATAAACCAACCACAAATATAGCATGTTTTTCTTATTTTCCATGAAAACACATCTTGGTATTTCATTAGAATTGTCTCCAATGTTTTCATTTAGAAGCAAACTATTCAATAATTGCTGTCTGCTGATGTGTAAACAGCAGTGTGATTTTATTTTACCCAATTAAAATGTTGAAATACCCAATTGTTTCAGAAATGATGGAGTGACAATACTCAATGACTAATTCCTTATCTGGAGCCCTGTCTTCCTTGTAGACTTTTTAACTATTTAAGTAATCAGAAAAGTGTGTTTTTGTCAAAAATAACCAAATATCCACAAACGAGACGGGCTCGTTAAAATGACTTCATCTTTACTGGGACGTTAAATCCATTCACTGAATGTTGGTTTTCCATGAACATAAACTAATCCGCAGAAATTGCACACCTTTTTATGAGAGATCTGTGTTCCCCCACCATTTTTATTATTGTACATGTTGTGACCACTCGTTTGAACCGTCTTGTCACGACGGTTCATTTGAACCGTCGTGACAAGACGGTTCAAACGAGTGGTAACAACAGAAACATCAATTCACAAATGAGACTTGTAATTTCAGGTGCTTTGATCTGACGGATGAAGCGTTTGTGGGGTTGACTCTGCGACGACTGTGTAGCCAGTTGCTGCATCTACACATTGATGGGTGCTACAAGATCACAGATAGGACCATTCTAGAGGTACATTCTATGTGTATACATGTATACCTGGGCACCATTTCACTAGAATTTGTAACACAAACAAGTTTGTTTGGACTGTTTGTCCATCCATGTGTGTCTGTGAGTCTGGTAACGAAGGTTGCTAGAGTTTTTCCAGTGTGCCACCTGTAGCCGATTTTTCACCAACATTGCAAAGTATACTTTTCTAGCAAAGTATACTTTGAGGGAGTAATCATTTATTTTTTACTGCAATGCAGTATGTCATATAGAACTAACAACTGCATATTTGATGATTAAAAGTATGCAGAATTATTATACTGAATATATTACATTATCACAGCCAAAATGGCTGTGATAATGTAATAAATTCAGTATAATATAAATAATTCTGCATACTTTTAATCATCAAATATGTAATAAATTCAGTATAATAAAAATTAATAAATTTATCCTAAAATTGAAAATTTCTCCCTCAATGTATACTTTTCTATGTTGGTGAAATAGGCTATTTTCAATGTTGGTGAAACAGGCTATTTTCAATGTTGGTGAAATAGGCTATTTTCAATGTTGTGTGCGAACAGGCGACATTTTCTTGTATGAATTTGCTCCTCACATCAACGTGGTTTCACGATGCTAGCATTTCCAACTACCTGTACACACCATTATTCATGAGTGGGTGGTGGTCAGGCGAATGAGACGGCGTTAATTAACGGTAGTGGTTCCCCCTTATAGGAATCACTATTTGCCTGGTTTGGCCCTCTGGTATGTTTTTATCCTTGGCTCTTTTGTTACCTGGGAGTTGAATTTGGTTATTGCCCATTATAACAGTACATGTGGTAAGATTATGACTGATCCTACTGCTTTTGGGAGGGGCCAAGTGATTCTGGTGTGGCAAGGACCTAGTATCAGATCAGGATTATTCTGATTTCAGGTCTGAATATATAGTTTTGTTATTGTAAATATTCAGTTCTGATTTTGGGATTTTCCCCCCATTTATACATGTACTTGAAAATGTACATGTACTTGTACAGGTAATATATGGGATTTAGTACCAAACCCATTGACCTGGCCTTAAATGACCATAGTTGTTGATACCCTAACAAACAAACAAACATTATTCACAAAATATTTTCCAACATCGCCCGTCGGTGCATGTGTGATTTAAAGTTTCAATTTTGCACGTACAAACTTCTTGGTCGTACAAAGTTTAGTGAAATATTCCCCAGAGCAGGATATAGTCTCTGAATGGTCAATGGTCCCCACTGTAAAAAGATATGGGTGTATTCCCATCCGTATACATCAGGGATTCCGCTGGCGATCGCCACTTTCGCAATTGGCGATAAAAAATTACAATTTTCGAGAAAAAAAAAAAAATCCGAAAATTGTAATTTGTTATCGCCATTTTTTTTATTTTTTTTTGAAGTGGCGATTTTTTTTATTTTCGCCAGCGGAATCCCTGATGCATGTATATCCTTGTTGAACGAATAATACAATTTATACAATTTACCGTAATCGGTAACCTCTCTTTAAAAGTTTCAAGTCTCTTAATCCTTTCAACCCTAGGGTCGACCATGAAGCCCATGTTTGCTATTACTGTAGATCCTGGGGCCTGTTTCACTAAACTTTGCACGATTATAATGTTCGTAAGTGCAAATTTAGGATCGTCTGGAAATTTCAATTGATGGATTTACATTTATTGAGCATAGGCTGCATATAGCATAGGCTGCATATGCAGCCTATGCTCAGTAAATGTAGATCCAATAATTGTTCACAAGAAAACGTTGTTAATGTGAAATTTACAGACTATCATAGTATGGTAATTTTGCACTTACGAACATTTTAGTCGTACAAAGTTTAGTGAAACGGGCCCCAGATGAGTTGGCTTGTAGCAGTCTGTCTCCGCATTTTTGAAACCATGACCCCCCCACCCCCCTTTTTGAAATAAAATGTTTCACACGGAAAAATTCACTGGTTTCCTTACTAGATGCCACTCATCGCTACTTAAGAGCTATCGCATAAACACATTTTTCCTTCAGTAACCGGCACAAATATTTTGCACCGGTTACTAGACAAAAATATGTTTTTGCACTACCTTCTACCTGTACATGTAGCTGAGTGGGAATTTGTCAGGAATGCGGCACCTATTTCGACGTGAAACATTTTACGCCGCCACCAATGAATATGCTAACACCTTGGTCTATAGGCTGGCAGCGAGGGGATTTCCTTTGTGTAACAGGGCTCCAGATAAGGAATTAGTAATTGAGTATTGTCAGTCCATCATTTCTGAAGCAATTGGGCATTTCAAAATTTTAATTGTGTAAAATAGAATCGCACTACTGTTTACACATCAACAGACAGCAATTATTGAATTGTTTGCTTCTAAATGAAAACACATCTTGGTATTTCATTAGAATTGTCTCCTTGGAGACAATTCTAATGAAGTACGAAGATGTGTTTTCATGGAAAAATATGCTATATTGGTGGTCTGTTTATTGTTTTCTGCAGCATGATGAAGGTACCACAATTGTTCTCATTGCTTTTTGATACTCACTACTTCTGATTTTCAGTTGGGTTTTTGGCAATTTTAATTGGTTATTTACGCAAATACGCAGCTTATCTGGTGTAATGATGTAATTTTGCCCGTACTCTGTAGGTGGCGGATGCATGCCGGGGCCTGAAACAACTTCATCTTAACCAGTGTACGAAAGTGACGGACAACGCCATTACTACCCTTGCTAGAAGCTGTCCCAAACTTACACAGTTACTGCTCGACCATTGCGATAAGGTGGGTCTATCTGAAGAAAAGTAATTTTGTACTTTTAACTATTTTCCTGTGGTCCTAAATGTCTCTTGATGAATTTGACATGAAAAGGACGCTAGCTTGTAACAGACACAGAGATTTATAGGGCAAGTGCGGCAGAGCTTAATTTGACCAACTTTGGGTGAAATTTTGTTATTTCTTCATCAAAAATGGCAAGTTGGGAGTGCTTTAGAATCGTCTCATAGAGCCGATTCTAAAAGCACTACCAACTTGCCAATTTTTGATGGAGAAATAATAAATTTACCTCCAAATTACGCACCTTAACTAGAGCTCTGGTGCGGTGCTCGAAAATGTTAGGAATTCCTCGGCAAACCTCGGTCGGAAGTCCTATAAATTTCGTAGCCGCGTCTGATAAATTTGACGTCAACATTGGTCAAGTATTGTACATACAACCAGGTGGTACAGAGCTGGTCCTACTGATTTCCTAGCCTGATAAACGTGATATTAACGGTGGGAGCATGTGATGAGTAATTTAACGATCGGAATTCCGACTTGAGACCTGGTTTTGGCCCTCACATACTTCTTTGGCGTTTTGTATGTGACAGTTGAATCTGGTTATACCCCTTATGTGAGTATTACGATTAATTTGTAATCCTATTTTAGGGAAAGGGGCCAAGTGACTGGTGTGGTATGGACCCGGCACTAGGTCAGGTTATTCTAATTTCAGGGCTGAATTTATTTTATCTTCATGTAAATATTCCGTTCTGATTTTGGGATTTTCTCCCCAATGCAGCAGGTTAAAACCTGTTTGCCCGGCCTTACATGACCTTAGCTGTTGATAGGCCATTAAACACCAATAAACAAACAAACCTTTCAACACCACATGCCTGCAAAGAGGTATTGGCAAAACGTGTAGATCAAGATGAGCCGGCTCGTGACGAGCCGTCTCATCCAGATCTGCACTTTTTGCAAGTAATTTTCATATTTTCGAGTACTAAAACACCCCCATTTCATAATGTGACCATTGGATTGGTTGCAAAATGAACATATCAAAATCTATTCCAGTTACTTTATAGGGGTGAAAGGGTTAAAAGACATGCTTATTCTCTACATTTGACCGAATTACAGAGAATTACAAATTCGCTGGCAAGCCTCGGAAGCTGTTGCTCATTTCTAGATATGAAAAGACAAGCTTATTCTCTACACATGTAGTATATGATTTATAGGTGACAGACAACAGCATTACATAGCCGGTGGTTGGCTCAGAACGGGTGACAAACCACATTGTTCCTACATGTTTCCTAGCCTCGCCGGGTATCAGGACACAGCTTGGTATCTCTATGTATCCAACCAGATTATAGACAAACATTACTGAGTTGGTGCGGGGCTTGCAAACATGATAAATTCCTCAGCAAGCCTCAGGGTTCCTACATATTGTATAGCTCACTACGTTAACTTTATAGCAAAATACAATATTATTCTTTAGTCTATTGGGTTACGAGTATTACAATGTTGGTTTGGAAGAGTTTGGAAAAGCACCATGCTCAGCAAGCCTCGGATTTCCTACTCGTTTCTTGGCCTCACTGAATTATTCTGATATTCTCAGGTGACAGACAAAAGCATTACTGAGCTGGTGCAGGGCTGTCCAGACCTGAACTACTTCAACCTCATGTCATGTGGAGTGACCGACGACGGCGTACGCCAGCTAGCCAAGGTAATGGGAATAGTCGCTAATAGTTTAGTCATTAGTATAATAGGGGCCGATAGCCGATTTCACCAACATTGCAAAGTATACTTTACTAGCAAAGTATACTTTGAGGGAGTAATCATTTATTTTTCTTGAAATGCATTATTTCATATAGAACTAACAAATGCATATATTTCATGATTAAAAGTATGCAGAATTATTATACTGAATTTATTACATTATCACAGCCAAATAATGTAATAAATTCAGTATAATAAAAATTAATAAATTTATCATAAAATTGAAAATTTACTCCCTCAAAGTATACTTTGCTACAAAAGATACTTTGCAATGTTTGGTGAAATTCGTCTACAGATTTTTATCATTGTTTTACATGTTTGTCATTTCATTAATTGTATCATTCTGATTGTATACATTTTGGTTCATTTATAATTGTTCAATCAAATTAAATATTTTTTACCCTAATCACTCGGATTGCCCTACCACAATTTAACATACATATTTTTTCCCATTATTTTTAATTAATCTTAGGCCCCTTAAATAAAATACTCTTTTTGTTTGTGTTTTATGGGTCCGTTTAATCACCATTCCATTCCATTCAAAACAATGTTGTTTGTTGCGATAATACAGGTGATCCTTGGTTGAGACTTCCTTCACAATCACCTTTTCCACACAGTTTTCCAAGCTGCGATATCTCGAACTCGCCAATCTTCCACCCATCTCTACGTGATCCGTCATCGAGGTATCGTGAGCGTTCAACAGCTGAAGTGTGACTCCTAAAATAGTTCTTGTCATGTGATTATATCTCATGTTAAGAAATCGGACGATTCAATTGGCAGAGACTAAGCACTGTTTAGCCTCGACCAATCAAATTGAGCACCTCTAAATTTGTGCTTAAAATCATACTGTTTGAACAGGCAGTTTGATTTGTCGAGACTGAGCACATCTATTCAACTCCCTGATTTTGAGCACGACACTAATCACACTCGTACAACTTAATAATCACCTTATTTTTCACACAGCTTTCCAAACTGCGGAATCTCGACTTGTCCAATCTTCCACGTATCTCTCCGCGGTCCGTCATCGAGGTATCACGATCGTGTAAACAGCTCGAGTGTGTGAACATCTCCTTAAACTCCACCATGGACGATCACACCGTGGCCGAGATAGCGAGGAATGGTGATAAACTGCGACGTCTCTACTGTGTGTCGTGTACCATCAGTGACATAGGTGAGTTCAGCATATACAGTGCAACCTCTGTACAACAGCCACCCATGGGAAGACGCAAAACTGGTTGTTGTAGAGAGGTGGCTGTTGTAAGGAGGTTAATGCTGAATTAAATTTTGTCGTCCGCTGTATTTATTTTATTCGAATTCTCATCAAAAACATGCTTTGGCAACATTTTAGAATCATTTCCAATGGAAATGATTCTAAAATGCTGTCAAAACATGTTTTTATTGAGAAAGAAGGCAAAAGCAACAGCAGACGACAACTTTCGTGCTCAGCAGACTAAGGGTTATATACAGAAGAAATCATCCATTTGGGATATAAAATAGCGGCTGTTATAGAGAGGGTGTTGTACAGAGGTGGCCGTTCGGGGAGGTTCTACTGTACAGTCGAACCTGTGCTAAAGACACCTCAGAATGGCAAATCCCTGTTTATAGCAGCCGCTATTTTATATCCCAATTACTCAATTATCATACAAATGGCCCTGCAAATAAAGACCACCTGTGAACAAAGGTCAGATTTTTCTCTCCCCATGGCTGGCCTTTATTCACAGGTTTCACTGTATCCTGAAATCAGGATTTGCGGTTCCTGATAATCGCAGAAAAATACTAATGTTCCAATGTGGCAAGCACACGTTTAAGCCTTAGAAGGCGGGAACCGAAAACTCATCTGCTGTTGCTTCTTATTTTGTATTTTCTCCAAATAAAAACATGGTTTGACAGCACTTTAGAATCATTTCCATTGGAAATGATTCTAAAGTGCTGTCAAAGCATGTTTTTGATAAGAAAAATGGGAAATAAAAAATAAACGGCAGACAACAAATTTTAATTCAGCACTGTAAGGGTTGAGCATTTATGTGTTTGAAAGTACATGTATGTTGGTATGTTTGTTGTCGGGTTCAGGATTTGTCATTTGGAACTGTTCTCACCCCTGCATATGAGACGAGTCATGTGATTTTGTACCTTTTAAGAGGTGCGATCTTTCATGAAAAATATTTACAAGATTATATTTTCCGTAAATGACGTTGAATGTTGACGAAATGGTCAACTTTCGAAGTCATTTACAGAAAATATTACAGCTGTCTGTAAATATATTTCATGTAAAGTCGCTTGTCTTGGGTACAAAATCACATGGCTTGTCTCGTATAATGTGCAGGATGTGTGGAACACCCGACCAATGGAATCATCTGGCAATCTTTATCGATAATCAGGGATTCCGCTGGGGAAAATAAAAAAATCGCCACTTCAAATTTTAAAAAAAACAAACTTTTTTTTTGAAAATTGTAATTTTTTATCGCCAACTGTTTATTTTTATCGCCAATTGTGAAAGTGGCGATCACCAGCGGAATCACTGATAATAAATATATGATTGGTCAATGAAAGTCATGAACAGACATGGACAAACCTGAAAGAATTTCCTTTACTATTTATAACAGATTGTTTATGTTAACCCTTCCTACGCTGAATTAATTTTTTTCGTTTGCTGGAAATGTTTTATTTTCAATATTTCTCGATAAAAACCTGTTTTGACAGCGCGTGCGAATCGTCTCAACTGGAGACGATTCTTATGTGCTGCCAAAACAGGTTTTTTGTTAAGAATTAATACAAAAATGAAAAACAGCAGACGGCATTTTTCGTCTCGCGCGTAGTGAGGGTTAATACAGCATGTAAACGACAAATGGCCGAGTTATGGTAGAATCGTAGAAGCTATTTCCATTGATTTTTGTCACGCCTGCTTTAGCAGAGGCGCAACTATAGTCGGCGCTTTTTCCGTCGTCGTCCGCGGCGTCGTCGTCCGGTTTTTTGTAAGGCAAATGCGTTAAAGTTATTGTTATTGTTTTTTCACAATATCTCTTTAACCCCTTGCCAAACTTTCATAATATTTCACGTCAATATTTGTCTAGGGATGATGCTTCATTACGCACACCCCCACATCCAAATTCTCAAGGTCAAGGTCATATATTTACTTGTAATGTTCACGGTCAAATGCCTCGGCAGGCGCGATACCGCTTCCGTGGCGGAATTCTTGTTTATAACTTTATATTTAAAACACATGCTACCCAGTGATTTATAGTGATACTGGAGAGATTTAGTTCCTTGAAGGAAATATTTCCTCCTAGACGTTTGCGAGACGTAACTGACGTAACGTTTTGCAGTCATTTCCGACGAAGAAACAATTCATACGCTTACGTCAAACTTGTCAATTTTGACAATGTTTATAAGCTGGTCTAAGAGCAAATTTCACGTTTTTTGAAGAACATGTAATATACAATTTATTCCACCACCATTTTGAAATACCGGAGTTATTTCCCTTGACATAAATCCGACAAAGAAACTTGTGCTCCATAGATTTTGAGGGTGAGCATGTGACCATTGACAGGGCTCCAGATAGGGAATTAGTAATTGAGTGTTGTTACTCCATCATTTCTGAAGCAATTGGGTATTTAAGCATTTTAATTGGGTAAAATTCAATCACACTACTGTTTACACATCAACAGACAGCAATTATTGAATAGTTTGTTTCGAAATGAAAACATATCTTGGCATTTCATTAGAATTGTCTCCTTGGAGACAATTCTAATGAAATACCAAGATGTGTTGTCATGGAAAAATAAGAAAAATATGCTATATTGGTGGTCTGTTTATTGTTTTCTGCAGCATGATAAAGGTACCACAATTGTTCTCATTGCTTTTTGATACTCACTACTTCTGATTTTTCTGGCAATTTTAATTGGGTATTTACGCAAATACGCAGCTTATCTGGAGCACTGCATTGATAGACATTGCATTACAGTCGACATTCGTTTACTCAAAGTGCGTGGAACTGAGGAAAATACTTGTGAGTTAACGAAAATTTGAGTTAACCGAGTTATTGTACAAGAAAACATGTGCTTGGGACCAAGGAATTTGAATTTGAGTAAATTTACTTTAACATAATGACCCTACTATTCGGACACAATTTATTCTAGGAAACACATATAAATATGTCGTTTCCCACACTGAAGAGTGTCCCAATAGTTTTGGTTATGATTGTACTGGTTTATCACAATAACGATGTATTTGGATACAATTTGTTTTGGGAAACCCCTATTTAATAGGGGTTTCCCAAAGCAAATTGTGTCCGAATATTTATGTTTCCTGCCATGAAGAGTGTCCCAATAGTTGTGGTAAGTATGATTGTACTGGTTTATCACAATAACGATGTATTTGGATACAATTTGTTTTGGGAAACCCCTATTTAATAGGGGTTTCCCAAAGCAAATTGTGTCCGAATATTTATGTTTCCTGCAATGAAGAGTGTCCCAATATTTGTGGTAAGTATGATTGTACTGGTTTATCACAATAACGATGTATTTGGATACAATTTGTTTTGGGAAATTCTTATGAAATAGGGGTTTCCCCAAACAAATGGTGTCCGAATACTTATAGTGTCTTTATTGTAATAGAGTTTGAGGTAACGAGTGTAGACTGTATTTACTGAAATCGTTTGCAGGTTTGGAGGAAATAGCGAGACACCGTCCCCAGTTGGAGGCGTTGGACGTTGGCTGGTGTCAGGACGTCACGGACGCTGGTGTCCGCCTTATCTCCCAGGCTTGTCCGAATCTTGGGTACCTCGGGCTGATACGCTGCGATCGGGTGACGATATCAACCGTCGAGGAACTGGTGCTACTCTACCCGCATGTGAATTATTCCACGTTCATTCTCGAGTCACGGCGGCTGATTGAACGGGCGCGGAGGGAGGGGTTTCATTTTGGGCTGGCTAAGAAGTCGACGTGTTGAGTAGTGGAGATTTCTAGAGATGGGTTTCAGTGTGGGCTTGCTAAGAAATCAACATGGTGCTGCTATACCATCACGTTACTATTCGACGTTCATTCTGGAGTCACGGAGGATGATTGAACGGGCACAGAAATACGTGATGATTCGCAGATTTCTAGAGAGGGGTTTCATTTTGAACTAGCTACGAAATCGACATACCGAGTCGTTGATATTTCTAGAGGGATTTCATTTTGAACTCGCTAAGAAATTGACATACTGAGTCGTGGGTGGGTGGCAGGTGGGAGCACGCGATGGGTAATTTAACGATCAGGGTTCATCCTTACCGGAATCCCGACTGGAGACCTGGTTTGGCCCTCACATACATCTTTGGCATTTTCTATGTGACAGTTGAATCTGGTTATACCCCTTATGTGAGTATTACGATATTTGTAATCCTAGTTTAGGGGAAGGGGTCAAGTGACTTGGTGTGGTATGGACCTGCCACCAGGTCAGGTTATTCTAATTTCAGGGCTGAATCGATCCCGTTTACCCGGCCTTACATGACCTTAGCTGTTGATAGGCCGTTAAACACTAATAAACAAACAAACAAACATACTCAGTCGTGGAGATTTCTAGAGACGGTTTCATTTGGGAATTGTGGAATAGGTGCTGCTTTACCTGCATGTGAACTATTCCATGTTTATTCAGAGCGCGCGTAGGGATGGGTTTCATTTTGGGCTGTCGAAGAAGTTGACCGGTAGTGTCGAGGCGGTTACAATCCCCGCATGTGAACTATGAACTATCCGACGTCCATTCTCGAGATGCGGACTTAATGGACTTATTTAGTAGGCTCGCTAAGAAGTGGACATGTTGAGTCGATGGTGTTTCTAGAGAGGACTGTGTGAATTATTTGACGGTTATTCTTGATTCTATGACGCTGATAGAACCAGCACAGAGGGAAGCAATTTCATTTTGGGCTCACTAAGAAATCGGCCAGTGAGTCAATGTTACTTAGAGAAAGGGCTATACAAACCTGGATGTGAATCTTAAATGAGCACAATTGGAAGGGTTTCATTTGGGGCTCATTAACTCTTTGCATGCTAGCGGCGAAAATATCCGCCAAACGAATTATAGGAGTATATGTTTTATTTCTCTTGTAAATATGTCTTGAAATTTCATTAGAATTTCATTAGAATTGTGTCCTCCGGACACAATTCTAATGAAATTCCAAGACATATTCATGACATTTATAAGGAAAAATAAAAGAAAATATAATGAATTGTCATCTGCTATTTTTGAACTATTTATAGCCCACAAATTTCCCAGCATGCAAAGAGTTAAGAAATGGACATGTTGATCGTTGCCTCTGTTAATTATGGGAAATCGCTGGTAAGATATATGGTCGTTTATGTTGATTCAAGGTTCATTCTCAAATCGTTTATCGTTTATGCATTCTCAAATTTCGGAGACTTGTAGAACGAGCGCGTAGGGAATCGATTTCATTTTTATACTCGCTAAGAAGTTGATGTGTTGTGTTGACGATACTTCTATATACAATGCTTCTATATATACTTCTATATAACAATGCAAAAACAATATATTTTTTGATAGTAGTAAATGTTAGCAAAATTTAAGAAGCAGCCTTCTTTTTATATTGTGAAATTTTGTCAAATATTGATTTTATTGTGAAAAAACAATTTCCCCATGTTAAATCGGCATAGACACAGAGTGACAAGGTCTATGGGGATTTAAGGGGCGGATTTTTTTCTAATTTCAGAAATACCGGACCGATTTTGAAAATTTAACTTGTTTTCTTAGATCATTTCCAAGCTATCTAGCCAGATTTCCATTTTCCCCCCGTTTTTTGGCCCCTACAGCTCCACCACCTCGTTTTACCCCCCATGTTAAATTCCCATATACAAAACAATTTTCTTAATAAAATCAATAGTTTACCAAATTTCACGAAATAAAAAGAAGGCTCATTCTTAAATTTTGATTAAATTTAATATTATCGAAAAAATTATTGTTTTTGCATTGTTTATATGGTCGTAAAATTTGGGCAAGTTTCGTGAAACAGACGGTAGAGTGGGCTACAATATCTACATGAGAACTATTCTGTGTTCCAGTGCTCCAGATAAGCTGCGTATTTGCTTAAATACCCAATTAAAAAAAGCAATGAAAACAGAAGCTGCAGAAAACAATAAACGGACAACAATTATAGCATATTTTTCCATGAAAACACATCTTGGTATTTCATTAGAATTGTCTCCAAGGAGACAATTCTAATGAAATCCCAAGACATGTTTTCATTTAGAAGCAACTATTCAATATTTGCTGTCTGTTGATGTGTAAACAGTAGTGTGATTTTATTTTACCCAATTCAAATTTTGAAATACCCAATTGCTTCAGAAATGATGGAGTGACAATACTCAATTACTAATTCCTTATCTGGAAGTGAGTGGCAGGTGGGAGAATGCGATGGGTAATTTAATGATCGGGGTTCTTCCTTGCCGGAATTCCGACTGGAGACCTGGTTTGGCTCTCACATACGTCTTTGGCATTTTGTATGTGACAGTTTAATCTGGTTATACCCCTTATGTGAGTATTACGATATTCGTAATCCTATTTTAGGGGAAGGGGCCAAGTGACTTTGGTGACTCTGGCACCAGGTCAGGTTATTCTAATTTCTGGGCTGAATATATTTATTCTCGATGTAACTATTCCGTTCTGATTTTGGGATTTTCCCCCCAATGCAGCAGGTAAAACGGGATTGAACCCGTTTGCCCGGCCTTACATGACCTTAGCTGTTGATAAGGCCGTAAAAAACACCATTAAACAAACAAACTTATCTGGAGCCCAGGTGTCAATTTTCTTATCTCGAAGGCTGATTGAACGAGCACAAAGGGAGGGATTTTGTTTTGTTTGTTAAGAAATCGACATGTTGATCGTACCCCCGTAATTTATGATAAATATGGTGGGTATATTATCGTTGTTGCTCGTTGGACGTTTCTTTTCAAATCTCGAAGGCTTGTTGAACGATCACAGAGGGAGAGATTTAATTTTGGGCTTGTTAAGAATATTCATATTTTTCCAACGAATACGACGTGTTCATCGAGTGGTGTGAAATGTCCATATGTTACGAGTGCCGTTAGGCACGAGTGAAATATGGACATTTCACACCACGAGATGAACATTATATGTCATATTCATTGCAAAAATATGAATATTCTATTTTATATTATATACCGCTCCATGGAAATTAGCAGTTTCTTTTAGACTATACGATAATGAATGTGTATTTGCAGCCTATTTGCAAAGTTTTCTTTCTAAATACAGAATATGAATATAGATAGCGGAAGTAGTTGTATGTTGTTTATTTCATCGATGAGAACATATGACTTATTTACATCGTATAACTATGTATTTCATGGGTAGGTATATAATAAATCGACATCTTGGTTGTTATGAGAAGTCATTGATAGGATGTGTGATGTTTATTCACCTAGAAATGATTGCACGAGGTTGGGGAAACAATATGGAGACAAGTCTGGCCTAATTTATATTGATTGTTGTAAGTTATCTGCTCTTGTTAGTGAGTGTTCATCTATGCCAAATTGGAATACTCGATTCATTGCCACACATTGTGCATCATTTTCGTCACCATCTATACGATTTTGCCCTGTTGAATACTAGAAAATAAAAACAAATCTGTTGCTGTAATGACTGCTGTTATGCACTTAACCAGGGATTCCGCTGGCAATCGCCACTTTCTCAATTGGCGATAAAAAATTACAATTTTCGAAAAAGAAAAAAAAAATTATTTTTTTTTTTTGTGGAAGTGGCGATTTGTTTATTTTCCCAAGCGGAATCCCTGCTTAACCCTTAGACCACTACTCACAACAATTGTTGTCTGCTGTTGCTTTTATATCTTGCCTTATTTCTCAATAAAAACATGGTTTGACAGCACTTCAGAATCATGGAAATGATTCTGAAGTGCTGTCAAAGCATGTTGTAAATTATTCTAAAGTGCTGTTAAAGCATGTTTTTGATGATAAAAATGGAAAATAGAAAATAAACAGCAGACGACAAAAAAAATCAGATAGCGGTCTAAGGGTTAAAATCCGTTCCTGGGCTTTTGCCAATTAAACAAAAATTATCATATGATAAGTTTATTTGTCTAAAAGATACAAATATTACCCTCCACAAATAAATATTGGATGCAAGTGCGATTTTCTTTTTATATGGATGCAACATTGGCGCTAAAGACAAATTTTGTCATCTGTTGGCCTAATTTCATAATTTTACTTTCATTTTCGATAAATTTTTCCAGATTTTGTTATAAATTATTTTCCAACTTTTAAATTCTGGACAGTTTCCTTACTGATTTCACCTTTAAATATCACCCCGTGTTAAATTCATAGTTTTGTCTCAAACCTAATTTGGTAGAGGAGGGTAATTTATTTATTTGAAAAATATTCTTGTTTGATAATTTTGGTTTAACCCTTTCAACACCACAGGCCTGTATAGTGGTATTGGCAAAACGTGTAGATCCAGATGAGCCGGCTCATGACGACAACACCACAGGCCTGGCCTGTCTAGTCGTATTGGCAAACGAGCCGTCTCATCAGGATCTGCACTTTTTGCAAGTAATTTTTGAGAACAAAATAGCTGCAATATTTCGCGTCCGATATGCTATCTACAGCTCTAATTTGACCCATTCAAAATATGTGAGCAACCGAAGTGCATACCCAAACCTGTTGATGTTATGTCAAAATTTAGTAAAATGTAGTTTATACCTTTAAACAAATAATCGTTGATGTAGAATTAGAAATTGCCAAAAATAATAGAACAGGGAAATCATTTTCCCATGGAAGCCATCTTTTCTCTAGTTGTTGTTCAACATTCAACATAACGAAATGAAGCTTTCAAATTTACAAGATATACATGTAAATGTCAGATAAACACATTGACACGGTAAAATAACCAATTTCTGCGTGTATATGTTCTTTATTAATAATTTATTGATACAGCTTTGCCAGTTTTATATCGCTAACATATCAAACACGCCGGATAACCGATTGCAAAAACACCCCCTTTTCATAAATGGACTAGTCTGAAAATCGAATTCCATTCCACTTTAAATACTTAATAGGGGTGAAATGATTAATTGTCCAAATTCCGTCGGCTGATTTTAATAGGAATAGACAGCAGTCGCTTGCCTATGATTATAAAACTTTATAAGCATCTACTCCATTAACATGCTCAAAATCCGGAAGTTTGAGTGGCCGAGGCTGAGCTCAGCCTCGGCCACTCAAACTGCCTGATTTTGACTTCCGAATATGATGTACATGTATCTTTAAACAAGACATAGTTGCATATTGAACATGAAGTATGATGTTGAATATGAAGTATTAAAGTGCTATTAAATATTAAGTGAACTAGATCAAATAAAGTTTCTGTTGTTGTTGTATAATGCAGCCAGTGTTCTAGAATTACCTCGGTCGGCCCCTCAGGTACATTTTTGGCTTTCTTCTTTCTTGAGAGTTATGTCTCCCCCCATGAATGGGGAGACATATTGGTTTTGGCTTGGTTGTCTGTTCGCCCGTCCGTCCGTCCGTCCGTAAGTACGTCCGTCTGTCCGAGCAACCAAGGGTGTAGAAGGGGACATGGGGTGGAGCCTAACGCAAAAGAATCCTTTGATTTATTCCATGTGGCCCCTTATTCTATTCATTACAAGGGGCCATCTCTTTGATCTAGAACAATGGAAATGGCCCTTTCTTCACTATTGGTGGACCGTCCGTCTGTCTGTCCGTCCGTCCGTCACAAAATTTGTGTCGTGCATATCTCCAAAAGTTTTTGAGTTACAGTCGTGAAACTTTACAGGAATACTTGTCATCGTGTGAAGTTGCGCACCTGGGGTTTTAGATGCGGAGTTATGGCCCTTGACTTAGCCCAACTGGGAATTTTAGTAGTTGCATGATTATGTCCCTTGCACACCTGCGATTAGCTCCCTTGATGGATGCGCGCACCTGACACGCGAGCAACATTTGTTATCTGCTACTGAAGGAGGAAGGAAATCGCGGAACTGGACAATTTGCTTTCGCAAATAGATACGAATCAAACATGAGACCATCAAATAACACCATTGCCCAACATTTAGCATGTTTAGTAAAAAAAAAAGTAATGGTAATCAAAATAACAAATAAAACGTGATGAATATCTTAAAATATCCAGCAATCTTCATTCTTGATCTTGAAATTCTCTGTGATGAATCAGGTGCTTGTATCTATGTTTGTAACATAACTGTTCTACTTTATATTCAAAAGAACAGTCGCCCCAAGAACAGACATTTGCAACCTGTAAGACAATGTTGACATTTTCTGTGTAATCCATGGAATTCCATTAGAATTGTCAATCTTCATTCTTGATCTTGAAATTCTCTGTGATGAATCAGGTGCTTGTATCTATGCTTGCAACACAACTGTTCTACTTTATATTCAAAAGAACAGTCGCCACAAGAACGGACATTTGCAACCTGTACGGCAACGTTGACATTTTCTGTGTAATCCACCAGAGCGACACTGAAATATTTATACCGAATTCTGTCATTTATCCTAAATCTCTATACTACAGTAGTCAGAGAAAAGCATGTCAAATTTAACTCTTTGAATGCTAGTGGTGAAAATAACCGCCAAATATTACCTATTATTATTATTATTATTATTATTGAAATAGAAGTCCGATTCCACTAAATTATCGATCATTTATTATATCCCAACCGGTTTCACAGCTTCTACTGATTATCAGGGGTATTGTGTGCCTATCAGAACGTAACGGTGATCACGTATTAGTAATAATTCCAAGGGACGTTTATCTTTATCAAGTAAGGGCGGTAATTATGTGACGTTGCGTTGCGCCGACATTTGATAACACATGTAAACATGTATAGATAACGAACTCCATGATATTCTGAATAACATACACAAAGACATTACCTTTACAAAAAGAACCACGTTTATCGCCCCTGATATAAGGAGAGACAATTCACGTTTTATATAGGTTGTCGGATTAGGTCAGTATGTAGAACGTCGGACTGCGCAACGGGAGATAATTTAATATCTCGGCAACTACTAATATAGGAATGAATGGCCTTTTTGTGGAATTTATTGGGGTATAAACTTGGAAAAGTCGCGGGAATACTGGACGAAGGCCGGAAGGCCTCGTTCAGTATTCTCGCGACTTTTCCAAGTTTATATCCCCGATAAATTCCACAAAAAAGGCCATTCATTCCTTATAATTCCAGCATTTGAAATAAATTCATCAAGAAAATGTGTTTATTTTCCGTTGTCTTACAAATTATTTTAACTGCGCCTGACGGTTATGGAAAGTAGTTCGGCATGGAGTTTACTGGGATATAAATTCTGGAGAGAAACTTGCTACGGACCAATCAAATATTAGGGAATTGTGTAAATATTTTTGTGCTGGAATTATAACTAAATGAATGTACATTTTGCCCGAAACATGCCATATAGAATGGACGAATTGTATTACTCACTATATTACAGCCACACATGTGGGAGTCCAGTATTAAAGGTACACGCCCACTCAGTAGGCACACACTGTTCATTATAGGAATTAAATAAGTGTATACTTGTGTCACTATTCCATCAGTTCTAAAAATTACGAGTGCCCGCTATACATCTATAATCATTTAGTAATATTTATTTTACTGATAGTGACTCGCGGTGGTATCAGGCTATTTTCATATGCAAATGAGGCATGATATTTTTTTATTTATTTATACTAATTAAATTCACCTGACAAAATACTATTTTCGACAGATAATAAAGTATGATAATTGCACATAAAAAATAAATACAGAGAATAAATAGTAATGTCCGTTAACATTTTAAGGAAAGACGTTTATCGCCCCTGACGCAATTATACACTTATTTAATTCCTATAAAGAACATTTTGTGCCTACTGAGTGGGCATGCACCTTTAACCCTTAGCCTGCTGATCGCGAAAACTGTCGTCTGCTGTTGCTTTATATTTTGCCCTGTTTCTCAATAAAAACATGGTTTGACAGCACTTTGGAATCATTTCCAATGGAAATGATTCTAAAGTGCTGTCAAAGCATGTTTTTGATGAGAAAAATCGAAAATAAAACATAAACAGCAGACGACATTTCATTCGTTAATATCCCAGCAACTATTGATGTGATTTTGACGAGATAAATGCAGACACCCCGGAAAATTTAATAGCAAAACCCACCGATATTGACTGTCTGTTCCACGTTTAGCTGCCGACGAACTTTTAATCTAAAACATTAAATCTAAAAAAATATTTAAAATTAAGTACTTTTTTATCAATAACAAAAGACACACTCCCCAAAAAAAATTATTTGATGAAATTCCATCAAATATTGATTTTATTGCGAAAAAACGATTTTCCTATGGGAATTTAACATGGGGGCTAAAATTAGATTTTTATTTTTTATTTGTGGAACGATTTTCAAAATCTAACTTTTGTTATCTTAATTACATTATTTTCAAGCTATTTCGCCAGAGGATCGAAACACCAACATTTTGGAAATTGACTCCCCATGTTAAATTCCCATAGGAAAATCGTTTTTTCGCAATAAAATCAATATTTGATGGAATTTCATCAAATACATTTTTTGGGGGAGAGTGACTTTTTTTTTATTCATAAAAAAGTACTTACTTTTAAATATTTTTTAGATTTAATGTGTTTAATAGCCAAAAGTTCGTCGGCAGAAAAACGTGGAACAGACAGTAGGTGTTTTTATTTCGAGAACGTACATTTTGCTGGAGATAAGGAAAGATAAGATGCACTCGGGTTTAAAATTATGGGTTTCCCCTCACGGATTTGCGAATGTGCAGTATTAGGTGCATGTCAACACTACTCTATCAGGGCCAGTGAGTGTTCGTGTGTCTCTTTTGGTGGCTATAAACCACATTTTCTACCGATGTCGGTGTTTAATTTGGATCCGAGTGCACCCCATTTTTCCTTATTTCCAGCAAAATTTAGGTTTTCTCAAATAACTCCTAAACATTTAATTCTACGGGGACGTCGGAGGTGTTGCTATTCAATTATCCGGAGTATCTGCGCTTTATCGCGTCACCATCGCTTCAGTAGTTGCTGAGATATTAAATACAGTATGATCTGTAGCATATTTCATCAACATGGCAAAGTATACTTCGCTAGCAAAGTATACTTTGAGGGAGAAATTTTCAACGTAAGGATAAATTTATCAATATTTATTATACTGAATTTATAACATTATCACAGCCATTTTGGCTGTGATAATGTAATAAATTCAGTATACTAATTCTGCATACTTTTAATCATCAAACATATGCAGTCGTTAGTTCTATATGACATAATGCATTTCGGGGAAAATAAATGATTACTCCCTCAAAGTATACTTTGCTAGATAAGTTTAATTTGCAATGTTGGTGAAATAGGCTACTGGGAATGTATTAACGTTCACCGAGTCCTGTGCAATTTTGATGAAATGGGCTACTGAAGTGGAGGATATTTCTTACATGTGTACGCCCCGTCCTCATATCATGTACCCGTGACGTACTATACCCACCATGAGTTAACTCTTAGTTCACGTGGTTTTATTTTACCATAAACAAACCTCACACTGATTTATTGGCGTCTCTGCAGGAGTAAATGAACGTTGTGACGTTTGCCCAACAACGTCGCCATACTGCACCTTACATAAGTCTACATTCGTTTACTCAAAGTCGATTACGTCGATTTCCCTCGTTCCGTCCAATTCGTGTCCAAGTCCCGTTTCAAATCCTATTATTTTCAATGTAACTGGCTACCGTTACATTGAATTTTGTTACGTCAAATTGTCGCCAATTTGAAAAATGTTTAATTTTAATGTTTAAACATTTGGAAAGGGTCTCGACTAATCTGGAATGTTAATGTGATTGAACACATTCTAAACATGCACTCACATATATCTGGCTCATAGAAACAGCTGCGTAATTTGGATTTCAAAAAGTTTACATGACGTCACATTTGACGTCACACAACGTAACGTCAAAACGCGGGAAAACACGTCATTGTATAACTATTCATGCGCACATCACGATTCATTGATTATAATCTCAAAAATAGAATAAATGTGCATATATATCCACCGTGGAAGTGTAATACATGTAAATAGGATATTATATCGTACATGTTTGAATAGCGGAAATAATACACTCGTGTCCGTCGGCGTCCGTGCGTGCAACTCGTTCAGTACGCTCATTCGTTGCTCACGCGGAAGCCGACGCACACTCGTGTATTATTTTCCGCTATTCAAAATGTACGATGGAATATCCTCTATATGCAGACGAGGTTCCAACGTATTATTACAGTGACCTAGGAATATCCAAGGAATACATACACGTCTCCGAACAAAATACAGTGCCTTTAACCATGACCTATATCGTAAACATATTGTTGAGTTACCCAATTGTATTTGCGGACAAGTTGAAGATGCCACTCACTACTTCTTCTCCTGCCCAAGATATACACTACATAGCAGGGACGGATCCAGCATTTGGAGAACGGGGGGGGGGGGGGGGGGTGTCTAATTGCGAAGGTAACTCTTGCAATCTACTCCCGTACCGTCCGTACGGACGGTAAGGGAGTAATTGCAAGAGTTACCGTTCGCAACTAGGGGGTTGTCCTAGTTTCGAGCTCTTCCAAATGTACTTTCCTGTGTTTTACGGACTCCAGACTCCAACTGGTGGTAAACTGTGATGTATGTAAACTCCGTGGCTGAACGGGTGGGTGGGGGGGGGGTGCAACCCCGGAACCCCACCCCAGATCCGCCCCTGCATAGAAACCAACAGTGGAACCCCTCTAAACCGAACACACTGCGGACCCCATTGTGTTTAATTTAGATGGGTTTCGATGTAATTTGTGACATTGTCTTGTCTGTTCAAAACAGAAAATGACAACAATTTACCATCGAGTGCTTAATTACAGTGGAACCTCTCTAAACCGGACACCCTGGGGACCTCTCTAATAGACGAAATACAACCCTATTGTCAACCGATCCTTCATACTCTACTCTATGGCAATATACAACAGGGGCGGATCCCGGATTTATGTCTAGAGGGGGCGTGGATTTCAAATGATACATATGATCGTCAACTTTCATACACTTTATATTATTGCCTGCATTTATTTCTTATTTCTCATCAAAAATATATGTTGTTACCACTCAGTTGAACCGTCTCGACGAGACGGTTCAACTGAGTGGTAACAACATAAACTTTGGGTGAAATAATCAGATATTTCCAAGTAAAAAATGGGTCAAAATATAAAACTCGACCAAATTTAGAGGGGGCGTGCGCCGGACACGTCCCCGTCTGGATCCGCACCTGTACAACTTGAAGCAATAGTTACACCCGTATGAATTTACATTGAAAACACATGTCGTTGTTAACGGTATCTGTTAGCTACAACGTACCGACAACATGACTGCACGTGGGCGCTGGGTGACATGATGTGCGATTGTTTTCTCGAACTCCTGCAGTATGTTTTATTTTTCTACTTTAATTTTTCCCTGTTTACTAAAAGTACACCTATTAGAAAATATAGTACATAGTTCCTGGATGTGAAACTTGACGAACTAATTCATAAGGTTACTTAATTTAATATTACATATTATATACTTCTTAAAATGGTTAGTGCATGTATATTTAACATCGTACATATTGTCATCTGTAATACATTTATCAGGTACCGAAGGCAACTGAAACTAGGAACACAACTTAAAGAATAAAATCCCATTTTTGCTAATACCTGGGGGCCATTTCACTAAACTTCCTACGACTAAAATGTTCGTAAGTGCAAAATTATGATAGTCTGTAAATTTCACACTAACAATGTTTTCTTGTAAACAATTGTTGGATTTACATTTATTGATCATAGGCTGCATATGCAGCCTATGCTAAATAAATGTAAATCCACCAATTGATATTTCCAGACGATCCTAAATTTGCACTTACGAACATTTTAGTCGTAAGAAGTTTAGTGATACGGCCCCCTGTACTACACCACTTCCTGTGCTAATCTTCCCAATGTTTTTCTATTGTTTGCTTTCAGACTGTTTGGATAATGTGCACGGACTCCGGCGGATTGATTAGTTGAGCCTGAGCCATGTTACAGATCAGGCTCGGACAATCAAGCTGCCTGATTGTGAGTTGAGATTGCTAATTATATGTTCAGAAACTTTGACACTTCAGTGCTAGCTTAACCCAGACGTTTGTGTATTTATAGTTGTTATCTCTTGGTTTCGGCAGCCAGATACCTAGTCACTTGTAAGGGAGAGGATTTATATAAGCTTGCTTTCAATCCAATCCCATTTGTATACTACTGATTATATTATTATTGATGTCATGACTGATAAAATATGTTTAAACCAATGTTGTTCGAGTGAGTACATGACTGTACACATAATATCAGTCCAGTGTTTCTTTGATATCACGTTTATAAGAAAAGGCTAGAAAACGCGTAGGAATTCCAAAGTTTGCTGAAGAATTTATACCGTTTCCGAGCCGAGCTAGAATGAAAATTGCTACCCACTCCATACCTCTCGCGAGGGTAGCAATGTAACCCCATCTCTTTAATGTAATGCCTGGAAGAGTGATTTGTGCAATCGGTGATCCGTCGTGTTTGATATGTTAGCGATATATAACTGTCAAAGCTGTATCAATACATTATCAATAAAGAACATACACCTGCAGAAATTGGTTATTTTACCGTGTCAATGTGTTTATCTAATATTTACATGTACAACTGGTAAATTTGAAAGCTTCATTTCGTTATGTTGAATGTTGAACAACAACAAGAGAAAAAATGGCTTCCATGAGAAAATGATTTCAATGTTCTATTATGTCTTTGCAATTTACTAATTCTACTTGAAATATTATTTGTTTATAGGTATACAATATACAGTTTACTAAATGTTGTCCTACATACAACAGGTTTGGGTATGCACTTCGGTTGCTCACACTTTTTGAATGGGTCAAATTGTAGCCGTAGATAACATATTGCAGGCGATTTATTGTAGCTAGAGCCGAGCAAACATAATAGCAAACAACACTAGTCTAAAACTAGTATTTTATTTATCAGGTAACGTTTTATGGTAGCCGATGGTCAAATATAAATAGATTTCGTTGAAAAGAACACGGACTTTTTTTACGTAACGTCATTATGCTGACGGGATGCGGTAACGTCATGTGACGCCGTTAGACCAATGCAACGTCCGTTTTCAATTCGTTGTAAAACCCGGATATTCGTATTAGATTGATTACTGTCTGTTTCACGAAAGCTGCCCAAATTTTACGGCCATATAGACAATTCAAAAACAATATTATTTTCGATAATATTAAATTAAAGGAAAATTTAAGAATGAGCCTTCTTTTTATTTCGTGAAATTCGGTCAAATATTGATTTTATTACGAAAAATTGATTTGTCTATGGGAATTTAAAATGGGGGAAAAAGTGGTAAGGAAGTGTAGGAGGAGTCAAAAAACGAAAAAAATTGGAAATTGACTCCGAGACCTTACTCGATAGCTTGGATATGATCTAACTAAGAAAACAAAAGTTAAATTTTAAAAATCGGTCCAGTATTTCTAAAATTAAAAAGAAATTCCCCATGTTAAATCCCCACAGACATCTTCACTCGGTAAAGATGTCTATGGCAGGGGATTTAACATGGGGAAATTGTTTTTTCACAAAAAAATCAATATTTTACCAAATTTCACGAAATAAAAAGAAGGCTCATTCTTAAATTTTCCTTTAATTTAATATTATCAAAAAGAATATTGTTTTTGAATTGTTTATATGGGTGTAAAATTTGGGCAACTTTCGTGAAACAGACAGTAGACAGTATGCCATCAGTCAGTACGTATTGCGCCAATACAAAGCTCGTTTCCTGATACAAAGTGATATATACAGTCGAACCTCCCCGAACGGCCACCTCTCTACAACAGCCACCTCTCTGTAACAGCCGCTATTTTATATCCCAAATGGATGATTTCATCTATATCTAACCCTTACACTGCTGAGCATGAACATTGTCGTTTGATGTTGATTTTGCATTCTTCCTCAATACAAACATGTTTTGACAGCATTTTAGAATCATTTCCATTGGAAATGATTCTAAAATGCTGTCAAAACATGTTTTTAATGAGAATTATTGAAGAAAATAAATAAACAGACGATAAAATTGTATTCAGCATTAACCTCCCTACAACAGCCACCTCTCTATAACAGCCAATTTTGCTTCTTCCCATGGGTGGCTGTTGTAGAGAGGTTGCACTGTATATACAAACTATACTCTGTGTTGTCCAGTAGCCTGTGTTGTCCAACATTGCAAAGTATATTTTTCTTGCCAAGTACACTTCGAGGGAGATATTTTAATTTAAGGATACATTTATTAATTTTAATTATACTTATATAATTGATTACATTATCAAAGCCATTTTCTTAATTTCGATTCAAAATGGCGGATGGCAAATAATTTATATGCATACACATTGTCTTCAGGGCTGCGAGAAATATGAGCCGCGCCGCGAGAAAACCTGTCTTCGGGAGTCTGACGACGTCACAAGATATGACGTCGTGAACTTACCTGAGTAATTCCAGCCTAGATTTCCAATAATCGACGTTTCTCAGACCGCAATGTTAGGTTTGTTCCGTTGTGTTAAAGTTATCTAACGAAAATAATATATCTATAATCGGGCGTATGTGTGTGAACAAAACAAAACAGTCTTCGATCTGTCCTGGGTCCTGCCATCTGAGAATGTATTGGATGAACGTTAAACTGCCGTACTAACGGTCGTACGATCAAAATCCACCATTTTTATTCGAAACGGGCACATCTTATATTATGTTTTTATTAACAATAATGGCGTAAGGATAATTTTCTTTTATTATTTTGCTGCTGATATCACATATAAAAATGTTTGTCTGTTATTGATATGTGTTTTTTATGTTCAGTTATTTTGACATAATATTTTCTTTGACACAGTTTACAGATAACTGTCCACATTAACTGTTATCGACCACCATTTACAGGTGAAAACTCTGTGTAAGCTACATTTTTTATTTACATACAGATGGTCGGCAGCAAATTTGTAGATCGATGTAGCCTGGGCCCGGTTTCCAGCACAACTATATGTTTCAGATCTGGTTAACTCGACGCGAATTTTCAGTTTATTGCTCAATTATTTCTTTCTAATATACATGTAATGTATAAAATTAAAATTTAGCGCAACCTTTACCGATTTTAAGAAAAAAAATATCTCGTGCAAAAACACCAAAGCCATGGATGTTACAACTAGCATAGATGCATATCGTCTGCTCAGAACATATGATGTCCGCCATTCAGTCAGTAGAGAATCCTTTCTCGATTACCAACAGGATATGCGTCAACAGGATATGCCGTTTTTTCAGCAGATGGTCCAAGTACAAAACCTTAAATCTGAATGCATACTGACGTATGTCATGTTAATATAATACATAGATGCGGTGTGATGTTATTTCAAGGCAACATATGTTGGAGACATTAGTATCATGGACCGTGAGTGACGATCTGTCAAGTCGTGACAAATGCAATAATACAAACAATGAAGAACTAGATGCTGTGGGATTATATTTCAAGGCAACACATTTTGTGGATATTAGTCATTTACTTGGAGTGAAAATATTGTTAAGTCGTGACGCAAATACAATAAGACTGTGTGCGCACTATCAATTGATATGGTTCTTCTAGTACTGTTCGACGATTATCAATGATCTCCTGACTTGGGGTATTGTTATTATTTTATATCCGCCCCTTCTCATTTCTGCGTACTTTGGGACACTCACATTTTGAGTTGAGTCTCCAAAAGACAAACTGCTACCGTAACACTCCCAAAACAAACACAAGTCGGTGGTACGACAAGCTGATCACAAGCTGTGGTAACAAATGTCTCAAATATGTTAACATAGCCATTTTGTCCATGTTTTCCGCGCGCTACCTTTGAAGGTGGTCTCCCAATAGGCGAGTGAGAGACTGCGATGGAGTAGAAATTACATGTAAGCGATACAGGCTTTTGCTCTCACGCTATTTGAGTGACTGTGAACTGTACATAGTGAGCAACGCATGGAAGTAAGAGTGCCTGTCATCAGACATGAACACTGCCTTTCAGAGCAAACAGTTTTGTATACCCACTTGTTTTTAACAAACTAAATGGGTATATTGTTTTCGTCACGTCTGTCCGTCTGTCACGTTTCTTGTAAGCAGTAAAACTTTTTAACCGTAATAGGTAGGGACTTGAAACTTGGTGTGTGCCTTCCTTGTGGCGTGTAGATGCGCAGTGAATTTCGACTTTTGATTCGACCCCCGGTCATGAATTATCTCCCCCGTTTAAACTTCGCATTTGGGAAACGTGGGTATATTGCGATGGTGCGCCATCGACTGTGCTCTAGTTTTAATGTAATTTAATGTTGAACGTATTGTTCTCCCCGTATGCATGTGTATTTACATTTGTATATGTTGAACTAAACGGTCGTATATGTTGAACTAAACCAATCAGTTAATCAATATACTTCCGTTGTTTTCTACAATTATAAATTGTTAAAACGCTCAGTAAACACGTCAAAAAGAAGAAGAAATCAGCATACCTAATTCGCATACTCGCGCACGTTCATACTTGCTGGTACATGAACTTGCCGGTTTGACTTTTTCGCTTTGCACATTCATGTGTTACCAAAAGACTCAAGCTCATCCGTCTTTACATTCATTATTCAATGCCAAACATGCTTCTAGTTCGATTATGTCAACTTGCAAACTGTTGTAAATGTTGACGTATACTCTATGTGTAACGGTATATACTGGAATGTCATTTTACGTCGCTTGACGTCGCTTTTGCGTGACGTCTCTTTTGTTCAAACGACCTGCATAGTGGTATTGTATAAACTATAATATCTTAATGAATATTGCAGATATCATGATCAAATAAAAAGCGTTCAATTCATCATACAAACACCATTGACAGAGAAACATATAGAGACTAGTAGGTTAGTGCCGTGAATGGGAAAAAATATCTGGCAAGGCTCAGGAAACGGGATGGGCGAGGCTCTGCCGAGCACATCCCGTTTCCGTGCCGCGCCAGATTTTTTTTTCCATTCACGGCACTAACCTACTATTCTATTTATCCCGTCAACACATACAAATGGCTTTAAGATGCAAAGAAATAACCCCAGCAACCGCACATATGCATACGCAGTGAGTAGGTCGTATTGACAGGATATCAAAAATGTTTCACGGCACATACGCACTGTGTTGACGGGATAAAATGTGATGTTGACCAAAAATTTCCCGAATACAGGTTTTCTCACGACACGGCTCATAAAGAACATATAGTAAACTAAAACTTTATTCATTCATTATTCATTGTCATATTGAATTTCCAAATGGCCGACATTTAAAACTGATTTTGCGTTTATCTTGCGTTTGCACAGATCTCAACGTTTCTGAAGATGTATTGGCAGTCTTAACTCGCAATCAAACAGTTTGATTGGCTGAGCCTGAATTGTCCGGCACAACTGAGGCCAATTAAGCCGCTTGCTCTTAATCACAATATTAAAATATTTGGAAATACAAATGACAAATATTGACAATTTCAGCGCATGCCATAGAGTTAGTGTCTAGTGGTCACAACATATATGTTTAAAGAGAAATGAACGAGATAACTGAATAAAGAGTGTTGTTGTTGTTGATCCTTTTGCGATTTTTCCTCTAGCTTTGGTCACACCTGTGCTTCGTGTCTGAGGATGCTCTACACTTAAGCAGGGGCGCCGGAAGCATCATACAATTGGTCCGGCGAATCTTGTCGGTGCATCCGCTACCCACCCAACGTGTATGTTGTTACCACTCAGTTGAACCGTCTCGCCGAGACGGTTCAACTGAGTGGTAACAACGTACACTTCTGATGAGAATTGAGAAAAATTGGTGACAAAATATTTACATTCCGTTTTTTATATATATATATATATATATATATATGAATTCAAAATATGTCAAAAATATTTATCCGGCAGTTGTCGGACCTGCCGGACCTGTTCCGACGCGCCCCTGAAATGCTTACACACTTGTGGCGCATGCGTGAAGTAGGGATAACAATATTATTGCAACCTCCCTGTACCCTTAAGGAATCTCAGGAAAGCCATGATCAACTCATCTCTGCCACAATCACTTATTTCCTCTACATTCCCCATAGATAGGACAACATGTCATTCAATGAATCACACAGTCGTAATAAAGGTGTTAATACTTTTGTTATGATAATAATTTAACTAGATGATGGGTCACACTTTACAATTTGAATATGTATGCGTATATTAATATTATAATATAAATAATTATATGTCTGTATATTATTTTATAAATGTTTCGGGAAATGCATGTAAACTGTTGGAATAGTCATACTTGTCCAATCATATTGATGTTTGTATTCATTTTAACATGCAGGAAATATGCAGTTCAAATATTGTGTTTACATTGTCGAAATATGTTTCTGTAGATGTGTATTTTATTATTAATTATCAAAACAAATATAATTCTGGATAAAGTTATGAAGGTGTAATATTGATAATGGGTCTCAAATATGTGGTGACAACAATGCCATATATAATCTCTAAGTGTGCATCTCGACATATGTTATACAAGCCAGCTAATATGTCTCGATCATGTCTCGAACATGAGGTATATAGTTTCAACAAATGTGAACAAGGCTTCAGGAAATAGCATGTACATGAATCATGGGCGCTGCTTACAGAGCATCATGACGAGACAGAACGCATGTTACCGTTGTTCCGAACAGTGTAGATCCAGGTCAGATGGCGCTTTTGTGCAATCAGACATGGATTTAGATTGCCCAATAAATAAATCATTTTAACTAATTAGTTCCTATAGTGACTATCGGCAAGATGTGTTATACGTCGTCATGCTGCACCACATACAAGTACCTCCAACGAGTAAGATGACTTTATTACGTTTGAACATGAATTATATTTTCAAGTGAATAGTTCTTGTATAAAGTATTATATCTGACCACAGTTAAGTTGAAATGGTAATCTGAACACATATGTGTGGGAGAGCTAGTCGTACATAAACGTTATTATCTGTATAAATTTACATAGTTTTTTCAAATCGTTGACATTTTTAGTACTCATTAGTGTTTCAAATTTGTATGTGTTTGCATTATTATAGTAATAACGTTTAATATAATGTTTCCTTAAGTGTTTCAAATTCTTGCAGCCTAACAGATGGTGGTATTCGTCTCCTATGTCATTTTTACAGATTATGCATTGTCTTTCATTCAATGGTATTCTTTTCCATCGTCCTGTTTATACTGGTAGCTTGTGATTTCTTGTTCTAAATCTTATACATGTATATATGTTTCTCCATTTATTTGGAAGAATAGCCAAGTATTCCTCAAGTCCAAATGATGTTTTATATATTCTATAATTTAAACAAGTTGATGATTCTCGGGACACTGCTAAACCATTCATTAATATATAAGTCTTTTAACTTTTGTTTAACAGTTGATTTCAACCATATTTCATTCGGGAATGTATGTGAATCAAAAATTCCGTTTAACCCACATTTTATCAAAATATCTTTAACTGCCGTAATCCATTTAAATTTTCGTTCTTTGTTATTTGTCGTATTTTTGTAAAAACTGTGTATAATAGTATAAAATATTGATGCTAATTTTCTGTCATTTGAATTATTTAGTCTTGCCCAAAAAGAAACCATTTTTGTTTGAATATCTACATATATTGGAACTACACCAGTTTCGCCATGTACCATAACATTTGGTGTGCTTTTTTTCATATTTAATATTATCTTTAGGTATTTTAGCTGGACCCTTTCTATTACATCTATGTTTCCAAACCCCCAAAGCTCACTTCCATATGTTAGTATCGGTTTGACGAGTTTGTCAAATAGTTCTATCTGCATATCTATAGGTAAATTTAATGACTTTGACCTTTTTATTAGACTATACATTGCTCTAGTACCTTGCTCTGCTATATGTTTTTTCGTTGATGTAAATGAGCCGTTTTTATTTAAGAAAAGTCCAAGATATTTATATTCGGTGACTATGTCAAGGATATTATTTTGGTAGAAAAATTCGTGATTACAGTTTCTCCGGTTATTAGAAAACACTACTATCTTCGTTTTACTAGTATTAACAATTAGTCTCCATTCATGACAATATCTTTCATATTCATTTATTGCATTTTGCAAATATTCTGCTGATTCACTTAATATTACAGTATCATCTGCGTATTGTAGTACGAATAATTTAAGACAAACAAATAAATCTTATTCTAGTTCATGCTGTCTACATTCTATACCTCTTACATTTTTGCTTTCAAGAAAATCTTCTAAATCATTTAAGTACAATGAGAATACAAATGGTGACAAGTTTTCCCCTTGCCGGACGCCTTTATTACATGGAAAATATGATGATTTGTCGCCATTAGCCATTACACATGATTTAATATTACTGTACATGTTTTTGATTAAAGTGAAACATTTCCCGTTAATGTTGTATTTACGCAGCTTGTACCATAAGCCAGATCTCCATACCGTATCAAATGCCTGTTTTAGATCAATAAATGCACACAATTATTTCTTTTTGAATGTTCTGCATGAAATCTGGTTCCGCCTGGATTGCCATTGAACAGACAAATATCATTGGTGAAAACCCACCAAATTATTAATCCGAACATGTTTGCAATTTCCATACTAACATTTTGAAAACTATACTGGCAGTTAATGACAAGTTATTAACGTGTCAACACCTGGAGTTGCCAGTGTTTATGCGGAATTTCCGTCACTAGAATTGTAGAAAACTGTGCTTTAATGTTTATTGTTATTCACATTTTAGAACATATTAAAAGTTTAAAACAACATGACTTCAACCGTTTAATAATAATTATAGCCACGTTCATAATAATTGGTGGAGAGTCCGGGTAAATACATATTTGTAATTAAAAGTTAACCGAAAAATACCTTTGTACTTGTTAAAATATTACATAATATGTCTATTTTATAATATGGAATGAACGTCGGACTGGATGTGGATATTGTATGGTAAAATGTCCCACATTGCCACAATGACGACATGCTGTCCATTTACTGGGGCAATTTTCGGGTGAAGAATGTCGCTTTTCACATGCACACTTCGGACAGGAATTATTGAACGATGCTGGTGTTCTTCGTCTTCCACGAAATAGCTTGAGGTGGCCCTCGCAATTGTAGGGATGGTGATAATCACCGAAGACACATCCATAAGCAGCGCTGGACATTTAACGTTGGCTATGGCGGAATGATGTTCCGACTCCAGATGGCCAACCTTCTTACAGATCTGGCATACATTCCAGAACGCGGTACACTGTGTGGGGTGTTTGTGTTTTCCTTCTCCGCAAGTAACACACTGGAATTTAATAGTTATTTCCTTGATTTTATTCTCCAAAATTTTATTATTTGCCCTGGCCTTCTGTAAATCTTCCTGCAAGTTGTCACGGACGTGACACTGTGATATTTATATATATATACTCTTTGTTTCCCCCTTTCGGAGATTACAACATGAACATGTTACAGAAATGAAATAATGTGAAACAAAAATGAACATATATACATGTACATGATATAGATATATATGAAACAGTCAATACATGAAGATGTAGTTTTGTATCTTTGTGCATGGTTAATTGTGAACTTTTACACACAGGAAGCAGATCGTATATCAGTAGCTAGTTAGGTGTTCACATGTACATGATATAGATACATATGAAACAGTCAATACATGAAGATGTTGTTTTGTGTCTTTGTGCATGGTTAAATGGTTAATTGTGAACTTTTACACACGGGAAGCAGATCGTATATCAGTAGCTAGTTAGGTGTTCATTCTACGGTGTCATATATATATATAAGAGATTATCACTGCTCACAAGGCACGCACGGCGTCTGGCACAATCGCACAACATAACCTGAAGAAGTTCAACAACATGTCTCTGTTTTCTGTTATATCTGTCACTGTTGATGAGCCTAATAGGACACATGTATCATTGTCTGCATTCAATGTGAGCAGTTGATTTACAAAATTGGCACCCATCAAACCCCCGACCAGCTGGTGGGAGCACACTCGCTTGTTGCAAATATACGGATTCGTACATTCTGCTAAAATGTGTTTGTATATATCTGTACACTGTATGTTGCATTTATTGCAAGTCATCAGTTGACAAGTTGGTGCAGATACCCATACTTTTGCAACAATTAAGGTTGCGGCAAGTGTGCTTCTGTTATCTATGACATCCCAGAGTATGGCATGGTGCAAGTTTGATGAGTGCAATTTTCTAAATATGACAAATTTGTCATTATTATCACATTCATTTGTCCATGTACGCTTATGATATGTGGCTATATTGAGTCCTGTCACTCTCTTCCATGCACGTTTCAAAGGAAATACTCCAGTATTCATATATGTTTGCAGGTAGTCCATCAAATTGTATTTGACAAGTATTTCGCAAACATCCGGAATAAATCCAGTTTGATTTTGACAACCCCTTGTAAAATATTGGAAAAGACGAAAGTTAAAACTTTTCTTTACCAGGAGGTCATTTGGGCATGTACATAATCGGCAAATGAAGTTGAGTTTGCGCATGTCAATTTGGGCTGAGGCAGGGAGCCATCCGATCATTGAAAATGCCATTACAGTACTTGTTCTTATGGATAAATGTTGGCAACATTTGGCTGCAAGCCTTACTACATTTTCCACTTCGTACATATCTCGTTGAGATACGCTATGCCATAATTCGGAACCATATAATAGAATAGGTATGGATATTTTGGTAAGGATGAATGCGATGGTCAGTGGATTGACACTGGCAGATAAGTTATGTAAGTTCAAAATAGAGAATAGAGAAGCTCTGCTTTTTCTACAACGTGATTGTATACTTTGAGAGTTATTAAATGATCGACTAAGCTGAATTCCAACGTGCGTGACACAATCGTTATACTCTATTACATTTTGCCCAAGTTTGACAGGTTGTAGGTCGGTCAGATTTCTGGCAGTGAATGCAATAGCTTTACATTTACTTGGGTTCATAGTATATCTCCATTTCAGTGAATATGTGTGTACGGTATTTAATGAATTTTGCAAGCAACGTATATTTGGGCAAATAATGGTGATGTCGTCAGCTAGCGTTGGATTTCCGCATTTAATCGACGCAATGCGCGCCCCATGTGGCGAGGCTTGCAGAGTATTTAATAGCTCATCCACGTATAAAAGATACAACCATGTTGAAATGATGCCTCCCTGCCTCACCCCTTGTCTCAGAGGAAAAATACCGGATTTTGCTCCATTGACCAAGACACAGCTGTACATGTCTGAATAGCTGTTCATTATCATTCTTAGGAACTTTCCTTTGATGCCGAAATTTAACAACTTAAAGAACAAACCATTCTGCCAAACGATATCAAAAGCTTTCGCTGTGTCCAAGAAGGCAACAAAGCTATCCGAGCCAAGCTCTCTGTTATATGCAATTGTCTCTTGAAGGTTAAATGAAACTGTCACTGAATCTAAATGTTTTTGATAGCCATTTTGGAAATTCTATTTCTTTTATTTTACACCAACGATGTAGACGCAGATGTAAAATCTTTTCAAATGCTTTGTATATAACAGAGCGCAGGGTGATAGGTCTGTAGCTGTCCGGGGCACAGCGTGGTTTACCATCTTTGTATATAGGTATCACGGTTCCAATTTTCTGATCTGTAGGAACATACTCATGCTCAATCATAAGATCAAATAAGATCTTCAGATAGTGCACGAGCGTGTTTCCACCATTGATCAGATACAATTACATGATTAAGCTCTTCCAAGTCGACTGGACAACCCAAAATAGGACATGAAAAGCCATCATCTGATCTGGTAAAATCATTCACCTCAGAGTCTACATGCTCCTTGAATGATTGATCAAATGCTGGCTCTTCTTTCGGAACAAATACAGATGCAAAGTGAGACTGAAAAATGTTACATATTTCATTCGGGTCGTTTGTTATAACACCATGTGCTTCAATTTGGTTAATACTATTCTTGCGGTTATTTCGTTTACTATTGAGCGTGCGCCAGAATAACCTAATATCGCAATTGGCAGTCCCATCAAGATCATCATAGAATTTTTGTTCAGATTCTCGGATTGCATCTCTTTGATGTTTTAGAAATTGTCTCTTAGCACACTTATATGCTTTGTATTCTGTGTTGTTGCTATACCGCGGACGACCCGCAGCAATCCATGCTATCCGACAAGATATCTGGGTAGCATGAGCTGTTTTCACTGAGGTTGTCCAGTACGGCTTGGAATGTCTGTTGAAATGACTAACAGGCAATGCTTGTTTTGAAGCAATGGTTATGGACTTTACTATATGACTGTACAGCGATTCGATGTGGCGATTATTGCTAGTTTGGGTTAGTGTTGCCAAGTCAAATGTTTGGAGTTCATTATTTAAAATGCATTGATACATACTCAAGTTGTCGTGTGTACACTCATTCCACGCAACTTGAGGGTTGCTATCCTGCTGACACATGATAATTGGTATTGAAATGCACGTATGTATCGGTAAGTGGTCAGATACGTGAAATATGTCATTATCATAAACTCGACTGGAACGGATAAGATTGTTTTGAATTCGGGGTAATATAACATAATCAAGGGTCTTTTCCGTAGGACGAAATGTATATTGCGGTCCAGCATTTTCGACTATAGACAAATCATTTTGATTGATAAAGCTCGAAAACAGCCTATTTCTATCATTCGAGGGATTTGTGGTAAGCATTGCGTCAAAATCGCCACATATAATTACAGTACCAATCGAGGAATACGAGTCATATAAGCCTTGCAGCGTGTTCAGACCGTCAATATAGTCAGTGATGGGATAGTTAACAGACGGCATATACACAGAAAATGCATACAACGGACATGCGTTAGGTTGTACAATACATATACCACATATTCGATCACTTTGCACACCTTCAATTGGAGTTATCTGAAATGCGCATTGTTTTTTGTACAGTATACATGACCCGCCTTTGCCACATCATAGGCCTGTGACGTCAGAGGTGTCAAATACCGCATGAGATGTGTAATTGGAATGCAAAGAGTTTAGGACTTGATTGTATTGAGCTTTAAGCTTATGCTCAGATATAAAAGCTACATCAATGTTCATGTCATCTAGTGTTTGACCGAGTGAGCCAGCACTAGAAAATATATCTCTGACATTCCAGGTTAGGAATTTGCAATTAGGCAATGCCTTTGTATTCACCATGAGGGTTATGAAGAACAGCACAAATAGTACACAGTAATTTGCGATGGGCTTAGTCCACATGAGTGGATAGATACTGGTCATAGCCATTATAATTGATCCCATCGTCAATGTTTGTAGCTACACATTTGTCATTCCATGCGTTGTTGCTATACCAGTGGCGACAGTACAATTTACCCGGCCAGAAGGACTTGTTTTCCATGGTATAGCCGTCAGACTCGTTTACCGCTACTTTCGCGGCTAATGATCCCCGATTAGTGTTTATCATGCGGAGTCCAGTCGGGTGGATACCTCGCTGCTCCAGAAATCTGAGAAACCCGTCTCTGTTGGATGTGCGGGCGATCCCACCAATATAGTACCTGCGCGTGCGTTTGGAACAAACACTGGAACCTCGTTTGGTGTAGAGGGGTCCGATCTATGGACGCTATCGTTACGCATTGTTACGTATTGAAATTGTTTCCTGCATGTCGGCTTTCTCCAGGAGATAATCGCTGCGTAGTTTCTGTAAACCTTCCTGCAAGTTGTCACGGACGTGACACTGTGATGCCAGTTCATTGTTACGTATTGAAATTGTGTCCTGCATGTCGACTTTCTCCAATTTCCGTCACTAGAATTGTAGAAAACTGTGCTTTAATGTTTATTGTTATTCACATTTTAGAACATATTAAAAGTTTAAAACAACATGACTACAACCATGGACGCGCCATCCGGCTATGTCACTTTATTGTTAACAAAACCAAGGTCCGCATAGTACCGCGAATCGAACGCCTTTTTGCCCAAATATTCGTCCCTCGTGTTGTTAAAGTGTAGCTCTTCCATGCAGTCTAAGGCGAAATGGTGATAGTTTAGGTGGAACTTGTTGGCGAACATTTCCCGCCGTGTGCCAAGCAGTTTCAGATCGCCCGTGCCCAGGACACACACCATGCGAATACGCATACCGTGACACGGCCAGTTGTTGACGCCATTCCCCCAGTTTTTGAAACGGGTGAGGAACGGCTTCACGTCAGTATCGTCAGTCTCTGGTACACCTGCACACATATATGAGTAAGACTTGCTAAACCACGACGCATATAACACATGGAACATTACTGTCTGTTTGGAGGGTGGTAAACTAGAGAATAGTAGGTTAGTGCCGTGAATGGGAAAAAATATCCGGCAAGGCTCAAGAATTTCTTTGTTTCTCATCAGAAGTATATGTTGTGACCACTCATTTGAACCGTCTCACCGAGACGGTTCAAATGAGTGGTCACAACATATACTTTGGTTCAGAAATAAGGAAAATAGATAGAGAATAGTAGGTTAGTGCCGTGAATGGGAAAAATATCTGGCAAGGCTTAGGAAACGGGATGGGCGAGGGTCTGCCGAGCACATCCCGTTTCCATGCCGCGCCAGATATTTTTCCCATTCACGGCACTAACCTACTATTCTATTTATCCCGTCAATACCTACAAATGGCTTTTAAATGCAAAACAATAACCCCAGTCACCGCACATATTCATTCACAGTGATTAGGTCGTATTGACAGGATATCAAAAATGTTTCACGGCACCGTGTTTCACGGCACATACGCACTGTGTTGACGGGATAATACTCATTATTATGAAAGCATAATAAGTTCTAAACTTAGCCATTTTCAGTATAAATTTATACAAATGTAATAATGTCAACTCACAATTGCGTGATCTTTGTACCATGGCTCAAGAAACATCTATTTTTGGGAATGCAATAAAAGTAATCATTTTTGGGCACAGCTTGTAACCTTCGTAAACGACCACAATATTAACTGTAATCTCGATTGGAATTTACAATGTTTTGGACAGTATGAACACAAAGATACATTTTCAAACCTCTGCATTATAATAGGAAAATATTTCATATACTCTTGCGAATTAAGATATACAGAACCAAAATATTCTGAGTTTAAAATCTTTTTAAGAAAACCATAATATATTGAGAGACAAATAGCAATTAATAAAAAATAAAGTACTTTTAATGAACGAAAATGGGATGGAATTCAATCCTTTTCATAGGTGACGTTATATGTACATACGAGTTGAAAAACATAAATACATATGTTTATTGCAATGTTGCTCGAATAAAATGTTGTATTATATACCTACCCATGAAATACATAGTTATACGATGTAAATAAAAGTCATATGTTCTCATCGATGAAATAAACATCTTCCGGTGAAAATACGACTATTTCCGCTATCTATATTCATAACGCGCACATGCAGTACCGGACTGCAAATAGGCTGCAAATACACATTCATTACCGTATACAGTCCAAAAAACTGCTAATTTTCATGGAGCAGTATGTAATAAATAGAATATTCATATTTTTGCAACGAATATGACATATATGTTCATCTGGTGGTGTGAAATGTCCATATTTGAAATATGGACATTCCACACCACTCGATGAACATATATGTCATATTCGTTGCAAAACTATGAATATCCTCTATATACTCTCTCACGGGGTCAGCGGATTATGTTTATTTTAGCTTTATAGGGATGTAGCCATTTTGCCGTCATTTTAGGTGGTCGAATCGACGCCTTATCTAGAGCAATTTAGAGCTTGAAAATGTATATTCCTGATAGCTTGTGAGATAATTTAAATTACCAACTGGTTGACTGGTGAAACAGGTGATTGTAAACAACAATAAATGCCATATTTGTAAATGTACAACGTATCGATAGTGATTCGTTTTGATTGCACAGTCTTGCGCAAGTATAAATGACAGACGATAATAAGTTGCTGGAGGTCAATCGATGAGTCCAAATATAGGTAGACCAGGGGCCTATTTCATCAACATTGCAAAGTATACTTTACTAGCAAAGTATACTTTGAGGGAGTAATCATTTATTTTTCCTGAAATGCATTATTTCATATAGAACTAACAAATGCATATATTTCATGATTAAAAGTATGCAGAATTATTATACTGAATTTATTACATTATCACAGCCATTAAATGGCTGTGATAATGTAATAAATTCCGTATAATAAAAATTAATAAATTTAAAAAAAAATGAAAATTTCTCCCTCAAAGTATACTTTGCTACTAAAGTATACTTTGCAATGTTGATGAAATCGGCTACAGGTCCTGATTGATCAAGTGTTGATAGGTTACAGGTGTATTATTATATCATAGCCTCGTTTTGGTGTAGTGTGGCTCAGTGGTATCGAAGCTGGAGAATATCCATACGTTTGCAGAACTTTTGTTCATTTTATCTGGTCGTCAGTTCGAACCTCACAAAACGCATTACTTTTGTCGATATCATTCTGTTCGTTTTATGACTGCTTGCTGGAGAAGGGAATAAGTGAAAGGCGAGGGTTAATTATCACTCTTACTGTATGACCTCATTGTGATATGATCGGCGAGAACATAGAGTTTATATTGTATGTTTACACATACATTTGTTACCTACAATTTGAAAGTGACATATAGTCAATAGGGCCGTGTGTTTTCGTCAATATTATATTGTACATATTCCCTGTTTCGTTTAACACATGTCACTATAATAAACAAATTACTTACTTACTTACTCCCAGATTCTTCATGTAGACACATATGAAATGTGCATAGTTATTAGTTTTCTTCAAAGTGAGACGAACGTTCTAAATGTAATCTATCTCATGTTTAATTAATGTAATTTGTAAGAGCAACACACAAACAAAAGAAATATATAATAAAATATAAACAAATCAAAATATTATGTGTATAAAAAACTAAGATTCGAACACACTACCTACGGCATTGATATCCGTCACTCTGACCCCTCGACTACATAGGACTTGATTAATATTGAAATAGAATACTGGCACCGGTATATTTACCTGTCTCACCTATTCTGTGTTTTGTTTATGACCTGTTTGTTTGTAAACAAGTAGCAAGTTATCGTCTGCGGATTTTTTTTTTTTATACAAGCATTATTGTCCCCACAGCTCAGATGGTAGAGCGCTTGTTAAAAACATTCGACCTGCATTCCTTTTGTGCGAGTTCGAGCCTCGAGCAAATTATTATTTGGTTTTTACTTTTTGTATTCATAATTGATTCAACGTTTTCCCACATTGTATATGCATTATATAGATACATGTATTGAAAAAAAGGTCCTTGTGACGTGTGCAGATAGGGGCGTACGGTGTTCACATATAATTTACTAAATAAATATTATATGTCTATCAACATGAAACAGAACCGGGGTTTAGACATATTCTAAAATGGTCGCCTGTAGCTAGGTACTTCATAGAAACAACAGTACGAAGAGGAGGTAGGGATGGGGTGGGGAGACTCTTCGGGGCGTCAAATATACACATCTTTTGGGTTATTGGCCTCCTAATTGTTGGCCCCTGAACATTTTTGTCTGGCTAAACCCACCCCGCACGTCGTATGTCCACCGCCCCCAGAGCGGGGCAGATATTGATTGCGCGTAATATATGTTTGGCCCAGACAGACATATGGATGTAACTAAGACGATTCAAATGACATTATGCACTATACGTATATATCAATTTTCGAACATAGGTAAAACTATTTCTATAAGCTACATTAAATAATATTAACAACATAAACGTATTAACAACGGCAGATATGTGAGAGTATGAAGTGGGGGTGATTCAATAAAAAAAGATACAGCAATGGTGGTGTCGAACCCACAACCCTCAACGAAAGATTAATTAAAAAAGGATAACTGTAACCAATACACTACATGCATCAGATAAGAAATATATCTATTGATCACAGGTAGATATAGTATGTGCAGTTCGTATATAGAGAATAGTAGGTTAGTGCCGTGAATTGGAAAAAATATCTGGCAAGGCTTAGGAAACGGGATGGGCGAGGCTCTGCCGAGCACATCCCGTTTCCGTGCCGCGCCAGATATTTTTTCCCATCCACGGCACTAACCTACTATTCTATTTATCCCGTCAACAGCTACAAATAACTTTAAAATGCAATAAAAGTAACTCCAGCTATCGCACATATTGATACGCAGTGATTAGGTCGTATTGACAGGATATCAAAAATGTCTCACGGCACTGTGTTTCACGGCACATACGCACTGTGTTGACGGGATAAAACAATGTATGTATGTTCTAAAAGATCCTAACATCACAGGTGCATTGTTATCGATTAATTTGGACTTTATCACGTTTGTATTTCCCATGGAGGGCCTGACGTATGTTTGTGTGATACACATACGATTGGAGTGCCTGTGCCAACTATTTTATGTTTTAACAAATACTTAACAACAACAGTGACACATTGATTCAGAATATGCCTGAATATTGTTCGAATGTATTTCGGGCAAATTTGGTCACATACTTGCTACATCGTCGTGCTAATGCAAGTTTTGCACTTTTTACACATCTGCTTTACCTATTATCGTTCAATCTGGAATCTCCTGTGGCCTTTGCCCTTGCCACTTTATCGGAAACCAACAGTACCAGTAACATTTACCATATTGGACCTATATATTGCAGCCTATATGTAACTACTGTCTGTTTCACGAACGCTGCACACATTTTACGGCTGTTAATTCGTGTGAACGAATTGCTATATCGTGGGAACGAATTGTTAATTCGAAGGAACGAATTGTTATTTCGTGGGAACGAATTAATAAAAAAAGAATTCTATGTCCACTGCGGGAATTAATAAAAAAAGAATTCTATGTCCACTGCGGGACTCCGTAGATTGTTATATCGAATTCACATTTACGGTCGCTGACGTTTCTTGGACCGAAAGGCGTCATGTGACGTTGAAGAATGGCGTAAGTTTGCCGACGCAACTTAAACAAATCCGCGATTGATTAAAAGTACATGCCCACTCAGTAGGCACAAACTGTTCTTTATATCAGAGACATCATCTGAGACATTTTACGGCGAAATAACACTGATATCAGGGGCAATAACCGTGTTTCCTTAAAATGTTAACGGACATTACTAGTTATACTTTGTATTTATTTTTTGATGTGCAATTATCATACTTTATAATCTGTCGAAATTATTATTTTTTGAGGTGACGCATTTAATTAGTAATCAAAGTACTGAAAGTACTGACTGGCGGGAGACAAGTAGCCACTTGTGAATTTGCATACTCAGAAATTCCTTGTTAGAAATATATTCGATGTTGATTACTGGATGTACAATCTGCACATTTGGAGAACTTGATCAGTTACTGGTGTTTGTAAAATACAGCCTGCTCTAAACACAAATAGATGAAGCAAAGGTGCTTTATGTCCGACTAATAAACCGTTTTACGAGGTATATTGCAGACGTATTTATTGGGGTAGAACCCAGAATTAAAGTGGCGATATACGGCTTTATACGGATATGGTGAGAGGTGCCCTCTGCCAAAAAGTTTGTGCGTTCAAAAAATATTTTTGGCAGCATAGGTTTTTCGTAATGTGAAGAAAAAAACGGGGAAATTTTCATATTTTTAGTATGTTTATTTGGCCAAAATCAATCGGCACTTTGCAGAATAGGGATACAAACCGAGTAATCCAAATTGCATACCCAACAGGAACTCTGGAGGTGTGACATAATATTATGTGAAATCTTTCAAAATTATGACTGGGCGTAGGCCAACATACGTGTATGCTGCATGAACGGCAAAATGTTTTCATGAATTTTGTTTCGCTCACCCAGAGGGTAATTTTTCGAAAATCGCCCGTAAAACCACAATAGAAAAAGAAATGGCCTTCGACGTCGCATTGCGACTGCGTGGTACACGATACGGGGGGCGTCTCAATAACAGCAATTTGTTCTCTTCAAAAGTAAAGTTGGGCATGCCAACTATTTTACACATAATGTTGAGCATTGCCATTGCTATTAATAACTTGCTTTCAGTTCACTCGCTGACTTTAAATGTCACCTGACTGTTGTTAATTGCGAACGCAAATTGAGCCTATTGAGACGTCCCCCGATGAACATGCGTCTGCGTTGTACACGATACGGGGGGCGTCTCAATAACAGCAATATTTGTTCTACTTCAAAAGTAAAAGTTGGGCATGCCAACTATTTTACACATAATGTTGAGCATTGCCGTTGCTATTAATAACTTGCTTTCAGTTCACTCGCTGACTTTAAATGTCACCTGACTGTTGTTTGATTGCGAACGCAAATTGAGCATATTGAGACGTCCCCCGATGAACAGAGAGCCACTTCCGAAAGTAGACCCGTGCAAACGGCCAGAATCACGATCCCAATAGCGTGGAGACAGTATGTCTCCCGTCAAAAATCATTAAAAAATACCATGCCTCATTTGCATATGAAAATAGCCTGATACCAACGAGCGCCACAGTAAAATATATATTACTAAATGGTTATATCTGTATAGTCGGCACTCATCATTTTTAGAACTGGTTGAATAGTAACACAATTATACACTTATTTAATTCCTATAAAGAACATTTTGTGCCTACTGAGTGGGCATGTACCTTTAAAACACGTTGTACAGAGCTCCAGATAAGCTGCGTATTTGCTTAAATACCCAATTAAAATAGCCATTGCAAAAACCCAATTGAAATCAAGGGTAGCGAGTATCAAAAATCAATTACAATTTTGTGGTACATTTATCATGCTGCAGAAAACAATAAACAGACCACAAATATAGTATATTTCTATTATTTTCCATGAAAAGACATTTTGGTATTTCATTAGAATTGTCTCCAAGGAGACCATTCTAATGAAATGCCAAGACATGTCTTCAATTCGAAGCAAACTATTCAATAATTACTGTCTGTTGATGTGTAAACAGTAGTGTGATTTTATTTTACCCAATTACAATTTTGAAATACCCAATTGCTTCAGAAATGCTGGTGTGAAAGCAGTCTGTGTTCACAAATACTCACTGTACACCCGTGTGTTACATGTATCTAAGTCTGTGTTAACAAATACTCACTGTACACCCGTGTGTTACATGTATCTAAGTCTGTGTTCACAAATAATCCCTGTACAACCGTGTTTTACATGTATCTAAGTCTGTGTTCACAAATAATCCCTGTACAACCGTGTTTTACATGTATCTAAGTCTGTGTTCACAAATATTCACTGTACAACCGTGTTTTACCCCGTGTGTTACATGTATCTAAGTCTGTGTTCACAAATACTCCATGTACATCCGTGTGTTACATGTATCTAAGTCTGTGTTCACAAATACTCACTGTACACCCGTGTGTTACATGTATCTAAGTCTGTGTTCACAAATACTCACTGTACACCCGTGTGTTACATGTATCTAAGTCTGTGTTCACAAATACTCACTGTACACCCGTGTGTTACATGTATCTAAGTCTGTGTTCACAAATACTCCCTGTACACCCGTGTGTTACATGTATCTAAGTCTGTGTTCACAAATACTCACTGTACACCCGTGTGTTACATGTATCTAAGTCTGTGTTCACAAATACTCACTGTACACCCGTGTGTTACATGTATCTAAGTCTGTGTTCACAAATACTCACTGTACACCCGTGTGTTACATGCATCTAAGTCTGTGTTCACAAATACTCACTGTACATCCGTGTGTTACATGTATCTAAGTCTGTGTTCACAAATACTCACTGTACACCCGTGTGTTACATGTATCTAAGTCTGTGTTCACAAATACTCACTGTACACCCGTGTGTTACATGTATCTAAGTCTGTGTTCACAAATACTCCCTATGTACACCCGTGTGTTACATGTATCTAAGTTTGTGTTCACAAATACTCACTGTACACCCGTGTGTTACATGCATCTAAGTCTGTGTTCACAAATACTCCTGTACACCCGTGTGTTACATGCATCTAAGTCTGTGTTCACAAATACTCACTGAACACCCGTGTGTTACATGCATCTAAGTCTGTGTTCACAAATACTCACTGTACACCCGTGTGTTACATGTATCTAAGTCTGTGTTCACAAATACTCCATGTACATCCGTGTGTTACATGTATCTAAGTCTGTGTTCACAAATACTCACTATACACCCGTGTGTTACATGTATCTAAGTATGTGTTCACAAATACTCCCTGTACACCCATGTGTTACATGTATCTAAGTCTGTGTTCACAAATACTCCCTGTACACCCGTATGTTTAATACATACTCATTGTACACCCGTGTGTTTAATACATACTCATTGTACACCCGTGTGTTTAATACATACTCATTGTACACCCGTGTGTTACATGTATCAGCCCTCAGAAATACGCTCTGTTTTACCTTTATATGATCCTTTGATGCCGAGGCTCGGGTTATGGTTCAAGCTCGCGAAGAACGTTTCATCGGGAATGGACACATTCTTCACCCACTCGAGGAAGTCGTGGGCCACGGGGCTGTGCAGAACGTAGTCGACGAATGCGCGGCTCACCGCCACGTGCACCGAACCTTTCACGGGCGTGATTCCGTGGGGCGCTGGCCCGGCTTTCAACCAGCGATCTGTGTTCGCCCTGTAAAACATGCCCGGTGCAGTACATGTGTATTATGGAACAGCTTGTATACAAATTGATTATTTTCATGTACATGCATAGTATTGTGGTACATGTAATGACGCCTACATACCATAGTGGTACATGCGTAATGACACCTACATACCATAGTGGTACATGCGTAATGACGCCTACGGACCATAGTGGTACATGCGTAATGACACCTACATATCATAGTGGTACATGCGTAATGACACCTACAGACCATAGTGGTACATGCGTAATGACACCTACATACCATAGTGGTATATGCGTAATGACACCTGCATACCATAGTGGTACATGCGTAATGACACCTACAGACCATAGTGGTATATGCGTAATGACGCCTACAGACCATAGTGGTACTTGCGTGATGACACCTACAGACCATAGTGGTGCATGCGTAATGACACCTACATACCATAGTGGTACATGCGTAATGGCACCTACATACCATAGTGGTACATGCGTAATGACACATACATACCATAGTGGTACATGCGTAATGGCACCTACATACCATAGTGGTACATGCGTAATGGCACCTACATACCATAGTGGTACATGCGTAATGACACCTACATACCATAGTGGTACATGCGTAATGGCACCTACATACCATAGTGGTACATGCGTAATGGCACCTACATACCATAGTGGTACATGCGTAATGGCACCTACATACCATAGTGGTACATGCGTAATGGCACCTACATACCATAGTGGTACATGCGTAATGGCACCTACAGACCATAGTGGTACATGCGTAATGACACCTACAGACGATAGTGGTGAATACGTAATGACGCATAAATACCATAGTGGTACATGCGTAATGACACCTACAGACGATAGTAGTGAATGCGTAATGACGCATACATACCATAGTGGTACATGCGTAATGACACCTACAGACGATAGTGGTGAATGCGTAATGACACCTACATACCATAGTGGTACATGCGTAATGGCACCTACATACCATAGTGGTACATGCGTAATGACGCCTACGGACCATAGTGGTACATGCGTAATGACACCTACATACCATAGTGGTACATGCGTAATGACACCTACATACCATAGTGTACATGCGTAATGACACCTACATACCATAGTGGTACATGCGTAATGACACCTACATACCATAGTGGTACATGCGTAATGACACCTACATACCATAGTGGTACATGCGTAATGACGCATACATACCATAGTGGTACATGCGTAATGACGCCTACATACCATAGTGGTCAACATGCGTAATGACACCTACATACCATAGTGGTACATGCGTAATGACGCATACATACCATAGTGGTACATGCGTAATGACGCCTACATACCATAGTGGTACATGCGTAATGACACCTACATACCATAGTGGTACATGCGTAATGACGCATACATACCATAGTGGTACATGCGTAATGACACCTACATACCATAGTGGTACATGCGTAATGACACCTACATACCATAGTGGTACATGCGTAATGACGCCTACGGACCATAGTGGTACATGCGTAATGACACCTACATACCATAGTGGTACATGCGTAATGACACCTACATACCATAGTGGTACATGCGTAATGACACCTACATACCATAGTGGTACATGCGTAATGACGCCTACGGACCATAGTGGTACATGCGTAATGGCACCTACATACCATAGTGGTACATGCGTAATGGCACCTACATACCATAGTGGTACATGCGTAATGACACCCACAGACGATAGTGGTAAATGCGTAATGACGCATACATACCATAGTGGTACATGCGTAATGACGCCTACATATCATAGTGGTACATGCGCAATGACGCATACATATCATAGTGGTACATGCGTAATGACGCCTACATATCATAGTGGTACATGCGTAATGACGCATACATATCATAGTGGTACATGCGTAATGACGCATACATATCATAGTGGTACATGCGTAATGACGCCTACATATCATAGTGGTACATGCGTAATGACACCTACAGACGATAGTGGTAAATGCGTAATGACGCATACATACCATAGTGGTACATGCGTAATGACGCATACATACCATAGTGGTACATGCGTAATGATGCATACATACCATAGTGGTACATGCGTAATGACGCATACATATCATAGTGGTACATGCGTAATGACACCTACATACGATAGTGGTAAATGCGTAATGACGCATACATACCATAGTGGTACATGCGTAATGACGCCTACATATCATAGTGGTACATGCGTAATGACTCATACATATCATAGTGGTACATGCGTAATGACGCCTACATATCATAGTGGTACATGCGTAATGACGCATACATATCATAGTGGTACATGCGTAATGACGCCTACATATCATAGTGGTACATGCGTAATGACGCCTACATATCATAGTGGTACATGCGTAATGACGCCTACATATCATAGTGGTACATGCGTAATGACACCTACATATCGATGTGGTACATGCGTAATGACGCCTACATGTCGCTGTGGTATATGCGTAATGACGCCTACATATCGCTGTGGTATATGCGTAAGTATATGCGTAATGACGCCTACATATCGCTGTGGTATATGCGTAATGACGCCTACATATCGCTGTGGTACATGTAAACAAAGACAAATATTGGCACGATTATCGCAGGCGGTGTTGTATCCACACTTGTTATATATTCACGTGTGTGTGTACCCATGGTAACGAGTAAACACATACTCAATACTATAGGAAAATAAACATGTAGTATCCTTGTTCTTCTGCCCGTTTAAAGGTACATGCCCACTCAACAAGTACACACTGTTATTTATAGGAATTAAATAAGTATAATTGTGTCACTATTCCACCAGTTCTAACAATTATGAGTGCCCGCTATACAGATATAATCATTTAGCAACAGTAATGTTACTGATAGTGCCTCGCGGTGGTATAAGGCTATTTTCATATGCAATCAGGCATGATATTGTCTTAAATTATTTATACTAATTAAATGCGTCACCTGAAAAAATTATATGTTCGACTGAGTATAAGGTATGATCATAGCACATCAAACATTAAATACAGAGAATAAATAGTAATATCAATTAACATTTTAAGGGAACACGGTTATCGCCCCTGATATCAATGCGGAAATTTACGTCTGATATCAAATGTATAATAATGACAATGGATACGTGTAAAATGGTGAATGAATGTTTATTTTTCCAGAAAATGTCTCAGATGATGTATCTGATATAAAGAACATGTTGTGCCTACTGAGTGGGCGTGTACCTTTAATAATATTATAATATAATATTATTAAAGGTACACCATAGTGTACAGCATATTATAGCATGTGTGTACGTATCTAATCCTGATTACAGCACACGACCTTTCAACCAATAGTCTCGGTGTACTACAATGATGGCACGATACAGGGGCTCGGCTGGTTGTGGTTAGATCCCGGGATCCCGTTTCACTCCGCACGTCGTGCAACTAAAATGTTCGTAAGTGCAACATTTATGATAGTCTGTTAGGGGCCCTCGGGTAACATGGTCAGTATATGGGCACTTAAATGGTCACAATAGGGGCACATGTGTACATGTAGTATATCATACGAGGAGACGACGGGGTGGGAACCTTACTGGTCCGTATAAGGGCCCTCGGGTAACTTGGTCAGCATAGGGGCACTTAAATGGTCACAATAGGGGCACATGTGTACATGTAGTATATCATACAGGAGACGACGGGTGGGAACCTTACTGGTCCGTATAAGGGCCCTCGGGTAACTTGGTCAGTATAGGGGCACTTAAATGGTCGCAATAGGGGCACATGTGTACATGTAGTATATCATACAGGAGACGACGGGTGGGAACCTTACTGGTCCGTATAGGGTCCCTCGGGTAACATGGTCAGTATATGGGCAGTTAAAATGTCACAATAGGGGCACATGTGTACATGTAGTATATCATACAGGAGACGACGGGTGGGAACCTTACTGGTCCGTATAGGGGCCCTCGGGTAACATGGTCAGTATAGGGGCACTTAAATGGTCACAATAGGGGCACATGTGTACATGTAGTATATCATACAGGAGGCGACGTGTGGGAACCTTACTGGTCCGTATAGGGGCCCTCGGGTAACATGGTCAGTATAGGGGCACTTAAATGGTCACAATAGGGGCCCATGTGTACATGTAGTATATCATACAGGAGGCGACGGGTGGGAACCTTATTGGTCTGTATAGGGGCCCTCGGGTAACATGGTCAGTATAGGGGCACTTAAATGATCATCATGTATAATAGTTTAATTAGTATTCAGAAGTGGATGGACTAGCAAATTATACATTCCGTTTAGTTCATACGGTTCAGCTGGAGCTACGAATGTTAAATACAACATGTTTTTATATCTAAGCCATCCTATCAGACACACTCACAACACTATGAATAGTAAGTGACATATTACATGTGCATAGCTCGTTGGGAGAATTAAAACGGCCATATATTGATATTGTATTTCTGCATATGTTTTTATTTGTTTTGCACAATGAATGCAAAACATGTCGTTTTATATTTAGTATATCAACATTTTGAAAGTTGAAAAAGACAAAGTCAAGATATCCATGATAACGGCTGAACACGACTACCATAATAAATACCTTACAAACGCTGTTTTATGACACCAGTACATTCGTGTCAAGCCACGCCACAACAGTGTCACAGTCAATGACAAAAAACTAATTATTGCACAGGCTTAAACGATCCTAATGTAACAGGGACACCATACCGAAATAGTAAAATGTGCTCAACTGTCAAAATGACAGTCGTGTTCAATGACCACAAGTAGTCAGGGAAATACCAACCAATAACTAATTACAGTGCATTGTTCTAGTATCATTTAGGCGGGCACTGTTACTCTAAAATAAGGGATGACCTCAAACAAATTGCAACAGAAACTAACATAGTGGCGTTTGGTTGGACATGCATCAGGGTTGATCATATCCAAAATAGGCAAAAATCGGCACAGGCGAAATACCCTAATTAACATAATTTCAAAATGGTGGCCATCGCCAGCTGTCAAATGCAATATATCGCAAACGGCTCGTCATTGGACCCATAAATGTATTACTAATACATAGGAAAGTGATACCCAGGAATCCATAAATGATACTCATATCGACCTATGACGTCATTGTGACGTCATAACCCAGCAATGACGTCATAAATCATGTAGTTCGCCATCGGGGGCGATTTTTGTCGCGCATTTCGTGCACTCGGGAATCCGAAAATGATAATACCACTGACCTATGATGTCATTATGACACAATAACTAACTTATGACGTCGGGGACAGATTCAATAATTGTTTCTTGGGGGAAACAGTTTAATCTCTATCAATAGCCAATGTCCAACAAATATGTTTCTTCAATCTCCTCTTCGTCGAGAATCACTGGGCTTGGCGAGTTTGAGCAGGTCTCCCCATTGCAATGTCCACAAGCATTCGTACATTTCAGTCCAAGACGGCGACAAGAACACTTTTTGGTAGCACATTCCCCTTTGCACATGCACCGAATTACTTTCAAAAGATGCTGAGGAGCTACGGGTGCATCAATTTTATTTGGGTGAAGAGCACCGTTTCGCACTTACCCATCCCCATTCGGTAGGATTCATGTCCTCTCCATCACCCATCCACGTACGGACTTGAAGAAATACTCGCAATGATGATACATTGCCGCGTCAGATGTTGCTGGCAATGTTTTCACATCGATTGCTGTAGTACCTTCTCTTTAAACTTTCTGACTCTTAGTGCATTAAGATTTTCTCCTGTTTTCCCTACGTACAGACAAACCACAGCTTTGTCACCGGCTTCAGTTATCTCACTAGTACATGGTAAGTCAGTGGCACAGAAGACTGCCGCTTGTTCCCTGAAGATCCTACTGTCCATCTTCTTCAATGGTGTTGCTTTTCCTATACCAAAATGTCGAGACGTGGTGTCACATCCACCGATGGCGTGAATTAATGGCAAATTCGAACAGGTACAAGAACAACTGTCCCGGTGGTATTTTAAGGCGATTTGCGTGATGGCATAACATTACATGCAAGTCTATGTCCTCACCAACAACACAGGTCTGAACGATGGCGGCTAATTGTACTCCAGTTTCTGCTATTATAAAGTCTGCATCACCTGTGGCCTGTTTTGTGCCTATCCCATTTGATGCAAAGTGTTGCTTCATCAGATTGGTGAAGCTACATATGTTGATTTCATTACTAAGGAAGTTTTCTTAGTTTCCTTCTTGGTCTTCAGTAGTTTCTTTCCGGTAAAACTACTGACCTTTGCACCAACGAGCCCTTTTGTTCGTCATTGATGGGTGCTGTCTTTCGTAGAATGGCCCTGTAGATAGCCGTCAAACACAACGACAGGACCTGAGCTCTGCTTGACCAGATCTACGTATTTAGTACATATACTATTAAACGAGGTATCATTTTTCCGCTGAATTTTGTGCAATAAAGAACCACCATCGAACAATGAAAACTGCTGCGCAACCGCGACCAATGTTTCAGAACCTTGAGACTGATACCTTTGTCCGATAGCGTCAGCTAGTTGCGACTTTGTGGCTTCTCTAATCATTCCATATTTGTCAAATAAAGCAGTTGGGTGTGTTGATAATTCATATTGCAAGAACTGCTCTAAGTCATTCTCATCTGTGTGTGCATTGCCAATGGCCAGCAACCGTTGGAACAGCAGCTGAGGATAGATGTTGACTTTTTCTCCATCAATGTCATGTTGCTTTGCCTGACCCAACGCAACAGCAATATCTTTTTAGAGAAGGAAAACTCGAATGCATTTGTACCGTACATCTTCTCTAAGATCTTCTCACAAACGTCTTTAGCTCTATGAGCATTGACAGATGGATCAGCGGTAATGCCACTGGTGATACTCCGAAGGTCTGGTGTAGGCTCGAATGGGTTATTCTCACGTAGAAAATGTAAAACAATTGAGGAATCTTTGTTATCACGTTTTACTCTTGCAAAAGCTAACTCTTTATGTTGTTCACTGGTGGCGAAAGTCCGGTTAGTGAGTTCTTGCATCGAGTCATTGAATGTCGCGCACACAGGTAACGACAACAGCCACTTATTTCGTTGTTTCTCATTCACAATACCTCTACCATGCACAAGACCTCCAGTAACTTCATGGTTCGCATAAGTGTCTGCTCGATGACAAGGTCCTTCGACAGTCCAGCCCAGAATATTTCCGTTCGCCGTATCACGAACAGGCCAGAGTCGAACATATCATAAACTTTAGGGTTTTTCACTTTCAGTTCCTTCAGATCATTTAGGTATATTTGGAAACTTTTCGCATAGTGGTTGTGGCCAGTAGCAGCAAAGTACGGCAGCATCTTACTAAGGCAGGCCTTGTAAAATGACCAGTTACCAGTTCTTTTGGAACGAAGAAAATCACGAAGTAAATCAACCATATCTATATATTGCAGCCACAATTCAGCAGTATGGTATTTGCGCAGTTCGGCTTTGGTTTCCGATATGTCGACTAAGATTTGTGATATAGTCGGATCTTCCATTGCCGCTTCCACCGATATGTCCTTGCTTATAATTTGATCAAGCAAATCAAAGGCTCTTTTCAAGTCCGGAATGAGAACCGATTGCACGCTCTCACTTTCGTTGTCACCAACTGGACTGGGTATACCTCATGAAGGATGCGTCCGTTTAGCATAGAATCAATCATAAAATGCCCACGACAAGCACGGGAATATTATTTGCCATTCAAGATGTACGTGTCGCGGTACGTAACTCACTGAGGGGAGGAAGTGTGTATTCGTGCCCGGCTAGCTCAGTCGGTTAGAGCGATGGTACGGTAATCCAGAGGTCCCCGGTTCGAGCCTCGGGTAGGATATGCATCTTTCTCACCCTGTGACATTTGGCGCCCAACGAGGGACCGTGACTGATATATATAATACCAAAAATGTACCAAATATATGGAATTCAGAGACGAATTAAATATATAATTCGGGGACGAATTCCAATTTGGCGGGAAGTATGTCGCGGTCCGTAACTCACTGAGGGGAGGAAGTGTGTATTCGTGTCCGGCTAGCTCAGTCGGTTAGAGCGATGGTACGGTAATCCAGAGGTCCCCGGTTCGAGCCTCGGGTAGGATATGCATCTTTCTCACCCTGTGACATTTGGCGCCCAACGTGGGGCCTTGACTGATATATATACTACCCAAAATGTACCAAATATATGGAATTCAGAGACGAATTAAATATAGAATTCGGGGACGAATTCCAATTGGGCGGGGAAGTATGTCGCGGTACGTAACTCACTGAGGGGAGGAAGTGTGTATTCGTGCCCGGCTAGCTCAGTCGGTTAGAGCGATGGTACGGTAAACCAGAGGTCCCGGGTTCGAGCCCCGGGACCTCTGGATTACCGTACCATCGCTCTAACCGACTGAGCTAGCCGGGCACGAATACACACTTCCTCCCCTCAGTGAGTTACGTACTGCGACATACGTGCAAGCATTTACACCGTATATAAGTCATCATAGTATGGAATCCGCCCAAGTCTAGTATGATTTGTTTCAAGTCACTACTCTCTTGTTCATTAGCTAAGATAGTTCTGGCTTTGAACCACAATGGCTGGTCAAATGTAACTATCGGCGTGCACTTATGACGAATACATTCATTGACGATGAAGCATAGAGTTGAATATATACATGTCATGTCCGTTGGATTGATATCCAACATGGGGAGGAATCTCACTGTAGACTTGCCGGGGTAAATAGTACCGGTACTACCAGACACAGCTTGCGTCACTCCTGACCAGCCAGGTGTAACTAGTTTTAAAGGTGCACGTATCTTCCATAGTAAATCTAGTTTGCTAAATGGGTTTTCTACATTGATTCGCGGTAGCTTATAGAAAACAATAGGACTACATACACTGGGAATGTCATAGTAGGTAACTTGAATCACTGAATTGACAGTTCTCTCTGAGCCTGCATCTCTTCGGATCAGTGTATTGACTATAATTGCTGGTGTAATAGTTTCTATCATACCCATAGCATGCAATGCTTTTTTTCCATCAAAGCTCCATGGATGTGTTATGACGTCACAGTGACGTCATAGGTCGATGGGAGTATCATTTATGGATTCCTGGGTACCACTTTCCTATGTGTTAGTAATACATGTATGGGTGTTAGGATGAGCCGTTTGCGAGATATTGCATTCCACAGCTGACGATGGCCGCCATTTTGAAATTATGTTAATTAGGGTATTTCGCCTGGGCCGATTTTTGCCTATTTTGGATATGATCAACCCTGATGCATGTCCAACCAAACGCCACTACGTTAGTTTCTGTTGCAATTTGTTTGGGGTCAAAAGTTATCCCTGCCCGCCTAATTATTTACCTGATGATTGGTGATTCTACAGAACGGCTGTAATTTCGAGTGCTTTTCTCTACACATTTAAGATTGGTAGTATGTACAATTACTTTTAGTTGTGTTGATGCCGACAATATGTTATTTGGTAATTGACTGTGGCATGATCGGTGTATACTATGACACTAATGTACATGTGCGTTAAATCATGTTACATGACTGCAAGTGTACCGCCATGACACGGTCAGTGGAATTATCCTCGCTGAGGGTTTAGACCCGGTTAGAACTGCACTCAGGTACATAGTTTGTAGATGCAACCTATGTGTTTTACTTGTTATTCTTTACCGTTGTGGCCATACAACGTCACACCTTATTATCAATGCTAACTTGTGTATAATATTGTGATTGACTTCGCTAGTTTTTACTGCGAATTGTGACTCAGGCAATCATTTCGTTTGCAAGACTGTCTGACAATGACGACGTGAAAGTTGAATTAATTATTGGTTGCCGACACAGGTGACCGTATCGGGAAAGAATTCCAACCAAGAACAGTTCCAAAAAAGTAATCCCACAAAAGAAAACCCCACCCTTTTACAATAGTAATATAAATGTTGATTTCCTCAAATATCGGACATTTTTCAAAGCCATGCAACATCTGAATTAAATTGTCACGGTCATAAAATCTACATATTAAATTACAAATCTGAGAAATATATTTGAATTCTACTCATTCATTCCAGAAAAAAAAATCATAAAATGTAATCATAAAACAACATCACGTGGACACCACTGAGGTGACAACCGTTTGGGGAAAATGCCCACGTTTCTGAACAGATATTACATTCTGGCGATATCTGAAAATTCAGACAGCTTACAATGAATGACCAAGAATATGTATCGACTCTTACCATCCATAAAATATGGTATCTAAGCAGTATTTGACACTAAAATCGAATTATTGTCTTAATTTTCTCCATAGTGTTGTTGTTGTTGTTTTAGTTCACGAAAACGAAACACACTGTGAACAGTCAAAAGAAAGGTTGGAAATGTAACGTGAATTATAGTTTTTCATGTCACATCTTGTGTATAGTACTTGATTAAGTCGATATATAGTGTATTATTGGGGTATTCAGCAAATCGTTCGTCAGAATCGGTGATTGTAAACAAACAAAAAATGTCACCTCAGTGATGTGCAGCTAAATTATTGAGGAAAGACACCTTGTAAATATAAAGATAAATGGGATGGGATTTTTTTTAACTGTTCTTGGTGGGAATTCTTTCCAGATACGGTCACATGTGGTTGCCGCAGTGTTCATCAATTCGTGGTACAACTACATTACCGCTAACGTGTGTGTTATTATTCGTGACATCATATATATTACATATGTTCACTTTATTATTCCTCGCGTCCTTATTTCCATCGCCACTGCCTTTATCACATTTTAGTCATGTGTGCCGATTTATCCGATATTCATGTGTAAAGTTAAATGTCATGCAATGTAGTAGCCTTTCACAGAACATTACTAGCTAACAACGCCTGATATATATGCCGTCATGTCATATCACATATGATAATGTATTGTCGAACTAATTGCTCTTCTTCTGTGTGAATGGATGGTTGTTTCTATGAATGCACGCGCCAGGTCAGAGCAAACGTGTGTAATTATGTAATTATTTGTCCACCTGTTCCACAGTAGACATGGGTTATGTGAGTGAAAATTATTTTATTCAATGATTTGTCCCCATGCATCTACACAACATGTATGGCTGTTCCCATGTATGCATTATTTAATTATTTAATGACGACTTGTCCACATGTGTTGTATGTGTGGCTTTCCCCCAGTACACATGATCATGTCAGTGAAATTGGGTTTACTTATTTAATAACGTGTACACATATATTGAATGGATGTTTCTTCCCCGCTATGTATGCGCCATGTGTGTCAGAATGAGTGTACTTATTTAATGGTTTGTCCCCATTCATATATATATATATATATGTAGAAAGTTTATTGACATAGCTCTAAGCCATATGGCCCATGAAGCAATACAAAACACAGTGAAATATACATACGAGTAAGTTTAACAACAAAGACAACAGACAGGATAGAAAACGATATCACGGATGTGTTAGTGCATCTTTTATGCAAAATATATAATATGCTGTTTTATTTCTGACTTACGAATTGATACTCGCAAGTCAGATATAGCTACAGCATTGCCTATCTATGTCTATCCCGTTTCATATACATTGTGTACATGCTACATGTCAGAACAGATATGTCCATATGTGTTGAGTGCATGGCTGTTCACCAGTATGCATGCGCCATTTCAGTAAAAATGTGCGTAATTATTTAATGACTTGTCCACATTCATTCCAAGTTTGGCTGTTCATATATATACATGCGCCGGTGAAAATGGGTGTAATCAGTTAATGACTTGTCCACATACATCGGCATTTCATCTGCGAAAATGTGTGTAATTATTTAATGACTTTATGTCTAGAAGTGGACCACATAATGCACAATGTTTTACCAAGGGTTTAACAACAGTGCAGTTTGACTGATCTCCGTGTGGACTTCAATGTTTAATCCATGTATAACCTTAGTGAACTAGGAGTGAACAATGTGTCAAGTTTTGTGTAAGAGCACTTGTATATAATATTGTTTTGGTAGAACCAGTATGCACGTGCACATGCACGTGTACAAAATGCCAACCTATATGTATGCATGTTAAGTCAAAACTATCTGTTTCCACATACCGTGATGTGTATTGGGCAGATATCCTTTGGAAAATAGTAACCAGACCAAAATAATCAGAAAGGATTACTGCGATACCTTCTGTTGAAATTAGTGGAGTAGTATAGAGGGAGTCAAAATGATAACAGCAACCATTGTGCTGTTATTGAGCGGTATTGTAGCTCCCACCACCAACAAAAAGTTGGATGGTGGTAATTGAATGAGAAAGTGGTCTTGTAGTCCCAATTATATTGGAGATTGGGATATTTTATATTCCAACACCGAATTTTCCTCCTCCAATATAGTTAATTTATTCCGTAGATCAGCAACTAATTCTACCAACTCTAGTCTACCACGTTCACCTTTAGCCACCTGGCATCGCAGTTGCTTATGTCTACAAAGAGTTTGGGCACTAACGAATTTACAAGGGCATCTGGGGCATTGGAATTGTGGGGCGGCACAAGGATCTTTCTTTGCTAGATGCCTTCGCAGGTTGGCTGGTCGTGCAAAAATTTTACAACATGTAACGCACTCCATTTATACCTATAGCAATTTCTGTTCAATTGGGTGTCACAATTGAACAGAAATTTCTATAGGTTTTATTATCGATTATTTATCGGAAAATATGACAACTATTACAACCTTATGTTATTGTGACACCCAATTGAACAGATAAATTTCATAGGTTATATCATACCAAAGTATATATACCAAAATATACTGATATAAAAAAATGCCTACCACAATTAATCAGGTTCAGATTGAAACGTTGCGCTATTGAGTTGTTCTACAGCTAAATCGTGACGCTTGCGCTCCTCATCCGCGTCCGAGCTTTTCAGTTTCGAGAAGAATTAGTTGCTACCGCTGAAAGCCAATGCGTTCACCACAGCACCACCTAATAGCATTGCGATCGAAGCCATTATTTCCATATATTAACGGGTAGAATTCCAGCTTTAATCAGATAATCTCGGGTCCAAACTGCGGCCGCTACATCTAAGGTCGCGAGCCCTACGTCTCTCACAGTAAAGTCCAATTTGGGGGCGGACCCTCCTAAGGCCGCCTTTGATAGTCGAGCATACCCGATACTGAAACCCGATATCACCACGGCGTGATAAAGTGCATTCACTATCATTTTACCATCTTGTTCAGCCATTGTTATAATTATTGCATATAAAAGGGATCGCGATCAATGTTTAAATGGGGCGCATCCAATTGCAGTTTCGTAACTGTTTTTGGATGAATTGATGGGGGTTGTTTTTTAGATAAGGATTGGTGTAATAGGGGGTATTTCCACACACACAGGGCAGACACAACTGTCAGACCACCACCAACAACCCATGGGATGATCCAGGTAGGTTCAACAATGTTGAGGGAATAGGGGGTAGGAGATTCCAATTCGTGGATTGGGGGAGAAACATCTGCCAACGGGTGTTTTGCTGTTTCAACAGCAATCGGGTTCAACTCCAATTTCGATTGCAACGACTGTTTGGCCTCTCGAAGCTCGGCCAGTATTTTATCTTGTTTAACTTTTCGGGTGGCAGCCGCCGCCCGCCCAGCTGCCTGTCTTTTTGGGTTTTTATGTCGTGTAATCGGGTTCAACTCCAATTTCGATTGGGTTGGAGGTGCAATCGGGGATTGTGGTTCCGTCACTCTCGCAGGTGTGTCTTGTGTCATCATTTTCAGAGCTTATAGTTCATGGGCATATATGTCCAAATTGACAGTGTTTACCCGTGGTCAACGCGGTTGTCAGTGGAGCTAAGTACATTCCAAACTTGTGATAAATTGAGCAGCAGGCTGTTCTAAGAGTGTGACCTATAAAAGGGTCAGTCTCCATTAGCTGATCGAGAAGTTCGTCGCAGTTCATTATTGCTAATTTTCTTAAAATTATTATTATTATACTGACAAGTCTCATAAGTCTAACATATTGCCAAGCGCACCACCCGATACTTATGATCACCGTTATGCTCGCAACAAAGCTCGCAGCTGAGCAACAAATTGTTAACAATTGCTCAGCATTGTTAAGCATTTTCTCAGCATTGTTAAGTATTTGTTAAGCATTGTTCAGCAATTGCTCAGCATTTATTCAGCATTTGTTAAGCATTGTTCAGCATTTGCTAATTAATTAATAACTTCATAATTTGTGGGTTGATCTGTCTTTAACAACAGCTTGGCGTGCTTAGTTTCCGAAAGCATCTGTCGAACCTCCAGTCGCTCCTCGCGCGTTGGAATAACGTCGTTCTCTCGAAGACAGTCATCGAATGAGTCTCGGTCCTTGCAGTGAAAGAGGGCGAGCCATTTCGTTTGCTCGCGCAGATCCTTGAGGACGGCGTTGTACATTTGAGTGGAGATCCATACGCTTTGCCCCGCATGGCGGCCAGAAAATGCGAGCTCGGAGAGCATGTCCTTCTTTTTGGTCATCGCCGCCTTGGCCGAGCAGTCGTCAATCACGTATAGGGTGGGCTCTCCCTGGAATCTTTGGTATAAACCACGCAGCCAATCGTGAAGCCTGTCGCCGGGGTCAATGACGTATACCTCAGGGTCGGTCCATATCCACTGGCGCCGCTGATAAGTCTCGTTGTGCCGCACAGTGGGACACAGGATCACAAAGTAACGAAATATATCGCGGTAGGACCCCTCGAGCAAGTCCAGGATGAAAACCGTTTTTCCGCATCCTGTCTGCCCACATATTATGGCAGAGTGGGCATCACCAATTGGTAAATTGGATTTGTTTGAAGGTTTTAAATCTTTAGATTTATATTGATTTATTAACAAATCGTTAGATTTAGTAGAGTGCTGAGACGTATCGGCCATCTTCGATGTTGAGTTGTGCGTCTGTGATTATATATAAGTACACGTTCAATGGCCCGGCTCCGTCCGCCTCTTTGGTTATCTGGATCGTCACACCCTCACTAGCGTACTCAACTTGGCGTCCGCTACCGTGTATTTGGTCGTCGTCGCTGGCTCGCATGTCTAGCCATAACGCGTATTTGGTAGTCAGGAACTCCGCGAGGGAGACGGCCGAGAGCTGCAGGTCTTTGGCAACCGCGGCAACCTCCGGAGAGCGCTTAGAGCCGGAAGCAAACTGCTTTCTGACTTCGTCCCACTGCTGGTGCGTGCGAAGACCCGCGCTGTAGAGTTGATTGGGTACTCCCTCGATCGTCACCTCTACCTTCGTGATTTTAGGGTTATAGAATTTGTCGGTTTTTCTTGCCCCGAACGCGAACCGAGCATCCTCGAACAGCATCAGTATGCCTTTTATCGAGCGGGCGGGTATGTCTTTCGTCATCTTGCGGTGGCGAAGAACTCGGTCGTAAAGTATGGCAACGCGCCCAGCGTACTGGGTTCTGATCAATCGCGCGAGTTCGGGCATCGTGACCATGTCGTACTCCAGCGACACATTGTCGATCGTATACGTCGATGTCATGTCGGTGGCTATGATAACTCGATGCGTAGTCGTTGAATGTTAGTTCGTATTCGAGGCGGTCCGCCAAAGCGATCTGATAGTATGGCATGTGGCTCTCCAGCAAATCGAAGTCGAGCGGGATGTAGATGCGGTTACCGTAAGCGGCCGCGATCGCGTTGTCGCTCGCGTCGTTATCTGCCTTGTTACCAGCCCCGATTCTAAGTTTGGTTACGTTCTTATTTCGACTGGTGTCAATACCCTGATGTACCTCATTTTTGCGCTCTTGCGCCGTCTTCCACAGGTCATGATAGCAATGGTAGACGTCGCTGTCATCGATTGACATCACCTCATTAACAGAAATCTTTATCATGGTCTTCTTGACTATGGCGCGACCCAGGTTCTGAACGACGGTTCGGTCCGCGTCCGTCGACGTCAGCGAAATAGTGAAAGCGAGGCGAACAGTGTCCGGCACAATGACGTCGCTAGCTCCGAGGTTGGGGAAGCGGACTAACAGCTGCTGGTTCTGGTCGATCGTCGATGGGCTGTTCGTAATAACGACACTCTGTCTCACGCCTTTCGACCCAAGGGGCTCCCGCAGTCTGCGGTATGGATTGAGTTTGCGACCGTATTGACTCGAACATTGACATATTTTCAGTGAAACTAAATATCTCTATTAAACCCGTATGGTTTTGTCTTTAATACATAAATAATTAAAAGATGGATGATTTTGACATGGACGAAATCGACCGCGACCGAGACGATGCCCGAAATGATGACATCGATGATGACATCGATGACGAAACACCCTTCATGGAGACGCCAGCCGACGAGGAAATAGGTGGCGCTACCAGCACCACTAGTCAACGTCGGGAACTACTCGAGGGAGCTGTAGACGACTACTACAACAATTTGGCAGAAAAATGTGTGGTCCCGGCTGTCGGCCGCGACTACTCGAAGTTCGAATTGGATCGGCGTGGTAGGTTGCGGCTAAAAGCATCAAATGCCCCAATCGTCAACATGAATACCGGAAAACCCGTATCGCTGAACACCATTGCTGGAACCCGGGGCGGTGGCGAAATCATAAAGAACGAACTAGGACTCGTTGATTGGGCGCGTGGTAAAACAATTATGCCCACCCACGCTGTAGAGGCCCTACAGTCTACCGACGAAACGATGGCGAAGACGGCCGCCGCGATAGAAACGGTCGAGCTCAGCGAGATCCCTCGTGTAGCCACCGACGCTATTCGCACAATGGAGCTCAGCGAAAGCGAGTTAGACAGCACGATGGATGACCCACCGTTACCTCTTCGCGAACTCCGGTGTCTCGATAAGGCTATGCAAACAGTCCGGGGCGAATTGGTCCATAACCTCGCCAAACTCACGGCGCTGGATAAACATATCGCTCTAGAAGAAAGGAAACTGGGTGAATTCCGTGACGATAGAGAATCTACCGAGCGGATCACCGAACGCCTGCGGTCGTTGCGGGATGAAAGAGTAGCTCGCTCGGAGGCTCCCTCGACTAACCGTGAGGCTCTCCGCACCCAAATAAATCGGATCCGCGAAACAATCTCGAGGGTTCTGCACAAGGACACGACACTCGGTGAGCGACTTCGCAGAGCGTCACGATAGTAAGCATCCTCACAGCTCTCGGCATGACTGTATCAACCATAGTTCTAGTTTTCACTGGTGGTGCGGCGGCTGCACCCGCGCCAGCACCCGCGCCATCCGGTGGAGCCAAGGAGTGGGTACAAAAGCATATAAAAGCCCTCGCCACCTCCTGGCTAAATTAGCCGGAAAGGCGGCTGCCGCGCTGCCTGGGTTGATCGGGGGTCTCGTCTCCTTCTTGCTATCTATATTATCAAAAACGGCCGGATGGCTCGCCGAGAATGCTTGGGCCTTAATCGTGGCGATCGCCGGTCTCCTACTATACTCCGCCCGAGAGTTCCTAAAACCAAAACGCAAATAGTCCGATCGCCACGAGAGCGACGACGAGCCCTAATTTTTCATCCACGTGGGTTGTGACACTAGTTCCCGCTCCTGAGCTGGAACTTGCTGGTGCATCAAGTCCTATTGCAGCCGTTGGAACAACGGTGGAACTTGCTGTGACACTAGTTCCCGCTCTTATTCCAATTCGTGAATTGGGGGAACTTGATGAGGTACTTTGTGTTTGGTTGGGTGCTTGCTGTTTTATGAAATCAGTTTCATGCGCGGTGCGCTTGATGATATCCGCGTTCACGTTCCCGTTATGGCCGATCTTTTGTTTGACGGTGGCGATTACGATCTGATTATTGTAACCCTCAACCCGGTCGTCTCGTAGTATCATATTGGCTCGGCGCCATATACACAACCTATTCCAAATACATAGTCTACTGGGGTGCCGGCATACTGCAAAACGTCTTGATACCGCTGGATCGCATCCGGGAGGTCCACCGGTTTGTTTATTGCGTCCTCGACATTTGCCAAGAACTGTTTTTGCGGGTCAAACGCCGTCCCGGCTCCTAGTATAGAACTGCGCGCTTGCGCCTGTGCGCCGAGGATGGCCCAGATGTACGTGCGAATGGAGTCGTTGCGTGAACCCAAGACCCTTATCTAACATAAATGTACCCCACGCGTCCTGGACCTGAGCAGCCTGCTGTATGTAATCGACGTGAGCTCGTTTCGGAGGTAGCCACTCGCAGGATGAGACGCCGCAGTGCCGACCTCCAGACACTTTCGGCCCGAAGGTCATCGTCGTGGGGTCAAAATTCCCGGCGTTCCGACTGACGATGTGGTCGCCGGAGTGACCGTGTCTAAAATCAGTATGCGTCCAATTCCCGGACTGGCCCCGAATGAGAACATCCCCGAGGCCAGTGCTGCTAGGAAATGCTTTCTGGTGCCAGTCCGCGTCTTTTGGGGTCTTAAATTCGTTACAAATTCTTTCGAACGCCCTACGGTCGTATGCGTTGGAAATGGGATTCCAGCCGTCGTCCTGCGGCAGAGAGATTTTCTATTATTTGAGAATCCTCCTAATAGTGTAATACGCGTGAAAGTTGTAAACGGCCCTCAAGAAGGGATCCTCCGCGGCCAGATGGTCCTGAGAGGAAACCCCGCATCCGGCTGTTGCGCACCATACGGCGAAGTTGAGCTGATTCTGCCAAAAGTGTATCGGTGTTGCTTTCCACCCGTTCACGGCCTCCATGGTAGTAATCTTGGGCAGCCTATATTGTTCAAAGATGTCGGGAAAGTTGGTTTGAAAGCCTTTTCCACCACTAACTTGGATAGTGGGGTGCACCAGCCGGGGAGCCTTAGTGTCATATACCCCACCGACCGCGTACTTTGCATTTGAATTAAAGCTAAAAAATGCCTTGTTATCCATTGAAAGATATTATTATGTTTGCTACTATCACTAATGTTCAAAAAGAGAGTTGTGAACTTCAGAAGTCAATCGACAACTGCTGCGGAAAACGCCGTGGGCCTCAGATCAATCACCTTCACGGTTGGATGGCAGAATGTGGGAAAGAGTGAAGGGTTTTACTATATGAAGGATGAACAACAATTCGGTGTAAAGCTGCCTCACGGACTGTGGGGAATAAGACAGCTCAAAGATTTTGTCAACTCAGAGCTTGACGGTATAATCAACCTCACTGTATCGAAGGCTACCGGGCTCGCAACAATGACCATCAGCCCTGATAATAAGGTAGTGGTCTCCCCGGGGTTGGGTGTTCAATTCGGTTTTAGAGAGACATAATCCGCAAATAAAAGAGTGTTTACCCCGGGTGAGTACGTCGGTGATAACCCGGTGGACTTCGCCTTCACGAAATCTCTCAGGGTGCACCTGGATCGGGTGAACACATCGTACAACACGGTAGACGGATCACCCAGCACATTACTGAAAACCGTGCAAGCCAGTGATTGTTTCTTTGGGGAGACTGTGACCTTAGACTTCCCACGCCCCGAGATGAAAGTTTTAGAATCGGGACATATCCACTAATTTACGATCTCTATTCTTGATGATCAAGCGAGAGAGTTAAAGAACTATTATCCGATTTCGGTCGTCCTAGAAATTTCAAATTAATTAATTTTAAGAAAATTAGAATTAGACACAAGTTCGTAATATAATTTATAACAACCAACATTATGAGTATATACGGACCAGGTAGTTCTTCCCTTGAACGGGATTGGGTGACAGATATAAATTCAAAGAATTTGGAACCGGCAGAAGGGGGATTCATCCCGACAGAGAGCGACTTTTTAACTACCGGAAAAAACAGATCACTGATTAATATAACTATATCGGACGCCACAAACGAGATTCGTAGGAGTATAGCACAGCTTAGAGTAGACGTCCTGACGGCAACTGCACAAGTTCGCGAAGAGGCACATACAGGACTTAAGGATCTCGGCAGGAAAATAATCCAAGTTGGGGAAAAGGATCATGCATCACTTACTGAACTAGGTGGAAAAATAACCAAATTTCGTGAAAAAGCAAAGACGGATCTTACAGAAGCATATGGAATGTTACGCCCAGAGCAGCGGCTGGGGATTATAGAGTTAGGAGCTCAAGTGGTTGAATCTACCAACTCTATTGAGGAATCAGTTGGTGCGTTAGATGAGAAAATAAATCAAGTTCGTAATGACGTTGACAAAACTCTTGAGGATACCTCTGAAAATGTTCGCGGGGAGATCCATACATCGATTGAGGTAGCTAAAACCTACATAGCGGATCCCGCAGCTATAGACCTAACCTTAGCCAATATACGGACCCAATATCCAATGGATATTGATAAATATAAATCAGACCTGGAGGCCCTTGATAGGCGTCATGAGAAGTTGTTTGAACACCATATTCGTGGTATGAAGCTTACTAACACATACATTAAAGAGTTGGAGGTTATGTCTACCACAAACTCTCTAAGAAAGGTCATAACTGTTTGGGCGGAGAAGCGGGGTTCATTAAGTGAGGGGGCTTATGAATATTCATTTGGGTCTAAAGCTAGTAATAGATATGGTGGGTACGTCATGCCCGCTCCAGGTACGGTTTTACGAATGGCGGTTTGTTCGATTAATGCTAAAGGAGATCCTGTGGGTGAGGTCGTTGTAGCCCTCGTGGTAGATGGAGAAGAACAATCTCTGGTGTGCTCTAAACCAGCAAGGTCGCGTAGTGGTGTAGAAGTGGCTGTAAACCCAAGCACTGTTCTGTCAAGAGGGTTAAACTCTATCATGGTGTTGGTCGGAACAATTGCAATTGAACTTACTCAAGGTAGTGTTATCAACTTTGTTACAAAAACCGCTGGCACGGCGAGTTCTTATACTATTGTTGCATTGTTGATTGAACTAAATTTTAATTAATGTGATAATTAATTATAAAATTGGATGGATAACGAAAGAAGTTCAGATTTTAGGTTGGACAATATCGTCGTGATGCAGGATATTCTAAAACAAGAGGGGGAAACTCGGAGGGTAAATGCTAAAAAGTATAGGCGAGCTATTCGAAAATAAAAGTAGAAAGCACGACAGAATATCGGTTCTCGCGAGGTCTAAGAAAAATAGCATCGACGTTATCGTGTCCAAAGCGTTTGGCCGATAACAATAATATCTGATGTCGAGTTCGAATCGGTGGTGGAGGAGATGTCTCGATATGAGGATTTAAAAAATACTATTAGAACGAAAGCACGTGCCACCCTTCCCAAGATTGAGAATACTGATTGGGATAAATTTAGGTTAAAACTGGGTGATAAAGTGGGAGGAAAAGCTACAACACCACCGTGAGTATGTCACCATACATTTCTATAAACCACAAACTGTCCAAGTAGGGAACCTAGATATTCGAGTTATCGATTAATCGATCCCCATACGTTTACATTGTAATTAAATCCCAATCCTTAGATCCGGATCCATCGGAGAACATAAAAAATGTTCCCCAATACTATCTCCAATATAATTGGGACTACAAGACCACTTTCTCATTCAATTACCACCACCAACTTTGTGTGTTGGTGGTGGGAGCTACAATACCTCTCATTAACAGCACAATGGTTGCTGTTATCATTTTGACTCCCTCTATACTACTAGTGGTGTGTGTTATGGTATATTGATTGGACTATAACGACTTTTGCAGAACTGCTGATAGACATTACTTTTATATTCAACTCGATGTGACCATCTAACTAAGTTATCCACATATACGGTGGTTCGCTCATATGCTAATTACATGTAGTATTGTCACTCGACATGAGCCTTTATACGACTTATACACGAGAGCCTCTATTTGGACAATTTTAGTGTCCCTATACGGACCATGTTACCCGAGGGCCCCTATACAGACCAGTAACGCTAAGCCTCCTGTATGAATTACTACATGTACACAAGTGCACCTATTGGGACCAGTTTAGTGCCCCTATATCAGTAACGTTACCACCGTCGCCTCATGTATGTTAAACGATATGTACACATGTGCCCCTATTGTGACAATTTAAGTGCCCCTATGCTGACCATGTTACCCGAGGGCCCCTATACAGACCAGTAAGGTTACCACCCGTCGTCTCCTGTATGATATACGACATGTACACATGTGCCCCTATTGTGATCATTTAAGTGCCCCTATACTGACCATGTTACCCGAGGGCCCCGATACAGACCAGTAAGGTTCCCACCTGTCGCGTCATGTATGATATACTACATGTACACATGTGCCCCTATTGTGACCATTTAAGTGCCCCTATACTGACCATGTTACCCGAGGGCCCCTATACAGACCAGTAAGGTTCACACCCGTCGTCTCCTGTATGATATACTACATGTACACATGTGCCCCTATTGTGACCATTTAAGTGCCATATACTGACCATGTTACCCTAGGGCCCCTATACAGACCAGTAAGGTTACCACCCGTCGTCTCCTGTATGATATACGACATGTACACATGTGCCCCTATTGTGATCATTTAAGTGCCCCTATACTGACCATGTTACCCGAGGGCCCCGATACAGATCAGTAAGGTTCCCACCTGTCGCGTCAGTGTATATACTACAATGTACACATGTGCCCCTATTGTGACCATGTGCCCCTCCTATATGACCATGTTACCCGAGGGCCCCTATACAGACCAGTAAGGTTCACACCCGTCGTCTCCTGTATGATATGACTACATGTAACACATGTGCCCCTATGTGACATTTAAGTGCCATATACTGACCATGTTACCCGAGGGCCCCTATACAGACCAGTAAGGTTCCCACCCGTCGTCTCCTGTATGACATACTACATGTACACATGTGCCCCTATTGTGACCATTTAAGTGCCATATACTGACCATGTTACCCGAGGGCCCCTATTCAGACCAGTATGGTTCCCACCCGTCGTCACCTGTATGATACTCGCCATGTACATATGTGCCCCTGTTGGGACCATTTTAGTGCTCCTATTTGGACCATGTTACCCGAGGGCCCCTATACGGCCCAGTTAGAAGGGAAATAACATTACATAACACTAGTTCCATCACATTAAAGTAACTAAATATCATAGAAACTACTGCAAATATGTGTCACATACAGCGCAGTATAATTGTCATATAGTTGTTTTAGATTGTGCTGTTACGCAGGCTGATCTTGAGCTACACAGGTGACAAATGTCGTAATGTCCATTGTTATAACTGTGGTACATATACAATGGTTCCCTCGTTCACTATATATACTAAGTTATCGCTCGACGTTAGCCTTTACATGGCGTTAGCGTTAGTGTTACACTAGTACTGTTAGTCACGCTGTTCTGTGTTCATACTGGTTACAAATGCCGTAAGATCCTTTATCTCAACTCTTGGTAGACATACAAGTGTCCCCTTATATACTTATCAGTGTTACAAATATATGTCAGTGTTTATATGGCATGTTTATAAGTGCCCCTATATTGGCCATTATTCTGCATCTATACTGACCATGTTACCATAGTGCCCATATAGTGGCCGTAACGTTACCACCCCCTCTCGCATTCTTAGGTTGGCGAATAGGTTTAGCGGCAGAGCAAATGAAGTAAAACGACGGCCATTTGCCACGAGGTAGGTACATTTTCGTTGTTTTATTCATATTTTAATTTAAAACACGAGGAAGCCATATAGCATATGGCACAACTGAATATATCATAGATGTACGAATGCAGACACTTTGATAAAAGATGCAGTGAGAAAACATTATGGAAGTATTTGTGATCTCCTCTGTGTATACAAACCATGCCATTATGAATTTTGTAGACATTTTCGGGTCGATATTATAGAGAATAGTAGGTTAGTGCCGTGAATGGGAAAAAATATCCGGCAAGGCTCAATAATTTCTTTATTTCTCATCAGAAGTATATGTTCTGACCACTCATTTGAACCGTCTCGCCGAGACGGTTCAAATGAGTGGTCACAACATATACTTTGGTTCAGAAATAAGGAAAATAGATAGAGAATAGTAGGTTAGTGCCGTGAATTGGAAAAAATATATGGCAAGGCTCAGGAAACGGGATGGGCGAGGCTCTGCCGAGCACATCCCGTTTCCGTGCCGCGCCAGATATTTTTTCTCATTCACGGCACTAACCTACTATTCTATTTATCCCGTCAACACCTACAAATGGCTGTAAAATGGAAAAATTGTATTGACTGGATATCAAAAATGTTTCACGGCACCGTGTTTCACGGCACATGCGCACTGTGTTGACGGGATAAATTTGTATTCGCATCTTCCTAAATCGAGTTTTAACAATAAAGACCAATAACATTGGCCACCCATTGACAATATTGACAGGGCAACACGACTCGTAGGCGTAAACGACATGACGAGTGAGAACTGACAATTGACCCCCGAAACTGACTGGGGAAACCCATTTTGTCACTAACCATGCATGTCCATTTCACGTCACTTTACAGAACAATGGGACGCCGTGATGCCGAGGGGACCTTGGGGTGGTACGTATATGTATATATATTATATATATGGGCCGCGCCATTGCAATAAGTTGTCCTATTTATAGCCGTACGCTTTACGGCTCACAATTTTAATGTTGGATTTGCGTGGCAGAATTGTACAGTTGTTTTCATAGTGGTTCAGATAGTTGTTATTTTTTTCTTCGGTTTCCTTCAAGGAAATACGTAGTAATTTTGTCGATTATTTTTATACAAATGGGCATATTGCATTTATGATTTTTATAATATATTATATGGACGACTTGTGAAATTACATTTGAAAATAAATAACCATACGACCGGTATTTTTAGATAACACATAACAATATCAGTTTTATGTAATCATAATGCTAATATTTCTTTTAAACTTTATTTATATATGTATATAACAATTACAAACAAACGCGAGAACAATTGTAGTCGGCGTAGATGGAGGCGTCTGCATGTTTCTTAATTTGGGTTGAAACCGGAATACTCACAGAAAACAAACTTATCCTGTCTGGCGACCACGATCAGCTGTACATGTACTTACAACTTTGAGATTGACCCCGGGGCGCGAGTGTGCGCTCTTTACTAATTATACTTATTAGATTAGAGCGGGGTCGGTATTTTCGGCCGTCTAAGACGCGGCAGGCCCGTAGCCAGACCTGATTGAAGGAGGGGGGGGGGTCGTTTCGAAGGCCCAAGAGGCCTGAGGTATCTAGGGGGTCTAAAAAAGTGGACCTCGAGGCTAAAAAAGTGGACCTCGAGGCTGGGCGGGGGGGGGGGGGGTCGTCCGACCCCCCACCCCTGGCTACGGGCCTGCGCGGTACACAGCCAGTTCCGGTTTTGGGATTTATTTATAGATTACACTGCTAACCTTCATAATTTGAACGTGACAACCGATTTTCGAAATATGTAGACACACTCGGGTAACACTGCATTCATGTATTCATTACTTAATTATGTGTCAACGTATATCTACATATTGCATGGTCATATTTATGAAAAGGTCTTGGTTTACAGATGTCGTTCTATGGAAAACGATTTAATTCGTAATGACAATACTTTCTGCACTGTTTGTTGCAATTTTAAACTCACGGGGAAATGAACATGCGCAATATAAGATATCAACTTAGGTTTAAACGTGTTTACTGATGGGGGCGGTTAGTGCCGACGGCCGGTCGGACCCGGCCCCGCTCTACGTGAATGTGTGCCCGCAACCGTTACTTTTATGAAAGAAAATATAAACAGTTGACTCATTAACTGTGACACGTATTCTGGATAAAAGTTGCCACGGATAGAACTGGGCCTAGGTCTTAATTCATTTGATTTACTAGTTCACCGTCGAATGTTTCGAAAATCAACATAAAATAAAATTGGGAAATTGTCAGAAAAATAATTACGCGGCTCCTGACATATCGCATCATGTTGACACTGGGCCAAATATGTTTTATTATTTAGTATTTCGTGTGTTGGTATTGTGTCACAGGCATATTTAGTGCAAACATAATTGTAGCCACCGGGGGGCCCGTTTCACAAAACTTCGTACGACTAAACTGTTCGTAAGTGCAAATCTAGGATCGGCTGGAAATTTCAATTGATTGATTTACATTTATTGAGCATAGGCTGCTCAATAAATGTAAATCAAATAATTGTTTACAGGAAAATGGTGTTAATGTGGAATTTACAGACTATCTTAATTTTGTACTTACGAACATTTTAGTCTTACGAAGTTTAGTGAAACGGGCCCCAGGGACGTAGCCTACTGATTTGTATCTGTATCTGCAACCACTTGCATGTACCTTCTAATGTCACGTAATTTTTAGCGACTTTCAAAAATATCACATTACATCAGCCGTACGATTGCCGTTTGATGACTGTTAAATATTATTTTAATTGACCATTTGTAAATATTGTTATGTATATGAATGTATGGCATATATTTTACTAGTATTTTTGCAATCAGTGCAGACACTGATCAGACTGCGCAGATGCACAGGTCTGCAACATTTACAAATTTACGAAGTCCTACTTTAGATCGTTGTTAATTTACTTACTACTAAACATTGGATGTCTAGCTGCGTGCTTTATTGTTTTTGTTTATCAAAGGGAAGTTCTTATTATAACACGTAAATGTCATTAGTATGGATGACAAGCATTAACGTGTCATTTCTAGGGACGTTTTAAAATTACTGTCTGTTCCACGTGTTCCTGCCGACGAACTTTTGGCTATTAAACACATTAAATCTAAAAAATATTTAAAAGTAAGTACTTTTTCATCAATAACAAAAAAGTCACCCTCCATTTTGGCTGTGATAATGTAATAAATTCAGTATAATAATTCTGTATACTTTTAATCATCAAATATATGCAGTCGTTAGTTCTCTATGACATAATGCATTTCGGGAAAAATAAATGATTACTCCCTCAAAGTATACTTTGCTAGAAAAGTTTAATTTGCAATGTTGGTGAAATAGGCTACTGGGAATGTATTAACGTTCACCGAGTCCTGTGTTACGATCTTCAGTAATCCTAGACCCTACCTTACTATGACATACGCCGATGGCAGGGAGGCCATCTTTGAGGGGGTAATCATTTATTTTTCCCGATATGCATTATTTCATATAGAACTAACCACTGCATATATTTGATGATGTAAAGTATGCAGAATTATTATACTGAATGTATTACATTATCACAGCCAAAATGGCTGTGATAATGTAATACATTCAGTATAATAACAATTCATAAATTTATCCTTAAATTGAAATTTTCTCCCTCAAAGTATACTTTGCTAGATAAGTGTACTTTGAAATGTTGGTGAAATAGGCTACTGGTCCTGATTGATCAAGTGTTGATAGGTTGAAATAGGCTACTGGTCCTGATTGATCAAGTGTTGATAGGTTGAAATAGGCCACTGGTCCTGATTGATCAAGTGTTGATAGGTTGAAATAGGCTACTGGTCCTGATTGATCAAGTGTTGATAGGTTGAAATAGGCTACTGGTCCTGATTGATCAAGTGTTGACTGATAGGTTGAAATAGGCCACAGGGAAAAATTGACGCAGGCGGCTATGTAACACTGTTACAGAGGGAACACGAGATGCTATCCTACATTACACACGGATATGTATTGCTCTATAATACATGTATCACATTTAATTTGAAAATAAAGTACGATACGATCGTTAAGTGCCCATGTTATGAACAAAGCAAGCCAGCGCGTATAATATTTCGCTGCGGGCCATAGTTATAAATTATTCATTTTTCTAGTTTTCATTTTCCTACATCCTCCTCAACCACTTAGTATTAGTGAATAATTAGTGTACGCGCATATATTTGATGAATTACTGTCTGCTCCACGTTTTGTTGCCGACAAACGTTTGGCTATTAACATGATTAAAGACATTAAATCTCAGAAATATCTAAATTAAGTAGTTTTTCATCAATAATAAAAAAGTCACACTCCCCCAAAGATATTGTTTGACGAAATTCCATTAAATATTGATTTTAGTGCGAAAAAAATACTTTCCTATGGGAATTTAAAATGGGGGCTAAAACAAGATTTTCTTAAATATTTTTTTAATTGTGGACCGATTTTAAAAATCTAACTTTTGTTTTCTTAGTTACATCATTTCCAAATTATCTAGCCAGGTGTCAAGTTCCAATTGTTTTCGTTTTTCGACCCTCCTTGTCTCTCTTTATCTCCTTTTTGCACCATGTTAAATTCCCATAGGAAAATAGTTTTTTCGCAATAAAATCATTATTTGATGGAATTTTATTAAATATTTTAGGGAGGGTGACTTTTTTGTTATTGATGAAAAAGTACTTCCCTTTATATATTTCTGAGATATAATTTGTTTAATAGCCAATAATTGGTCGGCAGCAAAACGTGTAACAGACAGTAGTTTCTCTACAGTGGAACCTCTCTAAACAGGACACCAAGAAAACACCTGCGATCTTATTTTTGATAAGTTTCTTCGTCCTTTATCTCAGGTGATAATGTCTGTTCGTAATCGCACACGACTATAGCACACGACTAAAGCTTATAATGATGAAATACCGGATTTACAGTGAAACCTTTCTAAGCCGGACACACTGGACCTCACAGGGTGTCCGGTTTAGAGAGGTTTCACTGTATATTACTTGTACATTGTGACACTTGACTCTTTGAGTCTTTCTCCCAATCCCCTCACACACTATCCCCCTTTCTCTCTCCCTTTCTATCCGAGTTTTATCCGTATTTCCTGTAAAAAAATACCACATAAGTATTTGTCTGTACATATGTACATATACAGTGGAACCTGTGCTAAAGACCACCTCCGAATAGCAATCACCTGGCTGTAAAGGCCACACTTGTGTTGTACCAATGGCACAACAATTACTATATAAATGACCCTGCGAATCCGACACGGAAATCGATTCTTTGCAAAAACGACATAAGTATGTGCCAAACTACCTGGACCACCAAATGCATCTCATGAAGACGCGTTTGCTGCGCCATATTTCATCAAAATCCGTTGGATATTAAGGAAAATATCAAATAATACCTACTTTGGAGTGGGCGACGTTGTTGTTGTTGTAACCACGTGATCATGCACCTTGGTAACGATCGAGGTGAATTCAATAATGGTAGAGACAGTGCACAAGACATACCGTGCAGTGGTAGAAATCTAACCGCAGCTGACACTTACCATGTGGAAAATGTAAGAGAAGCATTATACTCAGATCGTCGAATGACATGTGAAGAAATAGCCCAGGATATAGACATCAGCATAGAACACTGCCTTGGTACTGTATCCTATACGGCACAAGGGGTGGCCTAGCCGGCCATCTTTGTGTGTTCCAGCCATCAGCCAGTTTCACCCGTTCTGCCGTTTGATAAAGAACTTAAAATGTGAAGTAGAACATTTGATATATTGTAGCTAATCACATGTAGAAAAGCCAGGAGATTATATTACAACAGACTGTACAATATGTCAGTTTTCTGGACAGGTTTGTGCCTCTGTTTTTAACAACACGAACCACCATTATAAATAACCTCATACACAAGAAAATCGCACAGCGTATTACTTTTACCTGGTAAACGACACTACACATATCATATATACCCACTACTGTACTCTCGTATTAGCTGTCAAATCCAGTGACATGTAAGCAGTTACCTGTATGTATTGTCCCTACTGTCTGTTTCACGAAAGCTGCCCAAATTTTACGGCTATATAAGCAATTCAAAAACAAGATTTCTTTTGATAATATTAAATTAAAGGAAAAATTAAGAATGAGCCTTCTTTTTATTTCGTGAAATTTGGTAAAATATTAATTTTATTGCGAAAAGACAATTTCCCCATGTTAAATCCCCATAGACATCTTCACTCCATGTCTATGGGAATTTAACATGGGGAATTTGTTTTGAATTTTAGAAATACTGGACCGATTTTTAAAATTTAACTTTTGTTTTCTTAGTTAGATCATATCCAAGCTATCTAGTCAGGTTTCGGAGTCAATTTGCAAAATTATTTGTTTTTTGACTCCTCCCACACTTCCTTAACACTTTTCCCCCCATGTTAAATTCCCATAGACAAATCAATTTTTCGTAATAAAATCAATATTTGACCGAATTTCACGAAATAAAAAGAAGGCTCATTCTTAATTTTTCCTTTAATTTAATATTATCAAAAGAAATCTTGTTTTTGAATTGTTTTTATGGCCGTAAAATGTGGGCAGCTTTCGTGAAACAGACAGTAGTGTCTACTCGCATACTACGCGATTGAATATTATGTATTTCACCAACTTTTATTTGGTTTACCGTCATATTATTTTTTGAGATTGATGAGAGAAATGCTCAGATATCTCGTCTTTTGTATAGTTTGCTGGCATAATATGTATAGCTTGCCGTTGTCATATATGTCTATTATGTATTTCACCAACTTTTATTTGGTTTACCGTCATATTATTTGCTGAATGTGTCAAACGCACGAATTGGTGAAACTGTACGATGGCTTGTACATACAAAGATGGCGGAGATGGCAACTGAATGCTCCATGTAGTATACAGTACCAAGACAATATTCACATATGTTATATTCATATTTATCCCGTCAGCACGGTGCGTATGTGCCGTGAAACACGGTGCCGTGAAACATTTTTGATATCCTGTCAATACGACCTAATCACCACGTATGAATATATGCGATGACTGGGGTTACTTTTTTTTTTTGCATTTTAAAGCCATTTGTAGGTGTTGACGGGATAAATAGAATAGTAGGTTAGTGCCGTGAATGGGAAAAATATCTGGCGCGGCACGGAAACGGGATGTGCTCGGCAGAGCCTGGCCCATCCCGTTTCCTAAGCCTTGCCAGATAGTTTTCCCATTCACGGCACTAACCTACCATTCTCTATATCACATCACTCTTATGAAGCAATTATCATTGAAGTCAAGTGTATCTATCTATCACATAATACCTTAAATATGTACGTGATGAAACGAATGAAGAGAACACAAAATGATTCATGTTGAATTGAGTTGAAGGTGCTGAAAGGAATATATTATATGAGCCGCGTCGTGCGAAAAGGTGCCTAATGGCGAAAATGATGTTATCGAGTAAATGACGTCGGAAACGTGAAATTAACTGGAGGATCCCTGTACGGAACTTGTGCATATATCCCGTCAACACAGTACGTATGTGCTGTGAAACACGGTGCCGTGAAACAGTTTTGATATCCAGTCAATACTATTTTTGCATTTTACAGCCATTTGTAGGTGTTGAAGGGATAAATAGAATAGTAGGTTAGTGCCGTGAATGGGAAAAAATATCTGGCGCGGCACGGAAACGGTATGTGCTCGGCAGAGCCTCGCCCATCCCGTTTCCTCAGCCTTGCCAGATATGTTTTCCCATTCACGGCACTAAGCTACTATTCTCTATGTATCACACCATCATACGTCAAGTGCTCATTGGAAATGCATGCATGAGCAAGTCAATATTAATCGACAAGAATGCACCTGTGTTTCATTATCTAATTTTAGAACATACAAGCATTGTTATACATACGTGCACCTATATCAACCTGTGACCAATACAGACATTTTCGTAGTGGTTACAGTTACCTTGTTTCGTTTAATTAATCAACATTGAGGGTTGTGGGTTCGAAACCAACACTATGCTATCTTATTTTTCATTGAATTGTGTCTCTCACTTCATACTCCCAGATATATATCTGCCGTCGTTAATACGTTTATTTTATTAACATCATCCAATGTAACTTACAGAAACATATGTTGTGTATTGGTTGAAAAACTGATAAAGACGTATATTGCATAATGTCATTTGAATCGTCTTGGTGTCTGTCTGGACAAAATGTTTAAGCGCAACCAATGTTTTCCCCGGTCTGGGGCGAAGGGCATACAATGTGTGAGGTGTATTTACTGTCAAATATTTCCAGGGGCCGGGAATTAGGAGGCCAATAACCCCGATAATGTGTATATTTAACGTCCCCAAGAGTCCTCCCCCACTCCCGTACTGTCGTTTCTATGAAATACCTACTGGCGACAATTTTAGAATGTGTCTACATCCCGAATGTGTTTCAAGTTGTTTGACAGTGAAATATAGATAGAGAATAGTAGGTTAGTGCCGTGAATGGGAAAAAATATCCGGCAAGGCTCAATAATTTCTTTATTTCTCATCAGAAGTATATGTTGTGACCACTCATGTGAACCGTCTCGCCGAGACGGTTCAAATGAGTGGTCACAACATATACTTTGGTTCAGAAATAAGGAAAATAGATAGAGAATAGTAGGTTAGTGCCGTGAATTGGAAAACATATCTGGCAAGGATCAGGAAACGGGATGGGCGAGGCTCTGGATCTGCACTGTTTGCATAAACCGCTATAGCGGGCTTTCGGGTTCAAAGGGTTAAACTATCTCCTAAGCCATAGGGAGCATGTATTTTCAAGCTCTAACTTGTTATAGATAAGGCGTCTATCCGGCCAGCTAAAATAGCTATATCCCTAGAAAGCTATACTAGACATAGTCTGCTGACCCCGTGACGTCACGTGCCCTTGCCAATTTATATTAAACCAACAGTAGACATGGTAGATAGCTGTACGTTAGTCGAAATATCTGTCAAAGCATGTTGCAAATTATTCTAAAGTGCTGTTAAAGCATGTTTTTGATGATAACAATGGAAATAATGAAAATAATGTTCTTTATATCAGAGACATCATCTAAGACATGTTCTGGCAAAATAAACATTCATTCACCATTACCCCACGTATGGATTGGCATTATATACATATCATAGCAGATGCAAATTTCCACACTGATATCAGGGGCGATAACCGTGTTTCCCTAAAATGTTAACGGACATTACTATTTATGCTCTGTATTTCTTGTTTGATGTACAATGATCATACTTTATACTCTGTTGAAAATAATTCGAAAATTCTGGTGACGCATTTAATTAGTATAAATAATGAATTATATTAACAAAAAAAACATAGCACTTTTTTCAGTTTGCCTGCAATTTTCCGCCATGTTGGATGCCATAATGCCTTCATATGTATATTTAAAATGAATATTATCATTCCCATTAAAATGTCTCGCACAAAATAAATACAAAACATACCATTTAATGACTATATGTCTATTTAAAGTAACGCCATACGACATACATTTCTCAGTTAAGTCACTGGCCTCTATGTTGGACGCTATCTTGAATTTCTAAGTGTTCTCCGTACAGTGGGTTCAGCGTGTAAGTGCACACACGAACGAACACGTCAGGTTAGAACCAACCTGTCGTGTTCGTTCGTGTGTGCACTTACACGCTGACCCCACTGTAAATGCGCCCGGCACATCTCTGCGTTATTATTTGTAATGATACAAAGAAGCACACAAACAAAAAAAGTATCTTAGTTTGCAAGGTGCATGATCACGTGGTTACCACAACAATAACACTATCGGAAACGTGTTGAAGCGCGCCCACTCCAAAGTAAATCTTATTTGATATTTTCCTTAACATGCAACGGATTTTGATGAAATATGGCGCAGTAAACCGCGTCTCCATGACTTGCATTTGGTGGTCTCGGGACTTCGGTACATGCTTATGCCGTTTTTGCGAGGAATCGATTTCCGTGTCAGTATTGACAGTAAACACGGAAATCGATTCTTCGCAAAAACGACAAATGTTTGGGCCAATGTACCGAGATCACCAAATGCAGCTTAACAAGACGCGTTTGATGCGCCATATGTCATTAAAATCCGTTACATAATAAGGACACTCTAACAGAATACATACCTTGAATCTGAGGCGCCGCTGGAAGTTTCAGTTATTGTTGTTATTGTTGTTGTTGTTGTAACCACGTGATCATGCACATTGGTTTGTACGCCGAGTAGAATGTGAGTGCACATTTCAGACTGTGCACCTTGTCGTATCATAGCTACATTTTTCAATTGACATGTGTCATTTTCGAAACCTGTTTCCAAATGAATAGCAAAAATATGTCGCTATATGTACAAAGAGAAATACTCAATTTCTACGAAAACTGAGTGAAACAGTTGTAACGTATTTTGCCTCTTTGGACCAGCTAGCTCTAGCATGGTCTAGGCTACTGAGCATGCTGAACAGTAGCCGATTTCATCAACATTGCAAAGTATACTTATCTAACAAAGTATTCTTTGAGGGAGTAATCATTTATTTTCCCCGAAATGCATTATGTCATATATAACTAACCACTGCATATATTTGATGATTACAAGTATGCAGAATTATTATACTGAATTTATTACATTATCACAGCCAAAATGGCTGTGATAATGTAATAAATTCAGTATAATAAAAATTACTAAAAATAGGCTGAAATATACGGAAGCCGATGGAGGTCACCAAGTCAAAAAAATATTATCTCGTAATTACGACATCATCTCGTAATTACGAGATAATATATTTTTGGCTTGGTGACCCTTATCAGCCTCCGTAGAAATAGGCTACAGAGTGATACATTTCCAAGCTGGCGGTCCCTCGTAGGGCGCCCAAACTATGTAACGTAGTTTCACCTATCTGCTGGTCCGTATCTCTATCACGGCGTAATCAGCCTTATTATCAGAATGTTGAGCACAAGGGTATATTATATTTAAGTCTGGCACTCAGCAGCCTAACTAATATTCTCATAAGTTGGGTCCTGCCTGACAACTGAATAATTGAATTCTACCATTCCTGGTATCAAGCTGGGCCGGTATAACTTGTTTCCCAGCCCGTCTCATGCGATGAAGCTGAAACTGTTATTATTATATATGGGCACTATTTACAATAAATATACAGGTATAGATTTTCCTCGGGCGTACCTCGCCAATGATGGGTTACCAATGATTATGGACAATGATCGTTGCAATGATGGGATGAGCAGAAATAATCAAGACATTCAATTTAACAATAATCGACGCCAAGCAATATTCTGGGCGGAGTGTCTCAGTTACAGTGGTGAAACCCTACTAATGTGACTCCCATCTCTGGCATTGGATATGCCACTGTAGCTGTATATCAATTCCCTATCGACGATGTTCGTCTCGTTGTATGGGCGATACCACTAGCTGGGCGTCCTATCATGAACCTATATGTGTTGCCGGGAGTGTGTAGCTCGTCTCAACTCTGAGTTAACATGCCCGTACCCTACTCTGGGCTAACTATCTGATGACAGTCCTGTCGATCAGCATAGTATATTCTAATTGAAGCTGAACCTATTATATTATTGCTGGGATATGTGTCCGGGAATTACCGCTCAGCAACAAGCCGAGCTATCTAGCTCAGCAATGTCATGAACTGCTTAGCTGAGCGACTTTCCAAGCTGAGCTACGTCCTGAACTGCTCAACTCATCGATGTTTCGAGCTGTCCACATGAACGATATCCCAAGCTCACAGCCTGGCATATGTCGACATCTCAGGCTGTAGTTGGGCGATGAGCCTGGTGGATCATGCGGGGCTATCCTCGAGCTATAGCCGAGCATGGGGTTTGTTCAATGGGTCTGGAAATATGCCTCCTACGGTGGTCAGATCAGCTCCTGGTCTCCACATTCAACGAGGTTTGACAAACGCAATGCTCGTCTAAACAACGCCGATATACTTGTGACCAGCAGCTGGGCTGAGCTTCAAGTTTTAATACTTGCTCAGCCCAAGTGGAGAGTATTCTGGCGTACGCCTCAGCGAAGTGTTTCAACATTGCTGAGCACAACTCGCAGTCTGAACACTGTAAGGGCTCGACAAATATGAAAGGTAATATCCACCATAATGCTATGTGACTTGATGCTTGCGTGCTGATGACATTACAACTTATATTCATGTTATTTAATTCGTCATTTGTATGTATTACGTTTGAAATCTGCTTGTTGTAATTGTATTTGTCTTTCTTACATGTCCATTCTGCTGATTGCTTTGTTCATTCGTCGTATTTACATTACAATTATTGATACGTCCTTATTCGTGTCCCTGTTTTATTGCACTAAGCATTTGCAATAGAAAGTAGGAACAAGCACTTAGCACTTTGAATAAGGCCGGAAGCAGCAAGGAAAAAGCCGCAGGAAGTAAGCATCACGCCACAATCCGAAAGCGGAAACCCGCAAGCAGAAGCACCAAGTCACAAGCAGAATGATGCAAGCAATATATTGGTTAGTAGTGCCTCATTATGACGCCAGATGGCACTGCTGTCATTGTTAGGAATCCTCCGACTAATAAATAATAGTACGATATGTGATTGGCTGTTTGTTTGAAGCACACCTCCAATGCCGGTGTTGATGTAAGATTTCACCTACAAATGATCAATGTATAGGTTAGAAGACACCAACTAGTTTTACTGTATACTTTAACCGAATCCCATCCAAAAAGGTCAGTCTCTCCTACTTTCACTATTCGTATGGATGTTGTGGGACCTACTTGTACATGACCTGCAGCCGGTCAGTACTGGTTCTGCATGAATTAAACAATAGCTTCACTTACTCCTAAGACAGAAATATCCAACCTCGTCATGTTCCCCAATATTGTTTACATTTTGTGTTGGCCACGGAAACTATGTTTACATCACATGACCATCATGTTCCTCAAGTGAAACTGGGTAGTAATGGATCAAGATTTGCAAGAAAACTGTGTCAGTGACCGCAAAACACCCGCACGATTTTGTTCATACCGGACTACTTTTACCGTCTTGACGATTTCGCACCATTTGTTATTCTCTAACCTATATTAACTAAATTGCTTATGTATGTATGATGTTTGACTTACTAATGTGTTTTATACATACATGTATCCTCATAATTAAATTACATGTACGTAATTGAAAACAATCACATTTTTATTGTAAGTTACACATATGGTAACTTACACAGGTTGACTGTCAAACTGGCCCGTTACCGATGCAAACCAATAACCGTCCGGGATCAGACTAAGGTGGGCCGCCACCATTGATTTTCCCTAAAAAACTAACCTGTTACCACACATTTTGCTATTCTCTGCTACTTTCATTTTTCTTATGGATGTTGTGGGACCTAATTTCCAATAACCTGCACCAATTCTGCTCTGGATCTTGACTAATTAAAATATATATTTAATTATTGTTGAAGCTGGGGTCCCATCTAGTAGGTACACACTTTTCTTTATGTAACTTAAATAAGTGTATAATTGCAACTAGCCACCACTTTTAAAAATTACGATTGCCAGCTACACAGATATAATTATTTAGTAATAATTAATGTACTCTTAAGGACTCGCGGTGGTATCAAGCTAGTTCCATATGCAAGTGATGCTGTATTTTTAAATTATTTATAACAACTAAATGCTGAATAAATATTTTTATCGACATATCATATAGTATGATATTGCACATCAAATAATAAATAAATGGAATAAATAGTTGCTTCCGTTATCATTTTAAGGAACCACGGTTATCGCCCCTGATATCAAACTGGCATTTCGCATTTGATATACAAAGTATAATAATGTCAATTAGTACGTCTGGTAATGGTAATCATTTTGCCAGAAAAATGTCAGATTGAAAGCATAAAGAAAAACATGTCTCCCTATATTATAACCTGGCATGTACACTCTATGTTTAAGGTTAGAAAAGGGGTGTTTTTAACACCAGCTTTTAGCATATTTGAAGCATTTAAAAGAAAACACTGAGCCTGTTTGTCACGTGATGTAAACAGAGTTTCCGTGGCCAAATAATGAAAACAATATTGGGGGACATGACGCGGTTGGTCCCACAACATCCATACGAATAGTGAAAGTAGGAAAGACTGGCTGGGATTCGGTTAAATTATACAGTAAAACTATTTGGTGTATTTTAACCTAAACATGGCGCAACAGAAAAGGCGGCATCAATCTACATCAACAACGTTAGGGACGTGGAACAAATTTAGAGAGCAACGCATTGTAGGACGGGTACCAGCATATTAAATCATTTTAGTGAGAACTATTTTAAGTTTTAGCAGCGCACCTGGCGTCATAATGGTTATTCCCAAATTACTGTCGCAATTGTTGTTGTCAAGGGGCGTGGCTTATCGATGTAACAAAACGCATGGCAAAACAGCGATGCAATAATCAATAATGGAACTCCGGATGTCACTTAGAATGTAATCAACACAAACGCATTGAAACAGTGCGAATGAATAAAGCATCAAGCCAAATGCACATGCAATTTAGACTACAACCAAGAAGATTTCAAATGTCACAAACACGAATGACGAATAAAATAACATGAAAGTAAGTTGTAATGGCACCAGTCAGCAAGCATCAAGCCACATAGAATTGTAATAATACGGATAGAACTTAGACTTGTCATCAGCAAGCAAGCATCAAGCCTAATATAATTATGGCGGATATTACCTTCCATAGACAAACGCTACGCACCGTCAGCTATACCAGACTATTCGCTGGGCTAAGCGTGCGAGAAACGGTTCCTAATCCACCCGTAGCTCTGGTACATTATGATCGCAATGCTACGACACCGGTATACGTTTTTCAACGTTGCAGTAAGGGCGATAAGTATGGCCAGACGACACTGGGTTGTCGTCCAGTATCGGTTTCGCACAAACCGGCATTTTCGTCACACAGTAAATATTACAGTCCATTGGAACCTCTCAAAATCGGACACCCTGGGAGACTCCCATTGGAACCTCTCTAAACCGGACACCATGGGAGGACCCCCCACCCCCAGGGTGTCCGGTTTAGAGATGCTCCACTGTAATTCAGGTATATGAGCGTGCCAAGACAACATTGGACGAGGCAAGACAGACCAAGCAGAGACGGTCTGTCTTTCCTCGTACAACCCTCTAATATCATTAGCAGGTAATATAACAATGTAACGGCTGAGTCTCCATATATCATGTGCACGCACACTCGGCCCTCTTCACGGTCTGACATATCGGCATTGTGCAATAGGAGTATGAACTAACTAGGTTAAACTCTCCTTCATTTAATGCACATATTTCGACTGTATCGCATATATTAGTAAATTCGGAAACAAATGGGCCAACGGCCATTGGCCTGATCATTTACGGGCACATGCCCGGGTATGGAAGGTCTTCGATCCATTTCCCACCCTTAAATATAAGAATTACATTGTGTTCATTGCTAACATCACGTGTCATTAGCAGTCTACATGAATTACGGTGTTTAACCAAAATCAAAATTAAAATCAAAATTAAACAAACTTATCGTTCTAGGTGTTCGGTTGAGAGAGATTTCTCTACCGTTACTAGACTGGTATTATATGTATCAGCAGCCAATTTCACCAAAATTGCAAAGTATACTTATCTAGCAAAGTATATTTTGAGGGATAAATTTTTATTATACTGAATGTATTACTTCATCACAGCCAAAATTGCTGTGATAATGTAATAAATTCAGTATAATAATTCTGCATACTTTCAATCTGACATCAGATATATGCAGTGGTTAGTTCTATATGAAATAATGTATTTTGGGAAAAATAAATGATTATCCCCTCAAAGTATACTTTGCTAGATAAGTATGCTTAGCAATTCTGAGGAAATCGGCTACTGGTAATGTTCTGTCAAGGGCGGGGTGGGAAGCATTAACTCACACAGCATCACCGGCCTGTGAGTCAACAACATTAATTTGTTGTTGATGACCGCATTTCCACACAAAAAAAAGGAAATTGTGTTTACTTTTCAGCCAGTATTTTGCATCACTGGCATGTTATAAAAAGAAAAGCGAAATTCTATTTGCCGTGAATATGAGTGTAGAGAAAATTAATGTAAACATCAGTTATTGGTCGAGATATCAATGGTCTAGTAACATAAGGTCGTAAGTGGTAGTTACGACCTTTTGTGACTGACATAGAAATACAATCGGTATGCGATTGCGCAACTTTCTGTCCAATCCCCGTTAACAGAGGTAGTGACATTATGTTTATATTGACCAATAATAAAAGGTCGTATGTGAAAATATGTATGCAAAATATTAACAGAAGGTCGTATCAGAATTGCATTTTCACATAAGGTCGTATGTGGTAGATACGACCTTATGTGACTGAAAAATATTTTGGTATCTAAGTATTAGAAGGTCGTAAGTGTCAGATACGACCTTTTAATACTGAAAAAAAATGCATATATTATTGAACATGTAGTCGTAAGTGGTAGATACGACCTTTTAATTCTGATTATCCTCACATGTTGTCATTATTATTGTTGTATCTACCAGATACGACCTTCTGTTATTGAAAATAAAATGTTAATCTCGAATGTTCTATTTCTAAAATTTCATTAAATGTGTACATTTTATGGATTGAAATGATATAGAAAGTCAGCAAACACTGTAATTATTGTCACTTATATAATTTATTATGTTGTAGATACAACATATTGAACTACATGTATATTTTATAGCATAAATAACAACAAAGATTTTGGTGTTGAGAGTATGAAAGTTCAATGTCGCCAACGTAATGTTGTTTTCTCAGCTCTTCATGAAAATGATAGACTAGACGAACGCGAAGTTTTCTGCCTTTCATCGTAAGTATATTGAATTGTACTTTAATAGTTTTACATCTATTGCGTCTATTGATATCCCCATGCATCTTCATTTTACCATACCAAAGTTAAATGTTTGCAACTTTGAAAGTATATGTATATTTTTTTTTTTTCTCATAAATTTTATATTTAAGGGTGGAAATATACACAGGATACACAGATACACTGTCGTGTGGGGTGAATTTGTTGTCATGCAAGCTGAGACCCTGGGGGTGTAATATTAAAAAATTGCCTCAACAATACCCACACTTGTGAGCGTCTACCAAACCGCAATACTTTAGTTTACATCGCGGGAGTTTTCAAAATGTGGAATGGAATATCTTTATATATCTAATAATTATAATATTATTTTGACAGTTGAATTCCCGATAGCGTAGTGGTTAGCTAGTCGGTGTATTTTTTTAATACGCTTAACATCGATCGCTCCACCGCGCGAGTTAGAATCTTACAGCGATCTTATTTTTGTGTATGTCCAAATAATTGTATAATAATACATATAGATTTATGTAGGAGACACGCCATGCTATTCTGTAAATTTGGACAACTGCGATATTCCATACAAATATTCACAAAACCTGATGTTTTCCAATAAGTTTTAATTTGCTAAGTTGTGAACTTGAACATTTAATCATTTATATATATATATATATATATATATATATATATATAGGATGAAGGTAGGAAAGATGCATACATGTAGTTGACACTTCAACAATCTTTATTATTTATTAAATGGCCACGATACAGATTGTTGAAGTGTCAACTGTGCATCTTTCATACCTTCATCCTATATACAACCTCTGCTGGAGAAACGTCATCGACTTCTAATATATATATGGGCCGCGCTCTGTGAAAACCAGCCTTAATGAAAACGTCATGAAAGGCTGAAAATGACGTCGCAAAGTTACGCATAAATTTACCAACGTCATGTCGGATTTTGACACTTGGAATTGTTGCGTCATTTCAATAAGTGGTCCTATTTATAGCTGTACGCTTTGCGGCTCACACATATATGTTAATGGATATGCGTGGCAGAATTGTAGTTGTTTTCATAGTGGTTCAGATAGTTGTCTTTTTTTTCTTCGGTTTCCTTCAAGGAAATACGTAGTAATTTTGTCGATTATTTTTTATACAAATGGGCATATTGTATTTATGATTTGTATCATATATTATATGGACGACTTGTGAAATGACATTTGAAACTAAATAACCATACTACCGGTATTTTTAGATAACACATAACAAAATCAGTAATATGTAATCATAATGCTAATATTTATTTTAAACTTTATATATGTATATAACAATTACAAACAAACGCGAGAAAAATTGTAGTTGGCGAAGATGGAGGCGTCTGCATGTTTCTTAATTTGGGTTGAAACCGGAATACTCAAAGAAAACAAACGTATCCTGAGTGGCGACCACCATCAGATATACATGTACTTACAACTTGAAGATCGAACACGGGGCGCATGTGTGCGCTCTTTACTAATTATGCTATACGGCCCCGTTCAGATTAGAGCAGGGTCGGGTGTTTTCGGCCGTCTAAGACGGGACCGTACACGCTGTACAAACCCAGTTCCGATTTTGGGATTTCTTTATGGGCATTCCATTCACGTGGGAAGGTGAGCCACCATGTGGCGCCATTATGTGGCGCCACAGGGTGCCACCGTGGGCTGTCGAGGTCTTTCTATAGCCTATGCTGCTTACATTTATGATATATACCCGTGTGCAAAGTTTCATGTTTCTTTCCAAAAGTGCACAAACATGTCCTTATCCCACTGCACTATTATAGATTAGACTGAATTACGCATTTTAATAAGTCACGCTAACTTTCATGTAAACGTGGCAAGCCTTAAGTATAAGTCAGATGATGCATTTGAGTCGAATAGGGTTAGTTAACAGTGCATGGGGGAATTTAGGGGGCATGACATGACAGAACTCCTCTTACCCGGCCTGCACATATGCGCAGTCTGATCAGTGTCTACAGTATTCGGTGTTCTGATATCGAGCCATCTGGGCGCGGGCTTATACATTTTTTCTGACCGCCTTCAAATTCGTATTGTGTCGTGTGTGCCGAGGCTGATCACAGCTCAACTCGGCATCGACCAGTCATTATTTTCTGATTTCGATTAAAAAAAACACCAGAATACATGTATTCATATTCTCTTTACTAATTATGCTATACGGCCCCGTTCAGATTAGAGCAGGGTCGGGTGTTTTCGGCCGTCTAAGACGCGACCGTACACGCTGTACAAACCCAGTTCCGATTTTGGGATTTCTTTATGGGCATTCCATTCACGTGGGAAGGTGAGCCACCATGTGGCGTCATTATGTGGCGCCACAGGGTGCCACCGTGGGCTGTCGAGGTCTTTCTATAGCCTATGCTGCTTACATTTATGATATATACCCGTGTGCAAAGTTTCATGTTTCTTTCCAAAAGTGCACAAACATGTCCTTATCCCACTGCACTATTATAGATTAGACTGAATTACGCATTTTAATAAGTCACGCTAACTTTCATGTAAACGTGGCAAGCCTTAAGTATAAGTCAGATGATGCATTTGAGTCGAATAGGGTTAGTTAACAGTGCATGGGGGAATTTAGGGGGCATGACATGACAGAACTCCTCTTACCCGGCCTGCACATATGCGCAGTCTGATCAGTGTCTACAGTATTCGGTGTTCTGATATCGAGCCATCTGGGCGCGGGCTTATACATTTTTTCTGACCGCCTTCAAATTCGTATTGTGTCGTGTGTGCCGAGGCTGATCACAGCTCAACTCGGCATCGACCAGTCATTATTTTCTGATTTCGATTAAAAAAAACACCAGAATACATGTATTCATATTTATTTTGAAACACGACGGAAATTATAGTCATTATTGGTAGGTGGTAAACTTACCCGAATGTTTTGCACAAACAGAACATTCGGGTTATCGGTAAACATTAAGGCGGAACAGAATCTACACTGGTCACACATACAGACTGTGGATCGTATATTAGTGGATTACTGCGATTTGCGAATGCGCAGGTTATCCTGACATGTAGAACAGGCGTTAATCTCAAGCATATAACACACGCTAGACAGTGCATTTCGGTGAATTATCACGTGGGGGAAGTGGGCCAGACAGGTCCAGACAGTGATCTCACCATGTTACCGCTCTGCTGAGGTCAAAGGATTTCGCCGCATCAGTGCAATAACTTACAATATATAGACACACCCATGTAGATCTGCATTCATGTATTCATGAATTAATTATGTGTTATCATGGTTATGTAGATTTACATATTGCATGATCATATTTATGAAAGGTCTTGGTTTGCAGATGTCGTTCTATGGAGAGCGATTTAATTCGTATTGGCAATACTTTCTGCACTGTTTATCGCAAAATTAAAACTCACGGGGAAATGAACATCAACCTGCCGATATTTTTATCAGAACATTTTGTAACAATTATACAATCATGTATGTCACATCACCACATTTTCCCGACATTGACAGGTTATGTATATAAATTATTTTTCAAATGGTAAACCCATTATCAAAAATTAAAACCCACACACATTTAAAAATACACACTAATGGATAATTTTTCCCTGAATGTTCTGTTGGCCACTTTTGATTTTAACAACTATACATTCCATTTTCTAAATAAATACGCATGCTGTCGCGCGGGCATCAGTCACGCAAATAACAAACATATGAAGGAATATAGAAAGTACGGTTGATAATGCGTACATTGATACAATTTGAAGAAACTTATCTAAAAAAAAAATCAGTACCGGCAGTAAATTCATAGACAGGATCGAGACGGGTAGCCCACACTATAACTTTTTTAAGCGGACACACCTAACAATATCTGCCCTCTCGGAGTGGGGGTCAGCGCAGGATTAACCCATAGACCTCCTACATGCTAGTACGGGGTACATGTACATAAGACCGTCCGCTACACAGGAAAATGTTCCTCCCGCTTTCTAAGATGTACATTTAATTCCGAGAGTCGGGTATGGACAGTCGATTTTTAATTTGCTTAAAACTCCCCGGGGGTGCCCGACTACCCTCTAGACACCATCGGGCGCTCAGTCATTGATATGTGCAGCTATAGGCTTATCCAAATTTTAACCAAATTCAGGTCATTCATTTCTACTGAAAAAAGTGCATTTGTTTCAATCACAGATTGTTTAATTTCAAACACCAGGAATGTTGTTTAGTTGTTTAGGTCTTTGGTGAGTGACGTAATGTCTACATAAATAAATGACGTCACAATTAACTAAATAACGTCAATTAGATTCTCAAATAATTACAATGTATCTTTCTGACGGTACATGTATATGCATAATCTGTGATAGTTGACGATAGTAGCAAATTACGAAGTCACATGTCGGTTAATTATAGATTTAAAATTGATAGTGGTGCGTTTGATTTGTTCACTACATGTGAATATCATAGTTTTATTCTGTTCAATTTTTGATAGTATATATACTAACACTTGTAGATACATTTAGTGTAACATATCAGCAAATACAGTCTACAGCAAGAACAGTCAATGAGTCTATGAACACGCATTTCTACTGTAGGCTGTTGTTTTTCATTGTACAAACGTCAGTGTTTCAATAACGTCATTTTCTCGATGACGTTACTTTTTTTTCCTTGCGTGATTCACATGGTGCTACAAAAAGTGAGATAAAACAAAAACTTTGAAACATATTTGTATTTTCTGTTCAGCATATTGTTTTTGAAAGGTGTCCGCATAAAAAAATGTAAACAAGTGCGAATTGAAAATGTTGTCATTAAGGCTGGTTTTCACAGAGCGTGGCCCATATATATATATTTCTTTTTTTCATTTGAGATATACGTACCTCCAGCATCAATTTACAAGCTATGCTACTAAAATACCGATATGGATGTGGCAAGCAACATGTCAAGTGATCATGACATGCCATTAAGCAAATTACGTAACAAGTTGTTTCACATTGACACACAGGAGATGGTCACATTGGTTGTACAGGAAATGCCGATCACCGACCCAAATGAAAATGACACCATATATTTTGATAATCTAGATGGGGGAGATTCATTACTCGGACTTGACATGGAAATAGATGATGTAAATATAGATGATTTGAATATCAGTTTGCTCAATGAGTCGAACATAACATCTTTCAATGATGTCGAAAGCGAGTATCTGGCTGGTAGTTCCGAATCGGAATACGAACTTCCTAAACAATACAAAAATGTGGTGTCAATGCTGACACAACATTGTCCTATTCAAGTGAGTCAAGTGATTCGTGCGAAAGTGTTATCACTACTAGAAGGAGAAAGAAATCACCAAGGGAATCTCTGCCGACACCAGTAGCCTATTTCATCAACATTGCAAAGTATACTTTACTAGCAAAGTATACTATGAGGGAGAAATTTTCAATTTTTGGATAAATTTATTAATTTTTATTATACTGAATTTATTACATTATCACAGCCAATTTGGCTGTGATAATGTAATAAATTCAGTATAATAATTCTGCATACTTTTAATCATGACATATATGCATTTGTTAGTTCTATATGAAATAATGCATTTCAGGAAAAATAAATGATTACTCCCTCAAAGTATACTTTGCTAGTAAAGTATACTTTGCAATTTTGATGAAATCGGCTACAGACACTGTTGAAACCGGTATGCATTCTTACTCTAAGATTATAGTACAATCTGAGATGAAACGTCTGTCGAGAAAACGCATGAGAGTACCAGAAAAATGGAAACAAAATGTTCGAAAGCGCAACATGGAATGGACTATGTAAACACGTCTGGGAAAATAGTTCCAATGCGGATGACTAACGCCACGGTTTGCAAGTGCAAGTACAAATACGGCACAAAGTTTAACACTACTGAAAGAGAGGAACTATTTCATAAGTACTGGGCAATTGATCATGCTCAACAAAGAAGCTACATCATTCACCATGTTAATTGCATTGATACAAAGAGGGTCACTAAAGACAGTGGAATATCAAGGAGAGCAAAAACATATGTATAGTATCTGCCAGTCGATAATACCAAACTCCACGTATGTAAGAAGTTATTTTTGAATTCACTGGGAATTGGAGAAAACTGTTCATTAATGTGTAAACTATAAAACAATGTCCAACACAAAAGATAACCGAGGTAGAAATAAAAGAACAAATATACCGCAGAGAGACAAAGAATTCATAAAAAAGCACATCGAGGAGTTCCCAACTGTTGACTCACAGTATTGTAGAAAAGACATCCATAAGTAGTACCTAGAGAAAAGTTTAGCTGTTAGAAAAATGTACAACAATCTATTCGGTAAAAGTGCACCACCGGGATGGAAATTTGCGAGCGTTATAGTCAGAGAGACGGTGGACGATGCGCGAAGGGATTTGCCAGAAATGGAAGTCCAAAAGTGACGTTTTCAGATGTTGTGACACAAAGTAAAAGTCTGGGTTGATTGATCATTGTGCGTGAACTATGAGATCGGTTGAACACACAGCCGGCACACTCCATAGTGTGATTAAAAAGATTTAAATACCAAGATACATAGAGCTAGATGGATCCCGATGATGCTGAACATGGAGCAAAAAAACTATTGAATGTTACCAATTGTGCTCGAGTTTTACGATATTTCTGTACATATTTCTAATCGAGTGCATCTATTATCAAATATCGTGGATTGGAGCTGTTATTCCATCCTCCATATTCGCCAAATCCTGCCATACGCGATTTCCTTTTTTTAAACCCCGTACACGAAAAGCCGCTGGCAAGGGAACCCACTTCGACGACGTCAGCAGTCAATAATGCTACTGTCGGTATGCCAGGTGTTATGTTTGAACAAAGGTAAAGTGTATTACTAGGCCGCTGTCGGAAGTACATATACATGTAGTACCGTTGTATTTTCAAAAATAATAATTAACTCATTGTGTGAGCACGAAATAAAATGATATGCATGTTTTCCTTCTATTGAACAATAAGGAGCATAACATTTGCATAACGTCATGTTGACGTTCGGCCGCATATCGCGTGATGACTTTGCGTTGGTAACGATAACCATGTCCATGCTATATGTATTATGAGTTCTGAATATGAAATCGATGCAGCATTTATCACATCATGTATGCGAATTTTCAGACAGTTAACCTACAAACGGAACTTTTCCGTGTATTTTATTATCACCGCTCCTGTATGGCAGAACTAATGCTGCAGAACTTATGGCTGTAAGTTCAATACATGTGAAAATACAAGACAGAGTGATGGTTATTCAACCAACTCTGAAACTCGAAAAACTCTTACAAACAACATATCCGCGATCATCGAGGGCTGAACATGTGATGTCCTGGCAGTTTCAAGTTTAGCCACACAAGTGATTTTACAAATGTATGTAGCTATCGTGCTTGCAAATTTTCTAAAATTATCCTGAGGTATCATAATCCAAACCGCGAAATGTTAATACATAATTAGAAGTTGCAGGGTAGGCATATGGAGTGCCGGGTCCCCCTCCACCATATAAATCCGCCAATGGCGGAGATGACGAATGACTTTTATATGCGAGAATGAAGTTGTATTATTTTAATTCCACCGATTGGCATTCAGGGATGAACTATGTTCCCCGAGGGCACTTGTCCTCGAATCCACAATACTCACTCCCCACACACATAATGTGCACACTAGTTACGCCACTTAACATCGTAAGCTAATAGTTGCACAAATATGTTTACTCTCTCTCTCTCTCTCTCTCTCTCTCTCTCTCTCTCTCTCTCTCTCTCTTCTCTCTCTCTCTCTAGCTCTCTCTCTCCACCTCGCATTGTAACTTTGTATTTGCAAAGCTGCTATTTAGTGTACACATACACTACTTTTCATGTCCACTGTCTGTCATCTTGCTTGCATTGTCATGTTGCTTGTATGTTTGTTAATTACTATTGTGATCAAGAGCCAGCATGGCTTAAGCAATAAACGATTATTCTATTCTATTCTATTCTATTCTATTCTTAATTAGTTGAACAATCGCTACTATGAAAATAGTTTATCTAGTTGTAATGTTCGCTAGACAGCTAATTTCAATGGTGTATGTGTGGTTTCTCGGCAAATGTCGACAACATTATGTACAAGCTCAATGGACTGGACCTGGTGCCGTTTGTAATATTGCTATAACCCCGTCGGTCGGGTATTGTTTTTCTATTCAAAATTATAGCTTACTTATTTTTATGAAACGGCTGCAAATGTAGTATTTGTTTGTAGACATTGCACGTGTACATCTGCCGCTTATAACATTAACTTTGTGACAAAACACGACGTCCGGCAGATTTGATAGCGTGATACCTTATATTTGTCGCCATGTGTCTTTCTTGAGCGTCACACTTCATTCCCCGGATATACAGTATTATGCAGTCAATTGATAAACTGATGATTTGATACTAAATTTCGTGCGACAAGCACGTTTATAACCATCAAATTACCCATTAATGTCAAGACTTCGAAATATCCACCGACCTCACTGTGTGTCTTGTGCATTATGTATTGCTTACACACAAACAATCAAGAACCTGCATTAAAATCACTGATTCTGAATCTATTAAAGAAATGTTGATGTATTTGTTTCGCCAAATAATATACAAACAAGGAATATATATGTCATAATACTTTAATAGCTGCATTTCTACCTCCGTTTATGATAAAATGAGTGGCACCCGGTATACTAAATGGAATATCATTTGCCAAGTACTGGCTAGAATTGTTCAAAAGTCTCAATTTACCAAGATTATAGATGGCAAGATCGGTTGGCATACAATAGGTTGTTCATATTTAAGATTATTAAGCAATCAAAGTGCAGCGTAAGCGATGACATCGCTGAGATGTGGCCAATTAAATTATGCGTTCACTATTTCAAATTCATAAAGTTAAAAAAACAGAGTGACAATGCCAAAGAACAATAGTTAGGTGACAATGTACAGTGCCTCAAACATGGCTCAGTCATTTATGTTGCGAGTAACTCATGTTGTATCCTTAGTAAACTATTTGTTCGTGACACCATGGCCATAGCGTCAAACATGGTTTCTCGTTCAATAACGTCATAAGTACGTAACGTCACGTCATGACGTCATAATATGTGCACTGACGTACAAGTCATCACGGAACATATTGGTGAAAGTTTCAATAATTTATCACTTTCCGTTTTCTAATCCCACTCAATTTAACTTACACCCGCAATATAAGTTATTGTGATTCTACACAGGCTATATGGTGTAATATTGCCCGTCTGGAGGTATGTTCACCCGAGGCGATATTCTACACAGGCTATATGGTGTAATATTGCCCGTCTGGAGGTATGTTCACCCGAGGCTATCATTCACCCGAGGCGATAGCCTCGGGTGAACATACCTCCAGACGGGCAATATTACACCATATAGCCTGTGTAGAATCACAATAACGTATTTGTCATACCGCAGATCCTGTATTTGGCCGTATACACATATCTCTTCTTTTGATCTTTGCGTTTTTTTCAGGAAGAAAAATAATCCGAGATTCGATTTTCTACCGTGAGTCTTAATATAAAGGCGTAAATGAACATTTTGTTTTTTTATTAAACGAAAACAAACAAAATATGGAGTAAGAAATCCATCGAAAACGACTTTATGACAGTTTTTTTATATCGTGTAATTTAATTTATATTCCACTGCTCTATCGATCTGCTCTCCCTTTGGCGCCTCTAGAATAATGCGACTGGTTCCCAAACATTCGCTTTCATTTCTACGCCGCGGTTTCGTGCGTGGAACCCATAGTTTGTGATCTAAATATAGCCGTGTCACGAAGGCAAGCGCGTTGAGATTTGAAAAGCAATTTTCGTTATTTTGGCTAATTCTTCGCTCATATATTGATGAGCGAAGAATATTTATGGAAAATAAACAATAAAGACTGGTTTTGAGTGTACAATTTGTTACTTGTATTGATCAATTCGGGGTTTTATTGTGTTTAGTGAGGAATACAATTCGCAATCGGTAGACGCTTGCAAAATGTGTCTTCATTGGACGCGAGGCGCCGGAGGGTAATCGCAATTCCTGTATGTCCGACGGCATTGGCAGGTCATATAATATATATGACCAGGCAAGCTAGCCAATCAAAAGCCGAGAAACTTATCTGCGGTATGACAAACGTAAATGTGATGGCAAAATGTGGAATTTTACGGCGACGTTAGACAATTTGAATCGTCGTTTTGACGACGTCGTTTGTCGCTTTTCACGACGTTGTCATTAAGCCCGGATTTCGTATGGCGAGGCCCATATTTAATACAGAATATAACATAGCATTTGATGTACCGAAACAGGATCTTTGCTCCTTCTGCGAAATATATAAAAATCTTGACACGGAACAACGCCAAGACAAACATGACGAATACAATGCACACCAGAAGAGGAAAGACGAAGTCAGAACAATAAAAGCCAATGACAAAGACCGAGCACGAAATAACCAAACTATGAAAGTGATAAAATTGACCTACAAAAGGTGTTGATTTCACCCAAAACCGAAATGGGTGAAGCCTATTATTCCAGAAAGTTGGCAACGTATAACTTTACTGTTTTTGATACTATATCAAAACAACCAAAATGCTACATGTGGTTTGAAAGTATTGCCAAGCGTGGCAACAATGAAATTGCCTCCTGTATGTGGAAATATAACCAAAGCATAGGAATTGTCGACAATCTCATTTATTATTCTGGGCCCGGTTGCTCAAAGCTTCTGTTAGCTTAACAGACTGTTAAATCCTTAGCATTGCTAAGGATTTAACAGTCTGTTAAGCTAACAGAGGTTTTGAGCAACCGGGCCCTGACAGTTGTACGGGACAACAACGGAATTTGTAATTTTCTACCAAGTGCTTGTACTCTGTACAAAACCTCCCGATTAACACAATTACACACACGTACTTAGAACGTGATCATTCACAAATGGAAGGGGACTCAGTACATGCTACCATTGAAAAGCATAAAGACATCTGAAATGTTTGCCCAATCAGATTGGTTTAACGCCGTGAGAAATAGTAAAGTGAACAAACCGCGGTATGAAGTCATTGAAGAAGCCAATTCTGATGTTCTAGATTTTACCAAACTTGCATCAAATACGGTTTCAAATCGTAAACGTAATACAAATGGAGAAATTTTCAACTGGAAACAGATACGCGGATTCCAGTATATGAAACCTTCAAAAATATTATATCGTAATCAACACAATGGCGATTATAAATGCTTGGAGATAACCAAATCCAACCTCTGGTGAAGTAAACCGAAACCATGTATAGGTGTGAGATCACGCCAGCGTATTATGCCAAAATCTCGATCTCCACAAAAAAATACAAGGATCTTACAAAATTATGTGACACAAATGTCATACCGAGCTCATATCATGCATTTTACAGGAGTTTACCTCACACCGAACAAAATATACGACTGACTGAACCAAACGACTCATCTGAGGACTAGATTCGGATGTCGTTCAAACAGAAATTACTTATCATTTCCAAAACCGGTAATTTTTTATCCTCATGTTTATAGTAAAATATAAACAATATACAGTCATTGTCAACTTTTGTTTTGTTTATTTGCATCATATGTTTGTCTGAAATATGAAATGATTAAGTGAATGAACTTGAATTATGGAATTGATGGTAGCATGTACAACATATCGCCAGATAATTCTTATTCTATATGTTGATATATTTTGAACAAGTGAAATTACAAGCGTACATTCCAACAATAACACAAACAGTACGGGTATTGTGATTAGCGGAGTGTTAAAATACATTTACACATATAGTTCGAATGCATATATACATATGTAATATAAATTAATGACGATTAATATTTAGATGTAATGCCAATCTGAATATAAGCCGACTAGACATGTTGGTCATTCAGAGTACCAACATGTTGTGTTTCACAACCTACATGCATGCTAATCTTGTTTACAACCAAAACAAATGATACAAACCAACTATGAGAAGGCAATTCTAATTATATGCAGTTTATTGTATTCTCAGACTGTGCATCAAATATAACCTATCTGTTAGGAGTATACGCTTTGACCATTTGTGTGTACTGTATAATTATGTTCACCATGTGCTATGCCAATCATATCATAAAGTGCACCGACTACAATGACAATAATTTGAAGTACCATAAAGACATAATTTACAATATTTTTCGTACATGACGTCAGACGTTGACATACATTTCAGAGTACGTGAATAATTTTATTTCGCATGTACTCGCATGGCGCGTCTTATGTCTTCTTATGGTCCTCGACTGATATGCTAACATATTATAGTCTAACAGTAAGCTGTCATCACCGCACACAATTGTGCTTAGTGTTCTTGTTCGACACAGCCAGAAATGTACAATACACAAACATTGTACTTGCAATCAGGTACAGATAGCAATTGAAGAGCCAATAAATAAATATTTTTAGGAAATGGCTACGAACACTTCTCCACGTTCCTACACAATGTTGTCAGGGGGGGGGGGGGTAAGATCACGAGATTACGTTTCTATAGCTACAAAAAATAATATTGTATTTTTGCGATTACAGCCTACCCTCAGAGCACTAGCTAGTAACACAGTCCCGTATACGTAGCCTGAGCCGCTAGGAAAACAACCCGTGTTCCTATCCACTGCCAAATTTATATTTTAAATTTGCATTATACCCTATATTCTACAGATAACATAGACGTTACACTGTATTTCAAGTATTATGATTGTATTTATTTATTTGTTAATTTATATAAAGAAAATGAAATATTTAGCTTTGTTATTTGTTGCCACTATTACTAATTACAAAAATGCACATTTTACTTTTGGTAATTATACATTAGTTTTACTATCTACTTTTCATGTATTTGATTTAGTTTACTGATTTTGGCTCACGATGGATGTATGTATGTTCTATGTCAGTATCCGACATTTGTGTAATGTTAGTTAATTCATAAATGTACAGTTGGTTGTTGATGTTGATATGTTATATCTATGAATTAATACAATTTATTCATATGTCCTGTTTTCGTTTTCACTTTCACTTTCTCCATCTTCAACCTGTGTATTATGGGTAAACATATGAACACATTATATAATTAAAGCTATAAGAACAATTATTGTATTAGCATATGTAGATGGATCAATAGTTTGTGAATCAGTGATAAAATATTGCACTATTTACACACTGAAAACCTTCTTTGGGCTTCGAGTATGATTGCATCATATTTAAGGGTGGGTTTGGTTCAAGAACTGCCCATACCCAACATTGACTAGTTTCATTTCGTCTGTAGTATAATTATGGATTGGATGCCATACTCTTTGTGATAATAATTAGACAAAATAGAGATATAAACCCTAAGGGGGCCATTGAGCAAGGAACAACTAAACGGCAACAATACAACCATAGATAACTATGGCACGGGTACAACGGTGGTTGCAGAGTCTTCAACAAGGCAAAACTGCATTCCACAACCAGAGGTGTACGGTCCCCAACAAAACCAATAACAATATTAAATAGGAAAATAACGCAAAACTCAACAAAAGCCCCACAAAACAGCTCCCCCAAAGAATCATTAAGAAAATAATAACAATAATAATAATAATAATAATAATTAAGATACATTATATATTTATAATAATAAAAGGTCATAAGTGGTAGGTACGACTATTCTTTTTAAATCTTGCCCATAAGAAACTCAATAGCAAAAGGTCATACGTGGTAGATACGACTGTCTATGAACAATTGTGCCCATAAATGGTTCAATAACAAATGGTCGTAAGTAGAATTAGTCTAATTATGGAGCCAATAATGAACATTATTCATATATAAAACATTATACGATAATGGTATTATGTTTTAATTAACATATATAAAAAGTATCGTTTAATAATACAACATATAGGGTTAAGCGCTCGTACTGATAACACGTGTTTACGGATCTCTCTGTTATATCTTAATTGTCGGAATAAATCGTGGATTAACGTTTTTAAATTATGTTGATACCGTCAGAACGTTAACGTGTTTTCTGCTGGGAAAATTAAAAGAAATTCTTACTTGTTGGATTATATTCTTCTTTAAGTTAGAAACTAAGAAACAGTGATTTTTTTTGAAAAGCGTGATCCTGACCACGTGTATGTAAAACTAACTACCGGATTACCGTATTTCTTATTACAAAACAACCATGGAAGTACAACATTCTTCAGGATGATTCTGTGATAACTGAAACATGTGAGGAAAGTATACATGACGCCGCCAACCAAGACGTCAGCTTTAATTACACCAGTTGCTCGAGTACACTGATGTCGTGTAATGCCGGAGACATCGAAAACTTGTGTGTGGACCCGTCGCCAGCCGACCAGTTTGAGGACGTGTTCTATAGCACAACACATGACAACCACAGGACGCAACTAACATTTGTATCCCTCGTGTTTTTCTACGACTTTGTGTCAAAATTAAAAGCTGATTTCTCCAGCAGTGTAGATCCTGAAAACACGTCGGGCATTACTAAATGCCATACGCACGTCAGTGGCATGCGTTGTGAGATTGTGATGGACACATATCAGAGAACTGTAACGGTCACAGGGGCAGGCCACAAACTGTGGAGAGAGTGCCAATTTAACAAAATTGCAACTGGTCTATTCAAGCGTTTTGTAGAAAACGCAGACAGTTCCCACATCATCTTCGAAGAAAGCCAGCAGTTACAGGAGGTGGTAGTGGATACTCCAATTAGGTCAAATACGGCATCACCACCGGCCGCTAGCACGCCGTTCCTTCCTCGCGCGTCAGGATATTACCCATACGGATCACAGCGTATCAAATGGGCGGATGCTCCGGTCACTGGTGGAAACAATTGGCAGAATGGACAAAGAGCTATCCCAACTGAAAGCTACTTTGATCAGTTGTATGGATAAATTAACACCTTCTCGGTTATATTCCGAAGTTGCAGCACAACCTGTCGTTGAACAGTGGGAACATACCGCCCGCAGAGTGGACATTATGCCCAGTAGCTGTACGGAAAATAGGCCAGTTGTAAAAGACACCGTTACAAATCGCCAGCCTGTACAGCAACATCAGAGGATTTCCCCGATGGACGCAAGTCAGGGCACACCCAGTCTCGACATTCCCATACGTATTACACGTAGGTCAAATCACCACCTTACGCCTCGCCTTGTTCATTGAACTTCTCGCCAGAAAACGTGCCATCTAGAAATGCCAACCAGATCCCGTCCAGCCAGGCGCGACCCCCCACAGTACCACACTCAGGAAACAAAACCCTGCTAATTGGTGATTCCCTGTTAAGTGGTGTGAACAAGAAAGGGCTTAAAGGGGGCATTCACAAACATGCAATTGGGGGTGCGACAATCCGGACAGTATCAGCGGAAATTGACATGTATGATTTGAATTCGTTCTCCAATGTAGTGATATATTGTGGCGGTAATGATGCTGCAAACGACACCGACATAGAACTGTTCGAGGAGAGGTACGATCAACTACTGGCGAAAATTAAGGCGGCAAATAGTGACTGTCATATATACATATGCAGCGTCGCCCCGAGAGGAGATATTAACGTTGACCACATAAACACCAGCATAGACAGATTGGCCGTCTACTGGTCGAACAAGGATGTGCAGTGTAATGCAGACACCAACGGATTCTTTTATGATAAGAATGAAATGCTGCTACAACGATATTTCAACCGCAACCGAATCCATCTGACACTTCCCGGGATAAAGCGTTTGCTGCACGCAATACACAACCACATCGCCGTGGATACAGACTACGAAACATGTGTTTTCGTGCGCCACCAACGAGGGTCTGACGACAGACGAGCCAGAGGAACTCGTGATCACCAAGACGTTAGTCGAAACAACACGAACCGTGGTTCACGACAAAATGGACATGGGAACAATGTGAGGGCCGGCTTGTGTTACTATTGTCGTTTAGCTGGTCACAAAATTGCAGACTGTCCAAATAGGTAGCATTTAGGCATTAATGCCATGTCGTGGAATGCAGGCGGACACATAACATTACATAATAGATTTGCTCAATTACATGAAATGTGCTCCGTGTGTAATGAAATTAGGTGCACCTGCAATAAAGTATATATGGCTACACTGCCCTGGACAATATCGAACTAAATGAATTAGACACGGCTACAATTATCAATGATTGTCAATCAGGTGGTAATTCAGCACAGCATATGAACGTTTGTGAAATTACGCGACATGTCAAAACATGCGGTAACAATATATGTGATAATGTTTCTACAAATACATTACGCTCGCCATCGTATATGCAAAACAACAAGGAAAATGAATCCACAAATGTAGTTAATCTAAATTTAAGCAAGAAAGGGTTTAACATTGGTTATTCAAATATACAGGGTATATGTGCGCGGAATCTTAGCAAATTTGAAGAATTGAAATATATGTTAAAATCAAACGAAAATGAAAATCTGCATATTTCGGCTTAAGTGAGACTAAATTTAAATATCACAAAACTACAGGTTTATTTAAGATAGACGGATTTCAAACTCCGTTTCGTAAAGACAATATTGACAATGCAGGTGGGGGGGGGGGGGGGGGTTAATGGTCTATGTTCGTGATGGTGTAATTGTAAAGCGTAGGGATGACTTAGAAATGTTTAATATATCATGTATCTGGCTGGAAATTACTCCCGAAAAAAGCAAGTCATTTTTAGTAGGATGTTTATACAGACCCCCGCATTCCAAAGTAGAATGGACTGACAGGTTTGAACAATTAATGGACAATACAATGAACGTAGGAAAGGAAATAATTTTATTAGGAGATGTAAATAAAAACTTGTTATGCGATACCACTAATAGAGAATGGTCAAATTACATTCACGCGTTGGGCCTTAGCCAGTTAATTAGTGAGGCTACTCGTGTAACAGATATCTCACGCACGTTAATTGATCACATCTACGTAACCCATGAAGAACATATTTCGCAAATTAGTGTTAAAGAATTAAATATCAGTGACCACCGTGCAATTTTCTGTAATCGGAGCTAATTACATACCTAGAAAACACGCGCATCATGAAATCAAGTATAGATCATTTAAGCATTTTGATGAAATAGCATTTGTAAATAATTTAAACGCCGTTGAATGGGAAACTGTACATTATTTTAATCATATTGATGACATTCTTGAAGCATGGACGACACTGTTTGTTAACGTGGTTAACACTCACGCTCCTTTGCGGATACACAGGATTAAAACTAAAATACAACCTGATTGGCTATCATCCGAAATTTTAGATTGCATAAAAGATAGAAATAAGTGTAAAATTAACGGTAATTATGAACAATACAAATTATTACGAAATAAAGTATCAGCTTTAATAGAAAAATCTAAAACGGATTCGTATAAATCTAAAATTGAAGAAGGCAAGGATGACCCTCGTACTATCTGGAAATTATTCAAAGAATTTGGTGCATCAAAACATGATGGTAAATCGGAACAGTTATTAGGTATAAACAGTCTAACTGGTCAGTATGCACAGAAAATACACATATGGCGAATATTTTTAACGAATATTTTTCCACTATAGCATCTAATCTTAAAGGTCCCATTCCAGAATCAAATTTTGATCATATTAAAAATTTCGTAAACGAACATACACCGCAAAATTATAATTTTAACATTCCTTTGATTAATGAAATATTCGTAAAAAGGTATTTAACATCATTAGATATATCAAAATCTACTGGACTAGATTTAATAGGGCCACGATTGTTAAAATTATCTGCCACCGCTATCTCGAAAAGTATTACATATGTAGTAAATGTGAGTTTCACTAGTTCGATCTTCCCCAGTGCATGGAAACAAGCAAAAGTACATCCTCTGTATAAAAGCGGTGCAAAAGACGAAGTGAATAATTATCGTCCGATATCAATTTTGCCGACGCTTTCAAAATTAATAAATCGGGGTAAATTAGTAGGGTGTAAAGCCTTCGATCTTGTTGATCACAAAATTCTCCTGGATAAACTTAGACTATACAAGTGCAGTAACGTAAGCCTGGGTTGGTTCAAATCATACCTGGAACAAAGGCAACAACTTGTTTCTGTAAATGGAGAAACATCTGAATCTCTACCTATCAACTGTGGAGTACCCCAGGGGTCAATTCTTGGACCGACACTTTTTCTTTTGTTTATAAATGATTTGCCACTTATTCTCCGTCAACACGTAACAGGAACCGATCTGTATGCAGATGATACAACAATTTATGACATGCAATCAACTGTAGGGGACTTAAAACACCGTTTACAACAAGCACTTGACAGTTTAGAATTATGGTGTGAGGCTAACGGCATGATGCTTAATAAAGGAAAAACCAAAATCATGTTAATAACAAGTTCACAAAAACGAACATGTTTGCGAGACAAAATGATTGAACTCAAATATGACAATGTAAGCCTCGATATCACTACCGGTGATAAAATTTTGGGTATACATGTAGATGAAAATCTCCAGTGGAATGACCAATTTAACGGTATCTCAAAAAAGATTTCATCATATCTCTGGCTATTATATCAAATCAGACCTTATTTATCTACTGAGCATCGAATATTATTCTATAAGGCCTATATTCAGCCACATTTCACATATTGCAATATAGTATGGGGAAAATCGTCAAATCGAAATATGTACATAATAACCAAACTTCAAAAATCATTCTGGGAAACGAATATATTGATTTGCAAAACTCATTAGAATTACTGAACATTTTGACCTTTGACGAAAGCGTATTTCTCCAAAAAGCGAAAACTATGTACAAAATAACTAATAAAATGGCCCCCCAACATTTATGTGAATTATTTGAAATGCGCACTAATCACTTACAAAATACGAGTATGGTATTAAGGTCTGAAACAGATATGAATTACGAAGTTCCCAAACCTAAAAGTAATCTCTTTAAAAACAGCTTTTCATACTCAGGCGCGCTAATCTGGAATAGTATTCCAATTGACATAAGACGTTCCACGTCGTTAAATACATTTTCCCGTAATTGTCTTAACTGGATGAAGGGTCGATAGCGGCTGAAGTAGCGGTATTATCAATTAATATAAACTTGTTAATTGTGCCCCCCGCCAGCGTCACTAATCACGAAATTACGATGTATGGTATACAGTTTACAATGACCGCGTGTTTGATTTGCCATGATACAATTGGTCTTGTGGAGCTTAGCGACCGTGTAACCCTATATCAGGCGCACGAGAACGAATTTTAGCGTCTTATAGCAAAAACTGAAACTATCACTGAGAAATAAACGTGTTAAACCCAGTTCAAGCTGCGTCGATGCGCAGTATGATATGGGACTGTCGGGACACATGTACCACTTTTCGTTATGGCTCATCATTATTATTTCTTCATGTTAAATTCACGTATGCATACAACATGTAATCATTTCAATATGTATTGTATATTTATGTATGTACATGTATATGCACTTCTTAAGAGGGCCTCGGGGAAGATTGGTTCCGACCAACCGAGTCACCCTCTATAAATAAAGAATATCTATCTATCTATCTACTAAGGCAAGTTATTATACAGTACAATAAAGGAATTTCAATTATAGTCTGTTTCACGAAAGCTGCCCAAATTTTACGGCTATATAGACAATTCAAAAACAATATTATTTTCGATAATATTAAATTAAAGGAAAATTTAAGAAAGAGCCTTCTTTTTATTTCATAAAATTCGGTCAAATATTGATTTTATTACGAAAAATTGATTTGTCTATGGGAATTTAACATGGGGGAAAAAGTGGTAAGAAAGTGTGGGAGGAGTCAAAAAACGAAAAATTGACTCCGAAACCTGACTAGATAGCTTGGATATGATCTAACAAAGAAAACAAAAGTTAAATTTTAAAAATCGGTCTAGTATTTCTAAAATTCAAAAAAAAATCCCCATGTTAAATCCCCATAGACATCTTCACTCCGTAAAGATGTCTATGGGGATTTAACATTGGGAAATTGTTTTTTCGCAATAAAATCAATATTTGACCAAATTTCACGAAATAAAAAAAGGCTCATTCTCAATTTTTCCTTTAATTTAATATTATCAAAAGAAATCTTGTTTTTGAATTGTTTATATAGCCGTAAAATTTGGGCAGCTTTCGTGAAACAGACAGTAGTTTGTTTCATTAAGATTTGTGATGTTTTTCCCGCCTGATAACCAGGATAACAGTTGGAGTCACATTGGCGAAAAAGCTTGTTGTCCAATCCTGGTCCAAACTGTATGTACTACTGTCTATTCTACGTTTTGCTGCCGACGAACTTTTGGCTATTAAATACATTAAAATTAAAAAATATTTAAAAATACTTACTTTTTTTATCAATAACAAAAAAGTCACCCTCCCCAAAAAGTTGTATTTGCCTATGGGAATTTAACATGGGGGCTACACATAGATTTTTTTTTAAATATTGTTTTTATTTGTGGACCGATTTTCAAAATATAACTTCAGGATCAGGATCAAAAAACGAAAAGTTTTGGAAATTGACTCCGTCCCCATGTTAAATTCCCATTGGAAAATCGTTTTTTTCGCAATAAAAATAAAACAATCATCAAATTTTTTTTTTATTTTTTTTTTTGGGGAGGGTGACTTTTTTGTTATTGATGGAAAAGTACTTGCTTTTAAACATTGTTTAGCTTTAATGTGTTTAATAGCCAAAAGTTAGTCGGCAACAAAACGTGGAACAGACAGTAGTTTGTTTCACTAAGAGTTGACCGTCAAATCACCCTCTTGTTTGTCATGTTTGTCCCGCCTGATAACCATGGTAACAGTAGGAGTCACATGGGCGTAAAAGCTTGTTGTCCAATCCTGGTAAAAACTGTATTTACTAGTATTTCAGTTATCTCTCGTGAAGTATATATGGATAACCATGATAACAGTAATACCTTACTAGAATAGATCGGCTATAATTACATATAGAGTAGTAGCAACTAATTCTACCAGCTCTAGTCTACCACGTTCACCTTTAGCCACCTGACAGCGTAGTTGCTTATGTCTACAAAGAGTTTGGGCACTAACGAATTTACAAGGGCATCTGGGGCATTGAAATTGTGGGGGGACACAAGGAAACTTTCTACGTCTTGCTAGATGCCTTCGTAGATAGTCTTTACACGTAAACGTCTTACAACAAGTCACACACTCCATTATATATGTATATAACCTATGAAATTTATCTGTTCAATTGGATGTGAAAAAAACATTATGTAAATTTTTGACGTCCAATTGAACAGATAAATTTTATAGGTTATACAAAAGTATATATACAAATGTATAATACAGAAAATATGATAACACCAGAAACTAGAGCAGAAATAGAAAGTTTGAGAAGAGAAGCCGAATCTCTTGGGATTACTTATAGTACACGGTTGAGAGTTGAAAGCTGATAAATGCCACAAAGGATGAGGCGTTTATGAAGCGGTTTACCTGCTCCTATAAAAGAGGGGCATTTAAAAACCTCTCACTAGCGGAGGAAGTTGGTAACAGAATTCAAAAAGAAAGTATTGCGGAGCTAAGGGCTAGTGTAATAAAACCTTCAAGCACCAATAATTTGTCCCAAATTAGACACACAGGTGGCCCAATACAAAATAATAAGAAAAAATCTCTCGTTCGCGCGATAGTGGAAAAAGCTGAAGAAATATTGGGGGCTCACGATGAAACATTGGAAAAGGTAGAAAATGGAAGACGGGTAGTTACATTATCCTTTCGTAAAAACATTAACATTAACGAGTCTGAACGCATGTCCGAGAAACACGCTCCGTATCTAACAACCAATTTTTATTTGAGATATTCATATTCTTACAAGCTAGAACATATGGAGGAAATTAAAAATGGAAGACCTGTAACTATAATAATGCACAAAAATCTCGGTGGTAGCGAACCACTATCATCAATGAAAACCGTTAAAAAATGGCTGTCAGATAAGGAGCAAACACGAATAATGTCCGATGAAATAGACAGACCGAATACAAAGTGAAAGTTTGTAAGATGGGTAGAGGTTTTCGTAAAGCTAATAAAGGGTAGTAGGGGAAAAGATTTGGGACTACAATCCAAAGAAGCAGCAGGAGGAGAACTTCCAGAATGGCTGAAGAATAAAAAAGGTATGTATTCTTTAGATAAGTATAATGACGACCTTTGTCTGTTCAGGTGTCTAGCTATGCATATGACAGATAAAAGACCCGACAGATGTACAGAAAAGGCGAAAGAACTTAGTAAGCAATATTTTGGTAGTAATGTGGTTTCACCAATTCCTTTTTCAGATCTGAAAAAGGTTGAAGAGTTTTTTAAAATCGGTATAGAAGTATATCAACCCACCGAATGTAACGTATGGTGGTTGAAAAAGGTACCAGCGCACTATAAGGCAATAGGTAATACACCAATGACAATAGGACTGTTTAATAATCACGCATTTCTGATAAAAAACCTTAAAAACCTATCTAAAATTTACGCCTGCGATAATTGCAAGCAGAAATTCACGAAAGCGAGTAATATGAAGAGACACGGACCAAAATGTATGAAAGGTGAGACAAAAGTAGTATGTGATGGTAATTATTTAGAGCGCCCGCGTTCGTCGTTCGAGAAAGCGTTCTACCCAAAAAGTTCTAACAGTTATGGGGCGATCGATTGGATGTACTCTGTGGAAAAGCGCGAGGGAATTCACATTCACCACGAACAGTGTGGACACGGGGGTGAAAGATGGATTTTAGGAGCTCCAGTAGATGGATACTGTCCAGAAACCAATACCGCATATCAATATCACGGCTGTTACTGGCACGGGCGTGAGATTCATGCAAAGCATAGAAAAGAAGAACGCGCATCCACTATGAGAAGAGATACATTTATTAGAAGAAGCAAAGAATTCAACCTAGTAGTTATGTGGGAATGCGAATTTCAAAGAACTGGTAAAGACATAAAGATCGGTTGCGACACTACTCTTTATCCATATCAGATAGTATACGATTTTGAGGCATATCTCAACCCAGAATTTGAAACTCTCGGTAATAATCTAGAGTACGAAGCCGAGCACGTTCCGGTAAGCGTTAGCATAGGAGATAATTTCTCAGGAACAGTAACTCATATTTGTGATAAAGATCCCACAAAACTTATAGAAAAATTCGTAGAAGATTTGAAAGTCAGGGAAAAGCTATAAGAGAAGAAGTGTGGTCAAGATATGGGTCTAATACAGAACATTTACGTAAAAACCAAATCGCCAAGATCGAACAGTGGATAGAGCAAGTACCTGTTATAGGTTTTAACAGCAGTAAGTACGATATAAACTTAATAAAGAAATACATAGTAGGCGAACTGGCATCAACAACAAAGAAAGTAATGGTCGGAAAACGTGCAAACGCAACAATATTTCTATTTACTCCAGAGTTTAGATTTCTTGATGTAATACTTTATCTAGGACCCGGTGTAAGTTACGATAGTTGGATAAAAGCCTACGAATGCAAAGGACAGAAATCTTTCTTTCCTTATGAGTGGTTCGATTCTCCAGACAAACTGGATTACCCAGGACTACCGGATATAGAGAATTGGTATTCCAAACTATCTGGGAAAATGTTAATAGATGAAACAGAATTAAATAAATGTCGTAGAATTTTCGAAGAAAATAATATGAAAACTTTAATTTCAGAGATTGGTTGAAATATTATAACGATTTAGATGTAGCACCGTTCCTAGAAGCGGTGGAAAAAATGTGTGAATTTTATAAACACAGAGGTGTGGATATTTTCAAAGATGCGGTAACACTACCTGGAGTAGCTATACTATATTTGATTGAGAGGAACCATTAAAGAACAAAAATCTTCGAAGACGATTATACCGGAGGATGCTCTATATGCACCAAAAGAAGAAACATACGAAATGATGAAGGACGCTTTAGTTGGCGGTCCATCAATAGTATTTACACGATATGCAGAAGCTGGTGTTTCAAATATTAGAGTGGGTTCCAAACCTTGCAAGGCTGTTTTGGGGTGGGGTACGACGCAAACGCGTTATATTTATCTACGTTAAATAAAGAGATGCCGTGTGGGAGAGAAAACTAAATACACCATTATAGATACCCCACATAATCCTAAATTTATTAAAAAGTTTTGTAAAAGAGTTTTATTATGGAGACTGGTTTGGGTTTGCGGAGGTGGATATAGAAGTTCCACACAACTTAAAATGATAAGTTTTCTGAAATGTCCCCAATATTTATAAACAGAGAAGTAGAGGTTGATGAAGTTCCCACACACATGTTAAAATATTTAAAAGATACTGGCCGAACAAGAGAGATGTAAAAAATTGGTGGGATCTATGACCGCCACTAAAGTATTGCTGTACGCGCCACTGTTGAAATGGTATTTAAAACACGGCCTAGAAATAACTGGAGTTCATCGTGTTATAGATTATATTAGCGGAAAACCATTCGAATGGTTCGCAAAAGAAGTTACAGCCGCAAGACGAACGGGTGATGTAGAACCAAATAAGAAACCAGTAGCCGACATAATGAAATTACTAGGAAACTCGTGTTGTGGAAAAATGATAGAGGCAACGGAGAGACATTTAAATACGACATATACACAAAACGAAACCTGTGTTGACAAAGATCTGCATTCTTTGACGATTTGGAAGAGATAGGAGATGCGTACGAAATATCTTCAAGAAAACCCAGGTGTGCGGTAAAGAGACCACTCCATTGTGGAATAGCGGTTTATCAACTAGCTAAATTGAGAATGTTGGAATTTTACTACGAATTTCTAGACAAATACGTAAAAAGAGAAGACTTTGAATTAATACAGATGGATACGGATAGTATGTATATAGGAGTTAGTGGAAAAACGATACAGGAATTGATTAGACCTAACTTACTAGACGGGTTTGAAAAAGAAAAAAAGAAATGGTTGGCTTGGGATAAATGGAGCGAAAGAGAGCCCGGACTTTTCAAAATGGAATTTAGCAGAAATAGGGAGATAGCGTTATCTAGTAAGTGTTATTTTATAGAAAAATTTAATTCTATTAATAAAAACTCTGCGATTGGAATGTCCAATTGGGATATATATAAACGAGTACTAAGTGAAACTACAGAAGATGGAAAACACATTATAGATGTAGCACAAAATAGAGGATTTAAAATGAAAGACGGCGTTATGAAAAGTACTGTCAACAAAAATTAGGACTCTCGGCATACTACGATAAAAGACGTGTGTTACCAGACTGAATACATACAGAACCTCTCTAATGATTTATTTAATAATTTTGAAAAACTAAGAAAATTAGCAATCTAAAAACTCTGACGATCCGGGGGTAGCTGGGTGTCAGAAGGCACCGCAAGAAGTTCTTCGCGAACAAACCCTCGAGATGGCCCATCATCCAAATAGTAGAGCACGGGCTCATCGGGCTTGGTAATAGATCGATCTAGATGATATACATTGAGAGACCACACGGGATCAGTCGCGCGGCGGCTGCCACCTTCGAGCTCTCCCGGTTGATAGAGGTACCGGACGTCAATATCCGATGGAAGCCGTTGCTCCTCTAAACCAACGGGTCGCCCGCGCGAGACGGCAGAGGGCTCGCTCGTCACCCTTTTAAACTTGGCCACCCACTCGGTCGATCGCGAATGAGGGTCTACAAGTTCTTTAGCGTATTGGTGTCCGAACAGTCTCTCAGCCAGGGTTCGATTGAAGCGCTCCACGATCCCCTGGTCCCGGTGGATGTTGACGCGGCCGCGTCTGACAGAAACGTCGTGCTTAGACAATAGATGAGAGACCGCGCGCATGAACTCGCGGCCGGGATCGACCTGGAGAAGATTCGGCCATTTGAGAGGACTCCTCTTATATATTCGGGAGAGAGCCTCGGCCACCTCCTTAGATTCTTTAGTGGCCAACGGCTCAGCCCCCTTATAACGACTCGCTACGTCAACGATTGTCAGCGCGTACTTGTACGTCTTACGACCGACGCGATCGTGAGGGAGAAACAGGAGATCCGCTTGGTGAACTTGGTTCGGTAGCGGCACGTCGAATTTCGGGCCCGGAATATTGTAAGGCGCGGGTAAATAGATCTGCCAGATGGCCTGCTTCTTGAGCCATTCCTTGACAGCGTTTTCTGAAACCTTGGTCGCCGCCGCGATGTTCTTAATGGCAGCGAGTCCCTTCCAGTAGCCGCGGGGGCTATAGTACGCATTCGTTAGCTTGCGCGTTAGGCGAACCGATAGTTTGGTATTAAGTTTGCGCGTGTTCATCGTATGCGATGTATTCTAATATGGGCGGTTCGTTTTTTCGACCACGCTTCCTTTGCGCTATTGAGTTGTTCTACAGCTAAATCGTGACGCTTACGCTCCTCATCCACGTTCGAGCTTCTCATTTTAGAGAATATAAAGTTGCTACCGCTGAACGCCAATGCATTTACAAGCGCACCACCTACTATTACTGCGATTGAAGCCATTTATTTCCATATATTAACTGGTAGAATTCCAGCTTTAACTAGATAATCTCGGGTCCAAACTGCGGCTGCTACATCTAAGGTCGCGAGCCCTACGTCTCTCACAGTAAAGTCCAATTTGGGAGCGGATCCTCCTAGGGCCATCTTTGATAGTCGAGCATACCCGATACTGAAACCCAATATCACCACGGCGTGATAAAGCGCATTCACTAACATTTTGCCATCTTGTTCAGCCATTATAATTATTGCATATAAAAGGGGTCGCGATCAATGTTTAAATGGGGCGCATCCAATCGCGATTGGTGTTTCGTAACTTTCTTCTGAACACTGGCCGGTTGTTTTTTCGATAATATGGGGTATTTACACACGCACAGGGCACCAACAACTGCCAGACCACCACATTCACGAATTTGGGTTCAATCGGATTCGCCCAACCTCGATTGTGTGTTGAGTGTGCTTCCAATTCGTGAATTGGGGGTGTTGTTGTACTCAACTCTGTCTTCAGATGTTTTACTGTCTCCGTTCACGATTGCAACGACTGTTTAGCCTCTCGAAGCTCGGCGAGTATTTTATCTTGTTTAACTTTTCGGGTGGCAGCCGCCGCCCGCCCAGCTGCCTGTCTTTTTGATTTTTTATATGCGGTATGTCATCCAGTGGCGGAGTAACACTCGGGTTCGATTGGGTTGGAGCAATCGGGTTCAACTCCGTCACTCTCGCGGGTGTGTCTTGTGTCATCATTTATGATATTAATATTAGGGCTTATAGTTCGTGGGCATATATGTCCAAATTGACAGTGTTTACCCGTGGTCAACGCGGTTGTCAGCGGAGCTAAGTACATTCCAAACTTGTGATAAATTGAGCAGCAGGCTGTTCTAAGAGTGTGACCTATAAAAGGGTCAGTCTCTAGATCGTCAATCAATCCCGCGGTGTTGGTATAGGGGAGAAGTATACTAACGGCGGTTGCGTACAAATGAATAGCCGCTGATCCGAGAGTTTTTGTCATCTCTGCACCTAACCTAGATTCATATCGCGCATACATTTTATCGATCTCCGCATCTGACATCTTATCCACCTGAAAAACTGAGAGACGCCTACCGAGATAATGCTCCAATTGTCCCCCAGCAACCAGCGCAGCTAGCCGCTCTCGTCGCGCCGCATTTTCATTTTCATTCGGAGTCGTTGCACTCAACCCAATACCAACCGCCGTTGGAGTTGGAGTTGATTCCGATTGCTCTGTCGGATCATTATCTTTCAGGATGTTGGCAGTCGGAGTTGAGGTTTCTTCCATTAGCTGATCGAGAAGTTCGTCGCAGTTCATTTTTCTTAAAATTAATTTAACTATTCTAACAAGTCTCATCACTTTAACATATTGCCAAGCGCACCACCCGATACTTATGATCACCATTATGATCGCAACAAAGCTCGCAGCGGAGCACCAAATTGTTAACATTGTTAACCATTGATCAGCATTTGTTCAACATTTGTTGCGCTCAGAGGACTCTCTCAACAGAAAAGCGGCACTTACTGAACTAGACAAAAAAATAACCGAATTTCAAAAAGAGACCCGGTTGGATCTTGAACGGGTATTGAGAAAGCCCGAGAAGACCACCAGGCGGATATTACGGAGGCTTATAGGGTGTTGCTCTTAGAGGACTCTATCAACAGAGAAGCGGCGGTTGGTGAACTAGATGAAAAAAATAACCGAATTTCAAAAAGAGGCCCGGTCGGGTGTTGAGAAAGCCCGAGAATACCACAAGGAGGCCATTGCGAAGGCTTATGAGGTGTTTCGCTCAGAGGACTCTCTCATCAGAGAAGCGGCGGTTGCTGAACTAGACGGGAAAATAACCGAATTTCAAAAAGAGGCCCGGTCGGGTGTTGAGAAAGCCCTAGAAGGCCACAAGGCGACCATTACGGAGGCTTATGATGCGTTGCGCTTAGAGGACTCTCTCAGCAGAGAAGCTGCACTTACCGAACTAGACACAAAAATAATCTAATTTCAAAAAGAGACCCGGTCGGGTATTGAGAAAGCCCGAGAGACCACAGCGGGCCCTTTTCGGAGGCTTAATTAGGGTTGTTCGCTCAGATGGGATTCGGACGGAGATTGCGGGATTAGGAGCCCGAGTGGTTGAATCTATCCGCGCCGTTGATGAATCACTTGTTGCGGTTGATGATCAAGTAAAACGAGTTCGTACTGAGGCATATAACGCAAACAGTGCGCTTGCCGGAATAGTGCGAACAATGAAAACGCGCCATAACAGTTTGGGCTGAGAAGCGGGGCCCATTGGTTGAGGGGCACTTTGAATATTCGTTCGGTGCCAAAGCGAGTAATAAATGTGGGGGATACACTATGACAGCTGCAGGCGAAGTTATCCAAATAGCGGTCTGCTCGGTTAATGGTAGTGGTAAACCTGTGGGCGCAGTCGCGATAAATATTGTAGTAGATGGGGAAGAACGGGGGGTTGGAGTCACTAAAATCTCTGGAGATAGTTCGACGATTGTTTCGTTCGCCGGTAATGATCGAATTAGACTTTCCCAAGGTAGTGTTATTAACTTTGTTACGAAAATCGGTGACTCAGAGAGTTCTTCCACTATTGTCTCATTGTTAATTGAACTTATTGTGTAAATACTAATATATTGAAAATCATGAACGAATCAACGCTTCCAATTGTCAATACCGCTCCATCAACACTGTGTACAATTAACGAAAGAAGTTCAGATTTTAGGTTGAATAATATCGTCGCTATGCGGATGATATAGTTAGAGAATATACAAATAGAAAAAGAAACGCTAAAAAATATAGCGCGCGGTGAACATGGCTGAAGCATCTAGCACGGCTCTGGCGAGTGTTTCTGTGTTGTGTGGGGCGGGGACAGCTGCAACTATATCCACCATTATAACGGTTCCTGTAGCGGGGATTTTATGTGCGGTGTCGGCCGTTTCTGGGTTGTTGTGTATGGTAATTAGGGCGTTCGGGTGGAAAACTAGAGAAAAAATGTAGAAAACATGATAGAATATCTGTTCTCGCCAGGTCGAAGAAAAATACCATCGACGTTATGGTGTCCCAAAGCGTTGGCCGATAAGAAAATATCAAATTTAGAGTTTGAATCCGTGGTGGAAGAAATGGGGAGATATGAACAATTAAAAAATGATATAAGAATCAAGGCGCGCGCCACCATGCCCAAAATTGAGTGTACTGATTGGGATAAATTTAGGGAAAAACTTGGAGATAAAGTCGGAAGAAATGTTACAGCACCAATATAATTAATTTAAAGAAAATTATAAAAATTAATTATATTGGTGCAGTAAACAATTTATTAATTAATTTTAGGGATAGTATTAACAATTTAAAAAGAAAAAAAAAAGAAAAATTTGTTTAGGTTCCACCGAGGCTCGAACCCGCGCCAGCAAAACCCTTCTGGGTCCACCCCGCTAAGCCTTCGCTTAATTTCTGCTATTTTTTTTATTTTTTCGGCTTAGCGAGGTGTGTTACATTCACATCTCCTACACCCCCATCATTGGACCGATGCCGCGGACCCCACCTCATCATTACCTCCATCCGCTATAATGTGCAGAGCGGCCAGAGTGAAGTACATGTGGCGAAACTTATCTCACTGTTGAGATATTAATGCCGGCGTTCCGACACCGATCTGTGTTTATTTCTCGTATATAAACCTAACTTTGCTGGTGAAATAAAAAAAATTGTTATTTATTATTAATTAATTATTTTATTATATTAATTAATATGTTTTCTATATAATAGGAGGTGTTCAGCTTTAAAATTATTAAAATTAATTAAATAACGAACCATCCCGGAAATTCGTGAATTATATAACCCTCACTAAGTGTTTATAAACTGTGTACACCACCTGTGTAAATCGATAGCCCGTTTACATACCATGGATAAGGCTATAAATAGCCGTGTGTGTAATATATTATAGTGTGTTTATTTTCCATCCCGGAAGACGTAATCGTGTAAACCTCTCTATAAATGGACACTTAATATACGTGTAAGGTGGGGCACCTAATTTACATTTTCATAACGAGTGTAATTGGAACGTTGTCGTCTGCTTGGTGTTATGATTACAACATAAATTAATTAGTTCTGTTCAATAATATACATATCTTTATAAGCGATATCGTAGAAATGTACATTCGTAAACGAATCGTTGGGTTTTAAATTTTTGATATAATACACCTTAGTTTCATATCCGATACGCATTATCCGTCTTAATGTTTGTATTTGCCTCTTATATTGTTGACATAATTGCCGGTATAATATTGTAAATGTAACGTTTTTATCGGAGCGTAATAAATTACGCTGGTATTTCATGTATTCGATATCTCCTAGTGTTCTCATTTTATAGAATGTATATACAGTATTATAACCCCCGTAAGCTTCGTAAACTTCTTCAACACAGTCATTAAAAATTTGCAATTCAAATTGTATTGTATTATCCATTTTCTCTAATAATATTGGTACTTGTTTTTTCTGTTCAATTGGACGTGAAAAAAACATGATGTATTTATGACACCAATATATACTTTCAAAAGTCAATTACCAATATAATTGGGACTCCCTCTTTTCAAAATTATTTTCTCCAAATATTCATAAATTTGCTGTCGGGAGACCCAATTTTCCTCGTTAACCAATTTTTGATTTTCGGGGGTGGTGGGGGTATTATAGAGGGTTATAAATGATATCACGGTAGGTGGTATCATTTTGACTCCCTTACTACTACTTATAGAGAATAGTATACTCAACAAAACTAGAAACGTCCCTGTTTTATAGCCGGTGTAGCTCTGTCTATGTATGTACCACATGTTCAAAGTACATGTATTTTAAACCGTGGCGATGTTCAGAATACGATCGTGCAGAGTTTAGCCGATACACACGGTTTACATAGCGGCCAGTGACCGGAACGTTGATTTCCACTTTTTGCACGTGCACGCTATACTTGTCATCGATAAGGTGATTCAGTTCATGTCGTACATTCATGCGATAGGGGCTATTCGGAAAATTAAAAAACTTTTTTAATTTTTCACTGTTTTCGATATGCCACGGCTTTCCGAAAATGAGCGAAATCAGGCAATTGGGATGCTTGCGGGTGGGATGGCCGCCAGGGCGGTCGCGCCTCGGTTTGGTTGCTGTTGGAAGACGATTGATCGTCTTGCAGCCCGGTACCAGCAGACTGGGGCTATTCACGACCGGCAGCGACCTGGTAGGCCTCGTGTAACGACGGCTAGAGCCGATCGTTACATTACGTTGACGCACTTACGTCAACGTCGATTGGCAGCTACTAGTCACTGCTAGGCGATACGGTGTCTCAGGGCAGACCATTCGCAACCGGTTACGTCGTAACGCCCAACCAATCGGGCACGCGCCCGTACACTGGTCAGATAATGACCAACGTCACCGTGCTGCCAGACTGTTATGGGCGCGACGTCATCTGAACTGGAGAAGGGCTGACTGGAACCGAGTTTTGTTCACCGATGAATCTCGGTTCACAGTTAGTCATGCTGATGGAAGATTACGGGTTATACAGGCTTAAAAATGAAAGATTCACCGATTGTTGCATTGTTGAGAAGAACAGGTTTGGGGGAGGGAGCGTAATGGTCTGGGTGGGATCATGGGAAACCGGAAGACAGATTTGGTTGTTGTACAGGGCAACATTAATGCACAACGTTATGTTGCAGATGTGCTAAATGCACATGCCTTACCATGATCCGTCAGATGGTCCTGGTGTGACATTGATGCACGACAATGCCCGCCCTCACGTAGCCAGGGTCACCACTCAATACTTACAGACAAAACAACGTCGACGTCATGCCATGGCCCGCGGTCTCCCGGATCTCAATCCCATTGAGCATATGGGATGAGCTGGGCCGCAAAGCACGAGCTAACCATCAGATTGACAATGTTCGCGATCTTACACGGGCGTTACAACGGGAATGGAGGAATTTGCCCAACGCACTGGTATTGCGTTACGTCACGTCGATGCGGGCGTAGGATCATTGCATGCATTCATGCAAATGGTGGCCACACTCGGTACTAACGAGATTTACTGAATTTGCCACATTACTTATTGAAATTCCATCTCTAAACATTAAGTAACACATTTCTAAGTTTTTGTGATTTTTGATTTTGACCCCTACCGCCCTTGGCCGGTTATCTCTCGAATATTTAACAAGATATCCAAATGCAATTTATTGGCTTTGATACAGAAATGAATGAACTTGTTTTTCCATTTTGATTTTTAAAAGTAACCCTTTTGTTTTTTGATGAATCTTTCCTTAAACATGGAGGGACGTTTCTAGTTTTGCTCAGTATAGGTTAGTGCCGTGAATGGGAAAAAATATCCGGCAAGGCTCAATAATTTCTTTATTTCTCATCAGAAGTATATGTTGTGACCACTCATTTGAACCGTCTCACCGAGACGGTTCAAATGAGTGGTCACAACATATACTTTGGTTCAGAAATAAGGAAAATATATGTTGGTTATCCATCGGTTTGTGAAAAAGTTTGTAACCACCCTTTTCTCCTATATTCGGTAATATACAAACGCGAAATTTGTTGTATCACTTCCAAACTACATCAACCGGATAATTTTTAATTGTTGGTCATTATCTCTGTTTAAAACTTTAAATAAGCGAAATAACACAATTTGGGAATAAATTAACGTAAATAACTACAAGAGTTCGGCGGTTTGCAAATTGGCTATGAATAAAGTTTTGACGTCACAAACCGGAAGCTCCGCCATGTTCCAATATCTCGATACACAAATCAAAACACGTCGAAATTTGACCTAAATTCAGTTAGTTAGTGGTTGTGAAGTGTTCTATATACGGATATAGCCATCGTAAAGATCGCGAAAGGACACTGGAATAGTATAGATTGTCTGCAGTAATCACAAATCAAGGTGTGGAATGCGAGAAACTGAGCGGATCGAACACGTGAATTTCGGGCTAGAAATTATTGGACAAGAATTTGGGCTTTTCCATGAAAACACATCTTGGTATTTCATTAGAATTGTCTCCAAGGAGACAATTCTAATGAAATGCCAAGATATGTTTTCATTTCGAAGCAAACAATTCAATAATTGCTGTCTGTTAATGTATAAACAGTAGTGTTATTTAAGTTTACCCCATTAAAATTTTGAAATACCCAATTGCTTCAGAAATGATGGATTAACAATTAGAGCTCCAGATAAGCTGCATATTTGCGTAAATACCAAATTAAAATTGCCAAATACCCAATTGAAATCAGAAGTAGGTATCAAAAAGCAATGAGAACAATTGTGGTACCTTTATCATGCTACAGAAAATAATAAACAGACCACAATATAGCATAGTTTTCTTATTTTTCCATGAAAACACATCCAAGGAGACAATTCTAATGAAATGCCAAGAATTGTTTTCATTTCGAAACACATTATTCAATAATTGCTGTCTGTTGATGTGTAAACAGTAGTGTGATTTAATTTTACCCAATTAAAATTTTGAAATACCCAATTACTTCAGAACTGATGGAGTAACAATACTCAATTACAATGTACTAATTCCTTATCTGGAGCCCTGTTAGGATACAAATTGTGTTGGGAAGCCCCTTTTATTGTCCCAATAGTTCGGGTTATTACAGTAATCCTGGCCAGTCTCAATGTGATGGTTCAAATGAGCAGCATTTTCTGTTTCATCGGTTTCGTCTCTGGAAACCCGCGATTTATCACATTTAATACCATAGTGTTTGTTTGTTTATTTATTTGCAGCCTATCAACAGCTAAGGTCATGTAAGGCCGGCCAAACGGGTTCGATCCCATTTTAACCTGCTGCATTGTGGGAAAATACCAAAATAAGAACGTATTTGCTGCGTATTTGTATATAAGCTGCGTATTTGCGTAAATACCCAATTAAAATTGCCAAAAACCCAATTGAAATCCATAAGTAGTGAGTATCAAAAAGCAATGAGCAAATTGTGGTACCTTTATCATGCTGTAGAAAACAATAAACAGACCACAATATAGCATATTTTTCCATGAAAACACATCCAAGGAGACAATTATAATGAAATGCCAAGATATGTTTTCATTTCGTAACAAAGTATTCAATAATTGCTGTCTGTTGATGTGTAAACAGTAGTGTGATTTAATTTTACCCAATTAAAATTTTGAAATACCCAATTGCTTCAGAACTGATGGAGTAACAATACTCAATTACTAATTCCTTATCTGGAGCGCTGCGGCCACCCACTGAATTATAATGTTTGACACCCGTGCTGTCACTGTACTTAACATGCTTAAGGCGCGCGAGATGGTGTATTTTGATGGACCTCAGACAATACAAAATTGCAGTTTACAGATTTTGCGATATTTACTGTAAAATTGTAAATCATGCCAAACGTTGATGAAATTCTCAGAGCAAATGCAGAATGTCACCATGTTGTCACCATTCAATGTTATTTATGAAAGATATTGTAAATTTTGCAAATATTTTTCATCAAAGTGCGCACATATTTGTACATGTAAAATCACATCGCATGTCATATGTATACAATTTGTCATAAATTGTCAATATTTCAGTGATATTTCATATGACTTAGAGTACACCTTTTCTTTTTTATTTCTTCTCAAAAGTGCATGTAAATGAACCGTCTCCGCAAGAATGTTCAGATGGTGTATGCAACATATACTTCCGAGAAGAAATAATAAAAATAAGTTATTGTATTGTAACTAAATGTGCAAAGTTACAATATCAGACAAGTACACATGTATTTATTTGTTTTTAATATATATCATGTATATGTTTCAGGAAAGAAGGCAGAGTTGTATGACCATCTGAACCCAAACTGGGCACCATCATTTAATCTGGGCGGACAAAAGCGAGCACCATCTACATCAAGATATGATCGGCAGCAAAAAAAGAAGAGAAGGAAGCCAGCTGAATCCACAACTATTGTTGGACCTGATCACACTGAGACGGGTATGGATATGGGTGACAGCGTTGATGAAGACGGCGTTCAGTCACAGACTGATGTTGATGGTCCACTCATGGAGGCTATGTCGCTGGAGCTGCAGGAATTGCGTACAGAGAATGGGGAGCTTTAGGAAAAAGTGGCCATTTGGGAAGTAAATTCGCTGCAAGTTATTTTAATGGTAGTGACGAGAAGGTGAAACATTTAACAGGATTACCATCATTCACAGTTCTATCTATATTGTTTAATTTTCTGGAGCCTCACCTGCAATCCAGTCTGGTCATGCCCACAGGTTGAAGTAACGGACCGAGGTCTATAAATACATTAAATATGCCTAAAAACATCAATAAATGAAGAAAAATATATATTTGTTTTACCCCCTCCATCTAATCTTTATAGGAAGGTGTCTAACTTTTTAATAGGCCGAACCCGCACGGGCTCGAGACAACGGACTTTCACGAAACGTCAACCGAGTTATATCATTGTCGCCTATTGCAGAAGTTGGGACAATGTTAGTATTCCGCAATGATATATTCCCCGATGCGCTATGTCAACGCGTTTTCGAGCTATCGATTTTTTTTTTGTAAACAAATTATCATCATTGCTAGGTCGGGAAAGAACGGACACATTTCCGAGGCCGATACTTCTATATAAAGGAGTAAACATCGGGTTCAAAATACACTTTTACGTCGTCCCGGCCCGTAGAGAAACATTTTGCATAGAGAAAACATTGTTTCCAATCGAACATTTGATCAAACCTACATTTATACCCGTCCTGTGCGTCACGACAGACAATTTAATCGCACAGACATTTCTATCATTTCTCGGGAAGCCATTTTGTATAAACATCGTGGACAGGTTTTATTCGCCGGAACTCGTGCACTTACTATGTGATAAAAAAAACGGAACTTTTATAAACGGTTATAATTCATATTTTATAATACCTATGTTGATGGTAACAGTATCAAGTTAAAGGTATGTCTCTCTACTCCGATTTCAAGTTTTGTCAAAATATATGTTTTTCTAATAAACATGTTTTGGCAGCATATGAGAATTGTCCGTGGGGTCAAATTTTATTTTTGACCGAATATGGTCATGTTATATAGCAAATCGAAGGTATTAACGAGGCGATCACTCTGGTGCATTTTTTTGTCGAAATCGGATGGCTATGTCATCCAAGATGGCCGCCGAAGAGAAATTAGAGATTTAAAAATTCTTCTTCACATGAACCGCGTGGCCCATGGTGGCCAAACCATGGTGGCCAAACTTCGAAGTTATGGTCCATGGGTGAAGCCTTTTCAGATTTGTTAAAACGGAGGTTATCGCTAATCCAAAATGGCCGCCGTCTAAAAATAGCATAAATTCTTAAAAAATCTTCTTCTCATGAACCATTAGCCGGATTTCGACGAAACTTGGTAAGAATGATCGATGTACAATGCTCTTTCAAAGTTGTTAAAATTGTGACTCCGGGATCAAAAATGGGCGTGGCCCGTGTGGTAAAATTGGGGTAAAATTTTATTTTTGACCGAATATGGTCATGTTTATATCAAATCGAAGGTATCAAAGAGGCGATCGCTCTGATACATTTTTTGTCGAAATTAGATGGTCATGTCATCCACGATGGCCGCCGAAAGGTCAAACGGTCGTTCTTTTATTAGATATTTCAAAATTCTTCTTCACACGCACGGCGTGGCCCAAGATGGCCAAACTTCACAGTTATGGTCCATGGGTGAAGCCTTTTCAGATTTGTTAAAACGGAGGTCGTCGCTAATCAAAAATCTTCATTCTCATGAACCGCCAGCTACGCACATTGTTTACCCCGGGTCACCATTTTAACAACTTTGAAAGAGCATTGTACATCGATCATTCCTACCAAGTTTCTCCGAAATCCGGCTGGCGGTTCATGAGAAGAATTAAGATTTTAACAGGGCTATCATAATCCCCTCCATGGAAATGGCATAATGCTTTTAGTAATCCAATTAACAGGAAAGGTTAATGTTATGATACCTGTCATGGTCATATATGAGGTATTGCATACAATTAATCAACAATGACATTAATTGACCAACTATTCACACTACTCTAATTAAATATCATCTAAGATTTTAAAATAGCACACTAAAGCTATTTCACACACTTAAATTGATATTTGATATGACCTTACTAAACCCATTCCCATGGAGGGGATTATGATAGCCCTGTTAAAATCATGAAGGGGATTATGACAGCCCCTGCAAGAACGATGGAGGGGATTATGATAGCCCCTGAAAAAATATGAAGGGGATTATGATAGCCCCTGCAAAACTATGAAGGGGATTATGATACCCCTGTCATTTCTCAGCGAAGGGGATTATGAACGAAGGGGATTTTGAGTGTCCCCCGTATTATACTGCAGATTGTAATGATTGTTTGACTGGATGACTAACAGTGCATACGCTTATCAGACAGCACAAGGTGCAGACTAGTCTGGGTCTACACTGAATGTAAGCACAATACAGATGGCTTAGTTAGATTAACTATTAATGGTAGACATGTCACACGTGTCTGGATAAAGGTGCGAACAACAAATGTTAACTTGTGAACAAGATATACAGAAATGGAATTTTGTAAGTTTATTAATCTGATTATATATTAATTAAAACTTGGGAGATGTTTTTGTCAAATAGGTGCCATTTTACCTGGTATCGTTTTGACCCGGGGCAGTTTTGGCCAGCTCCCATTTTACCGATTAGGTGATGTGCTTGTACACGGATCCGCACTGTGACGTCACGGCTATCCAAGATGGCGACTTACAGGCGATTTGAAGCCAGTTACTAAACATGAATGATAATGGCATTGATCATTTTATTCCGCAATGTTATCTACCTCGTTCAAGTTATTTTCATATGATTTATTGATTTAATATGAATCCAGCGAGTCCATTCCTATCTTTTAAGATCAAAGGCTGAATGGGTTGACGGGTCTGAATTTTTTTATAAATGGGGCACTGGAAAACAACCAAACAGATATTCTAAACCATGTACAACACTATTATATGCATATTTATGAAGAAGATAATAATATAAATCACAGTAATGACACATTTTTCAACTTCATTGACCACAAACTAAACGAAAGCGAAAACACAGTAGTGTGAGGGTTACATTAATGAATATGAATGTGTAACAGCAATAAAGGAAATGAAAAACATGAAAAGCCCAGGATCAGATGGTCTAACTGCTGAATTTTACAAGTAGAATACAAAAGGTATTAAACACAATAATAAACGTGAATCAAACTGTTTTTTATAAAAGTCGATATATAGGATAAAATGTAATATAGGAATGAATGGCCTTTTTGTGGAATTTATCGGGGTATACGCTTGGAAAAGTCGCGGGAATACTGGACGAAGGCCGGAAGGCCTCGTTCAGTATTCCCGCGACTTTTACCAAGAAAATGTGTTTATTTTCCGTTTACTTAAGAATTATTTTAACTGCGCCTCACGGTTACGGATAGTAGTTCGGCGTGGGCGTTTACTGTGATATTCGTTCCCACGAATTAACAATTCATTCCTCAATTCGTTCCTACGAATTAACAATTCGTTCCCACAAATTAACAATTCGTTCTCTCATCTTAACAACTCGTTACCACGAAATAACAATTCGTTCGCACGGGAACGAATTGTTAACTCGTGGGAACGACTTATTATATCGTGGGAACGAATTGTTATTCGAGGGAACGAATTGTTAAATTAAATTGAGGGAACGAATTATCATTTCGTGGGAACGAATTGTTAATTCGAGGGAACGAATTGTTATATCGTGCGAACGAATTGTTGATTTGAGGGAACGAATTATTTAATTGTGGGAACGATTTGTTATTTCGTGGGAACGAATTAATAAAAATATAAGTGGATATATGTCCACTGCGGGGCTCAGTATATTTGAATATAGCCTCCTTATCAGTTGGCGTTCGGCTCCCATTGTGTACGTACTTTATATAGAGTGCACGTGTACATTAATATCTGTAAAAGGTTTTGCTGATAACAGTGTGTCCCTGTTTGTAAAGTCGATACAGTCATATACCAAATTAAAGTTCACAAGATGGAATTGTGCTCTGAAAAATGGATCAGTTTGAGTCGAATACGTCCGTGACATTGCAGCATTATTTTCTTGTCGTTGTAACAAATGCAGTAGGCGAAGATCATTAGGGCTGGGAGCGGAACAATAGACTAATGCTGAATTTTCTTCCGGAATATATTCAGAATATCGTTATAAAAAATATAGAAATTCTTCCCATGAATCCACCTGTCGTACAGTTGCGTTAGAGCTGTTGTTGTTCTTAGGTTACACAAGCTGTCTTGGTTTCACCCACGTCTGCCCTACGTTTGGCCCATGTTTGGCCCTACGTTTGGCCTATGTTTGGCCCACGTTTAACCCACGTTTGCCCTACGATAGGCCTATGTACATGTTTCGCCAACGTTTGACCCACGTTTGCCCTACGTTTGGCCTATGTTGGCACACGTTTGACCCACGTTTGGCCTACGCTTGGCCCATGTTTGGCCGGAAAACTAGTTGTTCGTGGTTTCAGTGCTTTTCCCCTGTAGTTAGGGCTGTTAGGATATTTGGTTCAGATTCTTCAAAAAACACAATTTCCGACGGGCGCCAACAACCCCCGGGGCCACCATTTTGGCGAGATCCAATATGGCCGCCAGTCGGGTAAGAAATCAATCTTAGTTAAACAACAAAAATGGCTATATTCATAAATCATACCACTTTTTATGGGTTTTGGGGTTCGGGGAATCCGACTATAATGTTATTTAGATAATTTGAGGTCATTGTCATATCTTAAGGTCACGATAAAGGTCATTTTGAGTCCAATTCGTCATATTTAGTAAGTGTTAATCAATATGTACGAACAGTATATCATTGTATCAGTTTCTGGGATTGAGAAACACGACTCTGACCTAATGTAGCGATTGGATGCAATATGACATACCAGGTTCACGGCAGAGGTCGCCAGAACCTGAGGTCAGCAAGAGATCAATTGTATGACAAATGTCAAAAGAGCTGGGATCACAAATAATATCGTTTCCAAAATTTTGGTTTTTGGATTAAAAAACGAAAAATTTTGGAAATTGACTCCGAAACCTTGCGAGGTAGCTTGAAAATGATGTAAGAAATATTTTTAGCCCCCATGTTAAATTCCCATACGAAAATCGTTTTTTCGCAATAACATCAATATTTGATGGAATTTCATCAAATAATTTTTTTTGGGGAGGGTGACATTTTTCTTATTGATAACAAAGTACTTATATTTTTTAGATTTAATGTGTTTAATGGCCAAAAGTTCGTCGGTAGCAAAACGTGGAACAGACAGTAGGGTGCGACCGTTCGCTAGCTGACCAGTAGCCGATTTCACCAACATTGCAAAGTATACTTTTCTAGCAAAGTATACTTTGAGGGAGTAATCATTTATTTTTCCTGAAATGCATTATTTCATATAGAACTAACCACTGCATATATTTGATGATTAAAAGTATGCAGAATTATTATACTGAATTTATTACATTATCACAGCCAAATTGGCTGTGATAATGTAATAAATTCAGTATAATAAACAATAATAAATTTATCCTAACATTGAACATTTCTCCCTCAAAGTATACTTTGCTAGAAAAGTATACTTTGCAATGTTGGTGAAATAGGCTATTTTCAATGTTGGTGAAATAGGCTATTTTCAATGTTGGTGAAATCGGCTACAGGAGCAATATATTGACCACACATGTCATAAGCCCCATTTCTCCGGTGACAATGAAATGTGGCAACAGTGACGGGAGAACGGGGACTGATTTCGGCGCAGTCTAATCAGCGTCTGCATTGTTCTCTGTTCAATCGAGAAAACGTCTAACAAACTTTATAGAAACTACTGTCTGTTTCACGAAACCTGCCCACATTTTACAGTTATGTCAATAATGCAAAACTAATAATATACTTAATAATGATTAATAATAATTTCACGAAATAAAATGAAGGCTCATTCATAAATTTTGATAAAATTTAATATTATCGAAACAAATATCATGTTTGCCTTGTTTATATGACCTAACCCACTCAGTAAGCACAAAATGTTCTTTATAGGAATTAAATAAGTGTATAATTGTATCACTCTTCCACCAGTTCTAAAAATTACAAGTGCCCGGAAAACAGATATAATCATTTAGTAATATTTATTTTATTGATAGTGACGCGCGTTGGTATCAGGCTATTTTCATATGCAAATGAGGCATGATTTTTTTTATTTATTTATACTAATGAAATGCGCCGCCTGAAAAAATAATATTTTCAAAAGATTACAAAGTATGATCATTGCACATCAAAAAAAAATAAATACAGAGAATAAATAGTAATGTCCGTTAACATTTTAAGGAAGCACGGTTATCGCCCCTGATATCAGTGTGAACATTTTCGTCTAAAATAAAATGTATAATAATGCCAATCAATACGTGGGGTAATGGTGAAGGAATGTTTATTTTGCCAGCAAATGTCTCAGATGATGTCGCTGATATAAAGAACATTGTGTGCCTACTGAGTGGGTATACACCTTTAACATTTGGGCAGGTTTCGTGAAACAGACAGTAAGCAGGTTGCAGGACATTTTAATGTTGGCGACGAAAGTTCAGACGCAAGACTGACCACACATGGGACCAGGCATGTTAGTTTCGCATGTTCCGCATTTGCTACAGTAAGTCTAACAATTCGACTACTTTCGACGTTACTTACAGAAAATAACACAGGTTCTGCAAATGTGTTTTTACGAAAAATCGCACATTGTCGTATTTCGCGCATATTGATTCCGAAAATCAGATAAATATTCCGCAATTGCTATCAAATGCTCACACACAATTCACAAGCCAAGTCCATGGCTTGCATTTTGTGTCGCTATTCAGTATCATGTTTCCCAATCATGATCATCGGCGAACAAGTTAATTAATTTACGTGAGTTAATACTATAACCGGGCCGATTCACGGGTACTGCACTCCGCACCGGCATAGCATGTTTCACGTCGAAAAATGGTTTCCTGGCGAGATGACATTCAGCTCTACATAGAGCTATCGCATAAACGCATGTTTCATCTCAGGGCCGTCGGAAGCGTCATCAGATTGGCCCGGCGAATCTAGTAGGTGCCCCCGCTACCCGGCCACCAAGTGTATGTTGTTACCACTCAAGTGAACCGGTTCAACTGAGTGGTAACAACATACACTTGATAACAAATGAGAAAAAGTTCAGTAACATATTTACTTTCAATTTTTATATATATAATTTATGTGAATTCCAAATATGTCAAAATTATTGATCCGGCAGTCGCCGGACCTGCCGGACCTGTTCCAACGTCCATGCATCTAGTAACCGGCGCAAACGTCTTGCGCCGGTTACTAGACCAACATTTTTGTATGCATTGCATTCTATTCTGCGTGTAGCTGAATGGGATTCGTCAGAAATCCAGTGCCTATTTCGACGTGAAACATGTTACGCTGGCGAAGAGTGCATCCCTAGTGCAATTATTACCCAGTGAACTTACCGTTTAACTGTGGCCTCGACGTCATTGGCGCCGTCATACTCCGTCAGGATCCTCACCAACTCGTAGTTCGTCCTGAGTGGAAACTCCTGACCAGTCAAATTTATAAAATACTTCCACGCCTTACTCCGAGCCCAATGTTGCGTCATACACATACGTTCCGGTTCTAACACCGATATCGTCCCCCATTGAACGTCGATTCGTTTTGATGTCAAGAACACATTTTGAAAACAATCCGATATCGCCTTCATGGCGTTGAAAACATCGACGTCAGATTTATTGTCGACGTGTATACAATAATGGTTCTGCGGGCGGTATATTGCACGAAGGAGCCGCTCACTTTGCTCGACATCTTTAAACATAAGGAGACTAAATGCTATAGGGAATTCTTCTTCTACTTGTGTTAGCGAGCTCATGATGTATCCCCGCTCCTCCGTAAACCGGGTACAGTTAGCCGCCAAAGTCATGTACTCCTTTAAGGAGATATCGTTGGACATCGGCTGGGCGAACGTCAAGTTCAGCGCCAGTTGCAACTCAGTTGGGTCGTCATCTATCAACTTTCTACAGCTGATACCTGACAGTTTTCTGTTAACTTTGAAGTATTTCGCCGCTGGTAATACCGGGCGCTCGAACTTGGGATCAGTGAAAATAAAAGGCTTTATTTCATCAACGAATGCTGTCAATCCAGTAAGGTTCAGGACCGTGCTAACGTATGATTGGTTATCTCTGTACTTGCCGTTAATTACAATACCACCGCGCTCCAGCCGGAAACTGTCTACGTAGACATCACGTTGGGCACCGAGAGTTGCCGAGATCGGTCCGATCACGGGATCCAGTGACGCATATTGCGTCACGTAGATCATGAAAGTCAGAACAATAACAACAACGCAGGCACTCGTGTATGTATGACGCCATTTGCGGTTTGTAGCCTGGGTGCAACGTCTACCCGAGAATTCATTGCAGGACATTAAGTAGTGTGTGGACTCTGAAACATGAAGCAACAATGTAAGGAGCCCCGTAGGACAGGTGTAATTCTTTTTTTCATCAATTCTCTTTTTCATCAATTCTTTCCCACGAAATAACAATTCGTTCCCTCAATTTAACAATTCGTTCCCATGGGAACGAATTGTTATATCGTGGGAACGAATTGTTAATTCGTAATAACGTAATAGTTCTGCGTGTAGTCGGTGACATAAATAATAACCCACAGGCAGATAGCTAGCCGGGGAAAACCACATCCTCCGGCAAGTATGTGAAGTTGCCGGAAGAGATGGTTTTCCCACCATTCATCTCGCGGAATTAGCCGCCCGCATTACTCTGATTAAACGTTATTGACTGTAATCTGCATCGTCTGAAATCAAACCATGGCCGGCAGTATGGTACGTGACCATTTCCTTATCAATTCCACGAAACTATAAACTGGCAGAACAACTGTCAGTCTGATACTTGCACACACACGCCACTCACTAATGTATGGACAATTACTATACTACCATGTATTATTTTTTTCTTTCGTCTTCAGAATATGTGAAACACATTGTCATCTAACCTTATAACAACAGATAAACGCCGCACCTGAACTCGAATAATAGCATCTCGTATATAACGATAAGCCGTGAAACGACAGTAGCTGGGCCCGAAAACATATCACATCATACTTTGCATAACCTGATATCGATCATTCCCTGCCTGCTATGTTTTGCCCTGACCAACCGTCAAATATCATCATCATATAGGATAACACTGTCACGGCTGAGTCTCCATATATCACATGCACTCACACCCACAGGTTAAATTAACCGCATCATTGCCCCCTTCATTTAATGCACATATTTCGACTGTATGCCAGATATTAGTAAATTCGGAAACAAACGGGCCAACGGTCATTGGCCTGCCCTTTTGGGGCTCAAATTCCAGGGTTTGGAAGGTAATCGAGCCAATTCCTACCCTTAAATATAAGATAAATAAATTAGCTAGCAATTATTACTTAACAAAACCCGATGGAAGATAACCAGTAAATAATTACTGCAGTTCAAACAATTAAATAAGCTTATTGCTATACTATATCACACACCAATAAGCTGATGGGTGTTATAGGAGGCCTCAAATTATAGGTTACCGTACCTGAATAGATTCTACGATATTTGCGCACATTTTTGGAGCCCGAATAAATGCAACATTTATAAAAAATCGTAAATATAAACCAGACCGACGACCATCGGCACCGTGTTTATGGAACGCCAAATCTACATAAACTCAAATATATATTGCTAGCAACAAATATTTGGAGCTAGCAATAAATATTTGGAGAGCTCTCGAAATCATTTGGAGAGCTCTCGAAATCAATTAATGATATCTCGAAATCATTTGGAGAGCTCTCGAAATCATTTGGAGCGAGCATTATATAACATTTGATTTGGAGAGCTCTCTAAATCATTTGGAGAGCTCTCGAAATCAATTAATGATATCACGAACTCATTTAGGGAGCTCTCGAAATCATTTGTAGCGAGAATTATACAACTTTGATTTGGAGAGCTCTCTAAATCATTTGGAGCTATCTCTAAATCATTTGGAGAGCTCTCGAAATCATTTGGAGAGCTCTCGAAATCAATTAATGATATCTCGAAATCATTTAGAGAGCTCTCGAAATCATTTGTAGCGAGCATTATATAACTTTGATTTGGAGAGCTCTCTAAATCATTTAGAGCTATCTCTAAATCATTTGGAGAGCTCTCGAAATCATTTGGAGAGCTCTCGAAATCAATTAATGATATCTCGAAATCATTTAGAGAGCTCTCGAAATCATTTGTAGCGAGCATTATATAACTTTGATTTGGAGAGCTCTCTAAATCATTTGGAGCCATCTCTAAATCATTTTGAGAGCTCTCGAAATCATTTGGAGAGCTCTCGAAATCATTTCGAGCTATCTCTAATTCATTTCGAGCTAGCAATATATATATTATTTGGAGCTAGCATTAAATCGCTTGAAACTATGAAAACGATGTCTCCCTTAATTATTGAATTACGCATTGAATTACGCAGCACGATTTACCCAAATATACCCAAATCTTCATTAAAAATAACATTTATGATTATATTATATACTTTTTCTACAATATATCATTAGTATATCATATAATAACTACATTTTGACCGAAACATTTGGAGCTAGCATCAAATTAAGTTTATAATGCCCTCTCTAAATCAATTTGAGATATCTCCAAATGAATTCGAGAGCTCTCCAAATGATTTAGAGATAGCTCCAAATGATTTAGAGAGCTCTCCAAATCAAGTTATATAATGCTCGCTACAAATGATATCGAGAGCTCTCTAAATGATTTCGAGATATCATTAATTGATTTCGAGAGCTCTCCAAATGATTTCGAGAGCTCTCCAAATGATTTAGAGATAGCTCCAAATGATTTAGAGAGCTCTCCAAATCAAAGTTATATAATGCTCTCTACAAATGATTTCGGGAGCTCTCCAAATGATTTCGAGATATCATTAATTGATTTCGAGAGCTCTCCAAATGATTTCGAGAGCTCTCCAAATATTTATTGCTAGCTCCAAATATGTGTTGCTAGCAATATATATTTGAGTTTATGTAGATTTGGCGTTCCATACGTGTTTCACGGCACATGCGCATTGTGTTGACGGGATAAAGTAACTCCGTGCGCCGTATAGTATAACATCGCAGGAGCAAATAAACTATACCATATCACATGAAAACCTTTTATCACGTGCTGTAACCCATTTTATAAATGTGATATGACACATGTGTAATACCACCTGGAGTGAATGTTATTGGCTTGTCGCACACCGTAATTACGTATTTCTATTTTGCGCCAACGTTAGGTCAAACGAATAAAACGAAGACGTTCCAAATAACATTCCCAATGGCGCGACAAAGCAACTTTGTTTTGACGTTAACATCATCCTATTTTATTATTTTCATTAGAAGCGTCGGTGACTAAATAAAAACACTAAAATTGTTAAAATGCGCTCTCGTTTGGTAATATGAAGAGCTTACAAAGGACGGGAACCTATAATATGGCATATGTATAACTTATTTATTGCTAAGTATCAAAACTATTTTGTAGACAGCTAGTAGTCAGACGTTAGACCCATAACAATATATTAACCTATAGTCTGTTTCACGAAAGCTGCCCAAATTTTACGGCCATATAAACAATTAAAAAATCATATTTTTTTCTATAATATTAAATTAAAGGAAAATTTAAGAATGAGCCTTTTTATTTCGTGAAATTTGGTCAAATATTGATTTTATTGTGAAAACAAAATTTCCCCATGTTAAATCCATCCCCATAGACATCTTCACGGAGTGAAGATGTCTATGGGAATTTAACATGGGGAAATTTTTTTGAATTTCAGAAATACTAGACCGATTTTTAAAATTTAACTTTTGTTTTCTTAGTTAGATCATTTCCAAGCTATCTAGCTAGGTTTCGGAGTCAATTTCCAAAAAAAAAGAAAGTTTTTTGACTCCTCCCACAAGTCCTCTACCTCTTTTCCCCCCATGTTAAATTCCCATAGAGAAATCAATTTTTCGTAATAAAACCAATATTTGACCAAATTTCACGAAATAAAAAGAAGGCTCATTCTTAAATTTTGCTTTAATTTAATATTATAGAAAACAATATTGTTTTTGCATTGTTTATATAGCCGTAAATTTTGGGCAGGTTTCGTGAAACAGACCATAGCTTTAAGGTACTACTAACGTCTGTTACAATTTGTTCAGAATCAGAATCCACCCTGGCATCATTGAATAATTTGTTTTCTGACATTTCAACATGACCGCCCAAAACCTTCAAACGTGGTTATTTGTTGCACATTTTATAATAATAATATTTTGCCCCGCTGCTACATCAGTAGCATATTTCACAAAAATTGCAAAGTATACTTATCTTGCTAAGTACACTTTGAGGGAGACATTTTAAATTTAAGGATGAATTTATTAATTTTTATTATATGTACTGAATTTACAGCCATTTTGGATGAGATAATATAATACATTCAGTATAATAATTCCGCATACTTTTAATCATAAAATGTATGCAGTCGTTTGTTCTATATGAAATAATGCATTTCGGGAAAACTAAATGATTACTCCCGCAAAGCACACTTTGCTAGATAAGTACTCTTTGCATGTTTGGTTAAATCGGCTACAGGCCAATTTTGATCGTATTTATTTACCCTAAACGATATTGACATTTTGCGAAGAAAAGTAAGAATAAATAAAAATGTGATCCATGAAAATTTCCGAACTCGACCACTAGTCAAAATATAGCTACAACAATTCGCCTCCGATGTGTTATCTACGGCTACAACTTGACCCATTCAAAAAATATGAGCAAACGAAGTGCATGCCCAAACCTGTTGTATGTAGGTCAAAATTTAGTAAACTGTATATTGTATACCTTTAAACATATAATCTGTGATGTAGAACTAGTAAATTGTTAAAATTAAAAGAACAGGGAAAACATTTTCCCATGTAAGCTATATTTTCTCTTGTTGGTGTTCAACATTCAACATAACGAAATTAAGCTTTACAAGATATACATGCAAATATCAGATAAACACCTTGACACGGTAAACTAACCAATTTCTGAATGTGTATGTTCTTTATTAATACATTATTGATACAGCTTTGACAGTTTCATATTGATAAAATATCAATCACGCCGGGTAACCGATTGCAAAAATCACTCTTCCATGTGTTACATTAAAGAGATGGGGATAAATTGCTACCCTCGCGAGTGGTATGGAGCGGGGTAGCAATTTTGTTTCTACCCAAAATACGGCTTCAGCAGCCCTGGAATTTGGTCACATATTGATTTTATTGCGAAAACAAAATTTCCCCATGTTAAATCCCCATAGACATATTCACGGAGTAAAGATGTCTATGGGGATTTAACATGGGGATTTTTTTTTGAATTTCAGAAATACTAGACCGATTTTTAAAATTTAACTTTTGTTTTCTTAGTTAGATCATTTCCAAGCTATCTAGCTAGGTTTCGGAGTCAATTTAAAAAAAAAAATGTTTTTTGACTCCTCCCAAAAGTCCTCTACCTCTTTTTCCCCCATGTTAAATTCCCATAGAGAAATCAATTTTGAGATATCCATACCAATGGCTGTGCTCTTTCCTATATCAACCAAAACAGATCAAACATTACATTCATCTCATTAACATAATTATGTAGATTTATGTTACCTTGTTTGTGTACGCCATGTCCGCTCTGTTTCACAAATTAAGAGAAAATAGGAATGCGACGAGTTATAAATATGGCCATATAGACCTTCAGCCAGCAATAACCCCCACCCCCACCCCATGGGATATTTGTTGAGTATGATGTTCGGATCCAGTAGCCTATTGTCTATTAATCCTGGTTGTCTGCGCTCAAAAAGCCGATAGATGAACAATTGGAAGCCATTTTACAAGATGGCCGCCGAACAGTATTATATTGTTTTATTAAGGACTGTTAACTGTCAGTCTGTTAACTATTAACCGGGTAAGTTGCTACAATTAAGTCACAATTCTAATGTAAAATTATTTAGAATACATCTTACATTCGTAAATGGCAATATATTTCAAAATGGCTGCCGAAATAGGCTGTTTTACAACATTTTTCTGCGAGTCGTATGCTGTTACACTGTACGAACAAATACAGACATTCATAAAGTTGAAACACATATACATTGGTTTCCCTCACAAATAAATGGTAAATACAGTAGATAGTGGTGATGCAATAGTCTTCCACAATTGTCAGGACAGTCAAAATGGCCGCCACAATGTTCTTGTTTTGTTCTATTCTTTACTGTATGGAGTTGTTATAAACAGCATTTCATGCACCTATTACATGTATACATACCGGCTTCAGGTATACAAATCAAATCATTTGATAACGTATACATATCCAGGTATACAATGCTCTAATTATTATTTCAAAATGGCCGCCAAAATGATCAGATGTTCAATGATATTGATGATGAAGCTGTAGTTTTTAATAATTAACCAACACTAACATTGTTATGAATATGATATTCTGCTTAGTTTCAAAGACAAATACGGATGTATTTCAATCAGTTTGAGTATTGAAGAACTGTTTCAAAGTGTGTCCAACATCGATTGACTGTTGACAAGGAATACAATGCTATCATTGTTAACGAGCACACATCTGAGCATGATAAATTAACCCTTGGTCGTTAGTTGGATTGGAAAATAAATACTGTTACATTATGTCCATCAATGTCGTTATGCAACCACTCAGGTTGAAGTGACCACTCACCCTGACCCCTTACCATGCTCCGTGTAGCATGGCACCTGCCAATCATAGCAGCCCCTTATCATGCTTATTAAGTCCCGCCCTCCCCATGTTACACATGTACAGAGTCAGTCTAGTAATAACACTCAGAGAACATAGTACCAATTAAAAGATAGAACACAACTAGTCGTTCAATTAATTGTATTCATCCACAATAGTGATAATACAACAAATACAATACATGATAACGATATGTAATTCATGCAGTCACTGATGTAATCAGTTCTACATTAAACCACTACATGTGCTGTATTCATTCTTCTAATTAAACATTATTGAAACTAATACACCAACAACCTAGTCATATACAGTGTCACCATGACTGTCGATCAGTTTCAAGATGACCATCAACATGGTCGCTTTTACAATTAGGAGATGTGATATTTACGGATATATATGTACACTTTTAATACAGCTTAAATGTCTAAAAATAGTTGATACTACCCTTAAATCTGGGGCGCGTTTCACTAAACTTCGTACGACTAAAGTGTTCGTAAGTGCAACATTATGATAGTCTGTAAATTTCACATTAACACCGTTTTCTCGTAAACAATTATTGAATTTACATTTATTGAGCATAGGCTGCATATGCAGCCTATGCTCAATATATGTAAATACATCCATTAAAATTTCCAGACAATCCTAAATTTGCACTTACGAACATTCTGCGTAGATAGTTAGAATGACATGTAGACAATAGTTCAATTGCATAGTAAAATCCAAAAGTTAATGTATCTCGATAGAGGCTATGCGATATTGTTTAGATGAACATTTTGATACATTTGCATATGTTATGGAGTTACGTTATCATTCATGGGGATTTAAATATATATATATATATATATATATATATATATATATATATATATATTCCAATGGAAATGATTCTAAAATGCTGACAAACCATGTTTTTACTGAGAGAAAAGACAAAATATGAAATTTCAGCAGGCGACTATTTTCGGTTCCCGCATTCTAAGTGTTAAACTGGACTAGATTGATGTTTGAATACCCCGGAATGGCTTTTGCAGACTACATGCATACTAATATTGGTTTGTATATATAGTAGATATTGGTAGTTTGACACAACATGTGTAGAATAATACTTGTGCTATAATTAAGAATACCGAATGTTGAAATATATTGGACAAAATAGTTTATGTATGCGAACATAACAGCTATATGAATATAGTGGATATATTTGAAGAGCATATGCATGCTTTTAGGAAGATCATACACCTTCAATGTATGTGTTTATATGACAAGTATGGTGTGCACTTAAACTGGTAATGGATGACGGTCATACACATTGGAACACACACGTTCTCGTATGACACATACTTGTAATTCAGTAGTTATTACAAGTTATACATTTTTACTATATACATGCTTTTATAAGTACATAACTACATATGTGAATCATGTTTCTGCTGTTGATTTGGAATGGGTTGAGGGAATAGTATTGTAATGCATGATAAATAGTGTGTATATTATGTGGAACCGGGATATATCTCAGTGTCATCGGTTCTACTACCTAATTTTAGTTGTATGTCACACAAACTCATTTACTTGCTGGCTGTCATCTTGAAAGTGTATAACAATATATGTGTCCTGTTTTACTCCAGCTTAGCTTGCTCGTATTATTTACAGCTATCTTAAAGTTCTGTATTTCAGTATTTACTGTGTCATACATGGAGTAATATGTGCTACAAATCATCCATTCAGCACGATAGAAAAGGTATATTTTCTATATCCAATTTGCAAATTAGTATCTACGACTTATACTTTTCACAGTAATAATTATATTTGTTTATTTATTTTACTTAATGGTGTTTAAAGGCCTGTCAACAGCTGAGAGCAATACTTATATGTATCAGAGACGTTCATGTTGGAATACACAACATATTAAACATGGTAATTGCCTTGGTTGCATAAATAGGAAATGGACATGTAGCGAGACGAACAGACATTTTGTATCTGAAATGTGCGTGGATAATTAATATGTGGCTGTGACGGGAAAAATGGGGCTTATGGGATTTGCGATCAGTGTGGCTCCTGATCAAATAGCACTCTCCTGTACCATGATAACGATATAGTATGCATATTAGAAGCATGATGGGTGTTTCACTGATGGAATGGCGAACCGTGCAGATCCTGAACAGTCTGTGCCGATACACAAGCTGATCTGGATCTACACTGGTCACAAATCCCATACGCCCCATTTCTCCATTCACAGCCACATATGCAGGTGTTAGTATGAACCTTTCATAAGTATATAACATCGTATAAAGTAAGAAACATTCACTATATATTGCAAACACTGGTGAGTACAATTACCATTGATACAATTAATAGACACCGAGAGAGATTTGCATAATGAGACATATAGCGTAGTTGCTACTATCACTAAGAAAATGCGAAGCGGACGGACAGACGGACGAACACTCGGACACACTGTATCTGAAATGTGCACGGATAGATAGCAGTAGTGCCAAAGTAGTTACATATGCATTTAACAATCAATAGGTAAGTGACAGTGCATAACATAAATTAAATTAATTACATGTCAAATTCCCATTGTAAAATGTGTGGGTGGGGAATGGTGAAAAATACTGCAATTAACATTGTATCATAGACTGCAGACATCAGATAATCGACATATATGCAATTAATATGTCTAATGAACATTACTAGGTACCATTGACACGATGAAAATACAAAAGTACCATACTTTTATGGAGTTTTTAAGGTAGGTATTTTGCCATTGAAATTCAGTGGGTGGGGTAACAAAACGTGCATAATTCTTCATCTCAATTAGCAGATATTATTTAATTGAACATTATTCCATTGCATAGTTACGAACACATCAGAAAACATACAAAACTACCATATCAATTGTTTCTAATGATAAAAAACAGTCGATTTTCAATGTAAAATGTGATTTTTCACAATTGCGAAAAGTCCGAGGGTGGTATACTTCAAAATGGTGCCAAACATTCATCCAGCGGGTGGTTACAGAGCGCAGACATACGGCATAGCACTCGTAAATGAATGTAGTTTCAGAAAAGATATGTCTGCACAATTCCACAATGGGGGTGATGGTTTCCATTTCTGGCTGACGGCCTTATAGGATTGTGTTTACACAATTGCGTTATCCAGGTTATGTATGGACGGTGTTATCTATACTTAAATGCACGTAAGGAACGACTATATGCCCTTTGCTTCAAATGTAGTAGCAGCGTACATGTGACTAAATATCGATATAAAGTATATCTGACCCAGTTCTTCTTAGAGTATTCTGCGGACCCATGCATATACCGTAGCGCCTTTCCACGGAGCCCCGCAGGGGACGTAAACAATATTTTTTTTATTAATTAGTTCCCACGAAATAACAATTCGTTCCCTCAATTTAACAATTCGTTCCCATGAATGAACAATTCGTTCCCACGAATTAACAATTCGTTCCCTCAATTTAACAATTCGTTCCCACGAAATAACAATTCGTTTCCAAGGGAACGAATTGTTAATTCGTGGGAACGAATTATTATATCGTGGGAACGAATTATTAATTCGAGGGAACGAAATGTTAAATTGATGGAACGAATTGTCATTTCGTGGAAACGAATTTGCTAATTCAAGGGAAGGAATTGTTATATCGTGGCAACGAATTGTTAATTCGAAGGAACGAATTGTTAAATTGAGGGTATTAATTGTAATTTCGTGGGAACGAATTAATAAAAAATGTTCATGTCCCCTGCGGGGCTCCGTACCATTCTGCTTGGTACATATGTGTATATATAAATATTGTAGTCATATCGTATACGTATACTATTGGTATTTATACCCCCCGCAACGAGTTGTGGGGGGGGGGGGGGGTATACGGGAGTCAGGTTGTCCGTCCGTCCGTCCGTCCGTCCGTGCGTCCGTAAACTTAACATCAGATAAATACTGTTATAACTTCTATTTCCTTCATCGAAAATGCTTGATATTTCCCACATGCATTCCTGTAAGTCTCTACTACCATGCTGTGCCAAATCCACGACCGTCCAACCCCCGCATATCCCAAGGTCAAGGTCAAATACTTAGTCCGTAAACTTAACATCAGAAATATTGTTATAACTTCTATTTCCTTCATCTAAAATGCTTAATATTTCACACATGCATTCCTGTAAGGCTATACTACCATGCTGTGCCAAATCCACGACCGTCCAACCCCCGCAGATCCCAAGGTCAAGGTCAAATACTTAGTCTCTTTACAAAACTTAACATCAGAGAAATATTGTTATAACTTCTATTTCCTGCATCTAAAATGCTTAATATTTCACACATGCATTCCTGTAAGGCTCTACTACCATGATGTGCCAAATCCACGACTGTCCAACCCCCGCTGATCCCAAGGTCAAGGTCAAATACTTAGTCTCTTTACAAAATTTAATATCAGAGAAATATTGTTCTAACTTCTATTTCCTTCATCTAAAATGCTTAATATTTCACACATGCATTCCTGTAAGGCTCTAATACCATGCTGTGCCAAATCCACGACCGTCCAACCCCCGCTGATCCCAATGTCAAGGTCAAATACTTAGTCTCTTTACAAAACTTAACATCAGAGAAATAAGTTATAACTTCTATTTCCTTCATTTTTTATATTTATGATCACTTGTGCATTCCTCTAAGGTTGTACTATCATGCTGTGACAAATCTACGACTGTCCAACCCCCGCTGATCCCAAGGTCAAGGTCACATACTTAGTCTCTTTACAAAACTTACATCAGAGATAACTTCTATTTCTTTCATTGAAAATTCTTAATATTTCATATGCTGTGACAAATCCCCGCTGATCTCAAGGTAAACGTCACATACATACCGTATAACCTCGAATTAACGCCCCCTCCTAACAAACGCCCCCCCCCCCCCAAAAAAAAAAATAAATATATTTTACCAATGACCGCCAATTTCAAACACAAATAATCCTTAAATCCTTATTTGTGTTTGAAATTGGCGGTCCTTGTAAAAAAAAATGTTAATGGCTAATAAAAGCCCACCCACCCCCCCCCCCTTTTGTAAAATGCAACGCCTCCGGGGGCGTTAATTCGAGGTTATACGGTAGTCTCTTTACAAAACTTAACATCAGAGAAATCGGTTATAACTTCTATTTCCTTGCTCGGATCTGCTTCACATTTCACACACTCATTGCTCCAATGGACCTCTACCACCACGTGACAAATTCACGTTCATGCCGCTCGCGCTAATCCCAGAGTCAAGGTCACAAGCCCACACACTCGGAAATTTTTAAATATTTTAAGGGTACCTGGGCTCACGCTGGGGGTATTCCGTAAGCCTCGCTTACTGACCATTCTAGTTTTAATTAGCATATCGTATAATATTGGTACGTTTGTATCGCATCATCGTATTATACCGTTCGTTTACATTATACAAACATACTATGCGAATATTTTACAAATATACGTTATTCGTACGTCTATGCGATAGCTGTACGGGTATTGTTTGAGCATAGAGGCCCCGCCCTATTTATTACACGTATGCACTATTGTACACACAAAAACAACCAATCGGAAACTGCCATTAGCGTGTTACATGTATACTAGAATCGTTCTAACGCATTCTAATTCGTTCGTTCTAACACATTCGAATTCGTTCTAATGCATTCGAACTCGTTCTGACGATTTCAATTATTTCGTTCTAATGCATAGTTCATTCAGTACAATGTGAATGTATTTATGCGAGTAGTTTCCGTTATTCCTCGACTCTCCCCACTTGCTGCGAATAGTGTCTTGTTACTGTACATTATATGGTACATTGAGTTGCCATCTCCGCCATCTTTGTATTTACAAGCAATCGTACAGCTTCCCGTCTTTGACCGATTGACACCTACAGCAAATAAAAAGACAGTAAAACTAATAAAATGTGGTGCAATGAATCTCAGACATATGAGCCGCGTCACGAGAAAACCTGTCTTCGGGAGTCTGACGACGTCACAAGATATGACGTCGTGAACTTAGCTGACGTAATTTCCACTGAGATTTGCATGTTTCACTTTGACTTCGAAGTTTAGTTGCTTGTTTCAGAACAATAGGCTACGATACTCGCTCACTGAAAGCTTAGCGAGTTGACTTTCCAAAAGACAAAATGCTACCGTAACACCCCCAAAACAAACACAAGGCGTTGTAACAAGCTGATATTGCAGTAACAATTGTCTGCAAAAATGTTAGAGCGGGGTCGGGTCTGACCGCCACCCCCCCCCCCCCCCCAAAAAAAATCAGTAAACACGTTTGAACCTAAATTTGCGACAAACAGTACGAATTACGAATTACGAATTACGAATTAAATCAAATCGTGTCCACAGAACAACAGCTGTAAACCAAGACCTGCATCAATATGATGTAATATGTACATGTACATTGTTTTATACATGAATTGTCGTAACACATTGTTGTATACATACAGGAATGCAGATTTATCTGAGTGTGTCTACATATTGGAATACCGATTGTAAGTTAAGGCTTGTCACATTCAAATGAAGGTACATGCCCATTCAGTAGGAACAAACTATTCTTTATAGGAATTAAATAAGTTTATAATTGCGTCACCATTCCACTAGTTCTAAAAAAATAGGAGTGCCCGCTATACAGATATAATCATTTATAGTAATATTTATTTTACTCATAGTGACTCGCGGTGGTATTAGGCTATTTTCATATGCAAATGAGGCATGATATATTTTAATTATTTAAACTAATTAAATGCGTCACCTGAAAAAATAATATTTGACAGATTATAAAGTATGATCATTACACATCAACAAATACATACAGAGAATAAATAGTAATGTCCGTTAACATTTTAAGGAAACACGGTTATCGCCCCTGATATCAGTGTGGAAATACTACGTCTGATATAAATTGTATATGAATGCCAATCAGTACGTGGGGTTTATGGTGAAATGAATGTTTATTTGGCCTGAAGATGTCATATCTACAGAATATACAAAACTATCAATAAAGAACGTGTGCCTACTGAGTGGGCATGTACATTTAATGTTGAACGTATTGTCCACCCTATTTACAGGTGTATTCCCATCTGCATTTGCTGAACTGTCGTATAACCCAATGAACCAACCAGTTAATCAATACAGAAATGACATAGCTGGACAGTAAATATTACTGTCTGTTTCATATACTTATGTGGTTTTCTACAATTATAAATTATTAAAACGCTCAGTAAACAGGACGTCAAAAAGAAGAAATACGTATACCGAATCCGCCGTACACGCGCACACGTTTATACTGTCTGGTACATGAACTTGCCGGTTTGTCTTTGTCGCTTTTCACTTTCATGTATTACCAAAACAATCAAGCTCATCTGTCTATACATTCATTATGCAAAGCCCAACATGCTTCTAATTTGTCAACTTGCAAACTGTTGTAAATGTTGGCGTATACTCTATGTGTACTGGTAGCTACGTATATACGGTAACGTCGTTTTGATGTCGTTTGACGTCGCTTTTATGTGACGTCGTCTCATTTGTGGTGTTGTATAAAATATAATATCTTAATGAATATTGCAGATATCATGATCAAATAAAAAGCATTCAATTCATCATACAAATACCATTGTCATAGTAACAAAATGTCAATTTGACCAAGAATTTCCCGAAGACAGGTTTTCTCGCGACGCGGCATATATAAAACAGCGTGTTATAAATATTATGCCAGAAATCTCAAAATAAATTTCGATGTGTAAACTTGTGTTACTCTTCAGGGTCATGTCCCTTATAAAGCTCCGTCGCACGGATTAAGATACAGTTTAGAGATGTTCCACTGTAGATCAGGCATTTTACCATTCTGATACGTAGCTGGATGCTTTGCAATCATGAATATACATTATCATCTGAGATAAATGACAAAGAAACCCATCAAAACTAAAACCACAGACGTTATCTTGGTGTTCGGTTTAGAGAGGTTCAACTGTACTTTAACATACATGTGAATATTAGCGTGTTACATGTATACTAGAATCGTTCTAACGCATTCCAATTCGTTCGTTCTAACACATTCGAATTCGTTCTAATGCATTCGAATTCGTTCTGACGATTTCAATTATTTCGTTCTAATGCATTCAAATTCGTTCCAACGATTTCAATTATTTCGTTCTAACGAATTCGAATTAATTTCTAATGCATTAAAATTCGTTCCAACGCATTATTTTGTTCTAGCGAATTCGAATGGGTTCTAACGCATTCCATTCGCATTCCAATCGTTCTAACGAGTTTAATTATTTCGTTCTAACGCATTCAAATTCGTTCTAACGTATTCCAATTCGTTCTAACGCATTCGAATTCGTTCTAACGATGTCAATCATTTCAAGAAGAAATTGGGGCTCGTGTATATGCTGTTACCACTCATTTGAACCGTCTCGTTGAGACGGTTCAAATGAGTGGTAGCAACATATACTTTCGAAAGGATATAAAGAATATGACCAGCGTCGACTGAGACTCTGATCTGAGCCTGCACTCCAGGCGATTCAGTCATCAAATTACAGAAGCCTTGTTTTATCAAATATGTGCGATTTCGAACAGGATCGTACTGACTGTAAACCAAATATTAGAATAATATACGACAACACCGTTAATATATCGTATACATTTATCGTGTATAGTACATTTATACCGTACACAAATATGGTGTGTGTGTGTGTGTGCGCGCGCGTGTGTGTGTGTGTGTACGATATAAACGTACCATAATTATGCACATGTATATACGTACGAATTGAATGGTAGATATATACGATATTTATAGGTTATTTGATTTGTATGTGGATGTGCAGCGTGCGATATTGCGCGACTTTAGGAGCACACTAGTTGCGCGGCGGAACGAGTGGCAGCTATATCCACATACAAATCAAATAACCATTTTCATGGGGATGGGCATATGATCGGTACATGGGTACCTTATGCCAGTCAAAAACGTGCACGGGTCTCAAAATGGCGGCGTCCAGTGGCAGCAGCACCACGAGGTTGGTACATTTTGTATTTGTTAACACACTTAAATTAAACGTTTCACGCTCTGTGAAAAACAGCCTTAATGACAACGTCATGAAAGCCTGAAAATGACGTCGCAAAGTTATGCTTCAGTTTACCAACGTCACACCGGATTTTGACACTCGAAATAGTTGCGTCATTGCAATAAGTTGTCCTATTTATAACCGTACGCTTTACTATTTGTTTGTGGCTCACAAACATTTTAATTTTGGATATGCGTAGCAGAATGTTACAGTTATTTTCATAGTGGTTGCCTTCAAGAAAACACGTAGTGATTTTGTCGATTATTTTGTATACAAATCACGTGCAACTATTTTGTGCTGATAGCAAGAGTTACGCCTCTTTTCCAGGTATGGGAAAAGTGATTACATCAGTTGTCTCCCGTTCACCGCGAGGCAATATAGGAGTAATGAATACAGTATTGCCTGCAAAATTGACCACTAGTGTCCGTCGGTTGTGGTCAGTTTTACAGACATCATATGTGTGCTTGTCAATATTCCAATACTGTGAATTAGCTAATATGCGATATTTGAGACAAATATTTTCGATTGTAATGGTTGTTTTATTTCAATTACAAATATATAATATAGCTTTGATGAAAGATTTGCATGCTCAGAGAGAAAATAAACTACAGTTTATTAAACTGTTTCTTATTTATTCTTCAGAAAATATATATCTTCAAATTTCATTTGAAGTATGTGCACATTTTGAATGAAGCTTATAGTTAAGGGTGGGAATTGGCTCGAAGACCTTCTATACCTGGTGTGAAGTTTCGCCAGGTGACCTTATACCCCGTGATAGACAATGGCCTAAGCTGTTTCACACCTCGGTGCGAAAGCCTTGTTTGATTTACTAAAATCTGGATATTGAAGTTCAGACTTATTCGGACACAAATACGCGGTGTCTAATCTGGACTAGAGAGGGATAAAATAGCCGAGGCCAGAATATGCCCCGGGGTAGGCTATGATACATTCGTCTGGTAGCGCTATCAGTGACACAAATGGGATTTATGGAACGTGTGACCAGCTGACTCATGATCCGCTAGAACACTCAGGCGTAATAATCAGGATTAACACTGTGGTGGATATTTCAATTTCTAAATTGCGAACAGCGCAAGCCCTCATCTGTCTTTACAGATGTTCAGTCTAATGTGTTTACACTGGTCGGAACAACCATCGGTATCAATTAGTCTGACTGCCCATGTATATAATGCAGCCATAGTGGGTAATAATTAATATCTGCGGGTGGTATATGGTATATGATAATAAGGCTGTGTTTCCGTGTAACGCGTTACATGCAAACACAACCTTATAGTGGTATTTCCATAAATGACGACACGTCGATAGTTGACATACATTGCAAAGTAAATGTTGAATTTAATTCGACAATTATTCTGCATTTTATATCAAATTTCGATTGTATTTGAAAGTCATTAACAACACACAAAGAGAATGGCCAATTTAATTATAATATGGTCATAATATCTATACATAAAACAAGAAAGGAAACATTACACGTAATATAGGTTAATGTATTACATATTATGGGCACTGGGAGTCAGTGTATTACCATGGTGTATTATTTATCATAATCGTTTACTGAGTTGATAAGCAACTCGGCAGAGCCTCGTTACTTTATTACCTCACTTAACTCGTTTAATAAATATCATATTAAACAATCACTCATGTAAGCTCCTCGATATAAGTTATGGAATAATGCAACAAAACGGAAGTACACACCCTGACCCGTAACCGGTACATAGAAATGCGAACGGCCCATTGCTTGGGTATAATGTGTAATGCAAACTAGCAGCTGTTCCTCAGCAGTTGTATCAACTTTTCCCTTTTACGTAATTTCGTTTTCACAATTTGTTTCGTTCAATTTGTCTTTAATTTCGTGTTCTGTCATATTTTCAATGTTTGTTTCTTGAGATTTGATTTCCTGAAGTAGTATATAGGGAGTCAAAATGATACCACCTAACGGTGGCATCATTTTCACTCCTATATACTACCACCACCACCCCCGATAAAACACCGTTTCGTCCAATAGCACAAACTGGTCACCAACACAAAAAAACGTGACAATTGGTGTCATAATACATCACGTATTTTTCACTGCCAATTGAACATATAAAATTAGTAGGTTATAATAAAAATATTATAACAAAATGGATAAAGTAATAGAATGGGAAGTGGAATTTTGTAATAGCCTTGTTGACGAATTTTACTATAAAATGAAATCATTATGTAAAATAGATTACATGAAATATCAGCGTAATTTATTACGCGCCGATAAAAGAGTTGCATTTTCAATATTTTCACGAAAATTATGTAGAAATTATAAGAGCCAAATTCGCGAAATGAGGCGACTAAATAGGATCGACAAACGACTAGTTGAAGAGAATGGAGCTAATTTTAGAAAACTGTTTAAAATCAACGATTCGTTTACGGATACATTTTTCTACGAAGAAACGGAAGAAATTAGTGATTTATTTGAATGAAATCTTCCATATGAAGAAAAATTATATTCAGTTTTTGTCCTCCACTATAGCTAATTTTATTTCGCAGATCAGCAACTAACTCTACTAACTCTAGTCTACCACGTTCCCCCCTAGCCACAGGGCAGCGTAGTTGCTTATGTCTACAAAGAGTTTGGGCATTAACGAACTTACAGGGGCATCTGGGGCATTGAAATTGTGGGGCGACACAAGGAAACTTTCTACGTCTCGATATATGTCTTCGTAGATAGTCTTTACAAGCAAAAGTCTTACAACAAGTAGCACACTCCATTTTTTTTTTTTGTATATATATGTATATGTTTATGTTTAATTTGACATATGAAAAACATCATGTGTAAATTATTCATGTCCAATTGAACAGATAAATCTCATAGGTTATACAAAAAGTATTATTACAGACAAATATGATAACGCCAGAACTAGAAAGTTTGAGAAGAGAAGCCGAATCTCTAGGGATTACTTATAGTAAACGGTTGAGAGTTAGGGGTTGACAAATCTTATAAATTCCACAAAGAATGAGGCGTTTGTATGAAGCGGTTTACCCGCGCCCACAAACGAGGAGCCTTTAATGATATATCCAAAGCGGAGGAAGTTGGTAACAGAATTCAAAAAGAAAGTATTGCGGGGTTAAGGGCTAGTGTAATAAAACCTTCAAGCACAAATAATTTGTCCCAAATTAGACGCCAAAATAATAAGAAAAAATCTATCGTTAGCGCGATAGTGGAAAAAGGTGAAGAAATATTGGGGGCTCACGATGAAACATTGGAAAAGGTAGAAAAGGGAAGACGGGTAGTTGCATTATCCTTTCGTAAAAACATTGACATTAACGAGTCTGAACGCATGTCCGATAAAATCGCTCCGTATCTAACAACAAATTTTTATTTGAGATATTCATATTTTTACAAGCGAGAACATATGGAGGAAACTAAAAATGGAAAACCTAAAACTATAATATTTCACAAAAATCTCGGTGGTAGCGAACCACTATCATCAATGAAAACCGTTAAAAAATGGCTGTCAGATAAGGAGCAAACACGAATAATGTCCGATAAAATAGACAGACCGAATACAAAGTGGAAGTTTGTAAGATGGGTAGAGGTTTTTTGTAAAGTTAATACAGGGTAATAGGGTAATATATTTGGGACTACAATCCAAAGAAGCGGCGGGAGGAGAACTTCCAGAATGGTTGAGGAAATAGAAAAGGTATGTATTCTTTAGATAAGTATAATGACGACCTTTGTCTGTTCAGGTGTTTAGCTATGCACCTTGATAAAAAGATCAGACCTGACAGATGTACGGAAAAAGCGAAAGAACTTAGTAAGCAATATTTCGGTAGTAAGGTGGTTTCACCAATTCCTTTTTTCGATCTGAAAAAGGTTGAAGAGTTTTTTAAAATCGGTATAGAAGTATATCAACCCACCGAATGTGGCGTATGGTGGTTGAAAAAGGTACCAGCACACTATAAGGCAATAGGTAATAAACCAATGACAATAGGACTGTTTAATAATCACGCATTTCTGATAAAAAAACCTTAAAAACCTATCTAAAATTTACGCCTGCAATAATTGCAAACAGAAATTCACGAAAGCGAGTAATATGAAGAGACACGGACCAACATGTATGAGAGGTGAGACAAAAGTAATATGCGATGGTAATTATTAGAGCGCCCGCGTTCGTCGTTCGAAAAAGCGTTTACCCAAAAGGTTCTAACAGTTATGGCGCGATCGATTGGATGTACTCTGTGGAAAAGCGGGAGGGAATTCACATTCACCACGAACAGTGTGGACACGGAGGTGAAAGATGGATTTTAGGAGCTCCGGTAGATGGATACTGTCCAGAAACCAATACCGTATATCAATATCACGGCTGTTACTGGCACGGGTGTGAGATTCATGCAAAGCATAAAAAAGAAGAACGTGCATCCACAATGAGAAGAGATAAAGTTATTAGAAAAAGCAAAGAATTCAACTCCCTAGTAGTTATGTGGGAATGCGAATTTCAAAGAACGGGGTAAAGATATAAAGATCGGTTGCGGACACTACTCTTTATCCATATCAGATAGTATACGATTTTGAGGCGTATCTCCAGCCAGAAGTTGAAACTACCGGTAATAGTTTAGAGTACGAAGCTGAGCACGTTCCGGTAAGCGTTAGTATAGGAGATAATTTATCAGGAACGGTAACTCATATTTGTGATAAAGATCCCGCAAAACTTATTGAAAAATTCGCAGAAGATTTGAAAGTCAGGGGAAAAGCTATAAGAGAAGAAGTATGGTCAAGATACGAATTTAATACGGAATATTTACGCGAAAAACAAATCGCCCAGATCAAACAGTGGATAGATCAAGTACCGGTTATAGGTTTTAACAGCAGTAAGTACGATATAAACTTAATAAAGAAATATTTAATAGGCGAACTGTCATCAACAACGAAGAAAGTAATGGTCGGAAAAAGGGCGTGCGCGACAATATTTCTATTTACTCCAGAGTTTAGATTTCTTGATGTAATACTTTATCTAGGACCCGGTGTAAGTTACGATAGTTGGATAAAAGCCTACGAATGCAAAGGACAGAAATCTTTCTTTCCTTACGAGTGGTTCGATTCTACAGACAAGCTGGATCTGGGAAAATGTTACTAGACGAAACAGAATTAAGTAAATGTCGTAGAATTTTCGAAGAAAATAATATGAAAACTTTCAGAGATTGGTTGAAATATTATAACGATTTAGATGTAGCACCGTTCCTAGAAGCTGTGGGAAAAATGTGTGAATTTTATAAACACAGGGGTGTAGATATCTTCAAAGACGCGGTAACACTACCGGGTGTGGCTATACAATATTTATTGAGAGGAACCATTAAAGAACAAAAATCTTCAAAGACGATTATACCGGAGGATGATCTATGCGCACCGAAAGAAGAAACATACAAAATGATGAAAGACGCTCTAGTTGGTGGTCCATCGATAGTATTTACGCGATATGCGGAAGCCGGTGTTTCAAATATTAGAGTGGGTTCCAAACCTTGCGAGGCTGTTTTTGGGTACGACGCGAACGCGTTATATTTATCTACGTTAAGTAAAGAGATGCCGAGCGGAAAAGAAACTATACATCATATAGATAACCCACATAACCCTAAACTTATTAAAAAGTTTAGTAAAAGGGTTTTATCCGGAGACTGGTTTGGGTTTGCGGAGGTGGATATAGAAGTTCCACACGACTTAAAAGATAAGTTTTCCGAAATGTCTCCACTTTTTATAAACAGAGAAGTAGAGGTTGATGAAGTTCCCGCGCACATGTTAAAATATTTAACAGATACTGGCCGAACTAGAGGAAACGGAAGAAAATTGGTGGGATCTATGTCGGCCACTAAAGTATTGCTGTACGTGCCACTGTTGAAATGGTATTTAAAACACGGCCTAGAAATAACGGGAGTTCATCGTGTTATAGATTATATTAGTGGTAAACCATTCGAATGGTTCGCTAAAGAAGTTACAGCCACAAGACGAACGGGGGATGTAGAACTGAATAAGAAACCGGTGGCGGATATAATGAAATTATTAGGAAACTCGTGTTGTGGAAAAATGATAGAGGCAACGGAGAGACATTTAAATACGACATATACGCGAGACGAAACCTGTGTTGAAAAAGCATAAAGATCCGCGTATTTTGACGATTTGGAAGAGATAGGAGATGCGTACGAAATATCTTCCCGAAAACCCAGGTGTGCAGTAAAGAGACCATTCCACTGCGGAATAGCGGTTTATCAACACGCTAAATTGAGAATGTTGGAATTTTACTACGAATTTCTAGACAAATACGTAAAAAGAGAAGACTTCGAATTAATACAGATGGACACGGATAGTATGTATATAGGAGTTAGTGGAAAAACGATAGAGGAATTGATTAGACCTAACTTACTAGACGAGTTTGAAAAAGAAAAAAAGAAATGGTTGGCTTGGGATAAATGGAGTAATAGAGAACCAGGACTTTTCAAAATGGAATTTAGCGGAGATAGGGCGATAGCGTTATCTAGTAAGTGTTATTTCGTAGAAAAAATTAACTCTATTAATAAAAACTCCGCGAAAGGAATGTCCCAAGAGAACTAACGATTTAAATTGGGACAAATATAAACGAGTACTGAGCGAAACTACAGAAGATGGAAAACACATTATAGATGTAGCGCAAAATAGAGGATTTAAAATGAAAGACGGCGTTATGAAAACGTACAGTCAACGAAAATTAGGACTATCGGCGTACTACGATAAAAGACGCGTGTTATCGGACGGAATACATACGGAACCTCTCTAACGATCCGGGGGCAGCGGGTGTCAGAAGGCACCATAAGAGTTCTTCGCGAACAAACCCGCGAGATGGACCATCAGCCAAATAGTAGAGCACGGGTTCATCGGGTTTGGTAATAGATCGATCTAGATGATATACATTGAGAGACCACACGGGATCAGTCGGGCGGCGGCGGCTGCCACCTTCGAGCTCTCCCGGTTGATAGAGGTAGCGGACGCCAATATCTGATGGAAGCCGTTGCTCCTCTAAACCAACCAACGGGTCGCCGCGCGAGACGGCAGAGGGCTCGCTCGTCACCCTTTTAAACTTGATAGCATCTACAGGCTTCTTACCTATCAATCTGGTCACCTCTCCGTTCAGTGCGGAGACCACGGCGGGAAGTCTGGCCACCCACTCGGTCGATCGCGAATGAGGGCTACAAAGTTCTTTAGCGTATTTGGTGCCCGAACAGTCTCTCAGCCAAGGTTCGATTGAAACGCTCCACGATTCCCCCGGATCCCGGGTGGATGTTTGACGCGGCCGCTCTGACAGAAACTTTGTGTTTAGATAATAGATGAGATACCGCGCCCGATGAACTCGCGGGCCGGGATCGGACCTGGAGAAGATTCGTCCGGTATTTGAGAGGAATCTTTTATATAATTCGGGAAAGGGCCTCGGCCACCACCTTAGACTCTTTAGTGGCCAACGGCTCAGCCCCCTTATACCGACTCGCTATGTCAACGATTGTCAGTGCGTACTTGTACGTCTTGCGACCGACGCGATCGTGAGGGAGAAACAGGAGATCCGCTTGGTGAACTTGGTTCGGCACCGGCACGTCGAATTTCGGGCGCGGAATATTGTGAGGCGCGGGTAAATATATCTGCCAGATGGCCTGCTTCTTGAGCCATTCCTTGGTGGCGTTTTCTGAAACCTTGGTCGCCGCTGCGAGGTTCTTGATGGCAGCGAGTCCCTTCCAGTAAAAAAAGAAATTATTAATTTTGTAAAATTTAAAATTTCGATTGAATATAGTAGCCAACGAAACCCACCACACCCATTCCCACGACGATGAACGCGATCTCGCGGTCTTTTTGGGTCTCTGATGGTACATAGAAATCTGAAAGTTGCGGCTCACGATCCAGTGGCGTGAGACTTCTCTGCGGATATGGCAGCGCGTACTCGCGGTTGGCTTCTTCAACGTTCTGGAAAGTTTGTGCGGCGTGATTCTCGCGGCGAAGCTCTTCGTTGACCCAGTCCAGATGTGCGGTTCGTTTTTTCGACCATGCTGTATCTGCACTCTTGAGTTGTTCTTCGGCTAAATCGTGACGCTCGCGCTCCTCATCCGCGTCCGAGCTTTTCAGTTTAGAGAAGAAATAGTTGCTACCGCTGAAAGCCATGCGTTTACGAGCGCGCCCCACCTATCATTATTTGCGATCAAGCCACATTTTTTTCCATTTTTTTATAAATTAACGGGTATATTCCAGCTTTAATTAGATAATCTCGAGTCCAAACTGCGGCCGCTACATCTAAGGTCGCGAGCCCTACGTCTCTCGCAGTAAAGTCCAATTTGGGAGCGGACCATCCTAAGGCCATCTTTCCTGCTCGAGCGTACCGATACTGAGACCCGATATCACCACGGCGTGATAAAGCGCATTCACTATCATTTTACCATCGTGTTCAGCATTATTGCATATAAAAGGGATTGCGTTTAATGTTTAAATGGGGCACATCACTCAACACTGTTGATGGCCTGTTGTTGAAACGGTAAATCACATACAGGGTGCCCACAACCGACAGACCACCAACAACAACTCAATAAGTATTATTAGGAGCGATCAGTTCCGATCCGATAGCGATTGGGGGAGAAACGGCTGCCACCGGGTGTTTTACCGTCTCTGTCCACCCCAATCTCGATAGGAGTTTGGCCTCTCGAAGATCGACGAGTATTTTATCTTGTTTAGCTTTTCGTGTGGCAGCCGCTGCTCGCCCAGCTGCCTGTCTTTTTGGATTTTTATGTCTCGTTGGAGGATCAATCGGAGTTGCAATCGGGTTCATCCAATCTCGATTGGGAGTTGAGGGTTCCGTCACTCTCGCGGGTGCGACTTGTGTCATCATTTTCTGAGCTTATAGTTCGGGGGCATATATGTCCAAATTGACAGTGTTTACCCGTGGTCAACGCGGTGTCAGCGGGGCTAAGTACATTCCAAAGTTGTGATAAATTGAGCAGCATGCTGTTCTAAGAGTGTGTCCTATAAAAGGTTCAGCCTCTAAATCACTAATCAACCCCGCGGTGTTTGGTATAGGGAGAATTGCACTGACAGTGGTAGCGTAAAAATGAATAGCCGCCGATCCGAGTTTTTGTCATCTCCGCACCTAATTTGGATTCGTATCGCGCGTACATTTTATCGACCTCCGCATCCGACATTTTGTCCACCTGGCAAACTGAGAGACACCTACCGATAATGCTCCGATTGCCCCAAGCAACCAGCGCAGCCAACCGCGCTCGCGTCTCGCCGCGTTTTCATTCGCACTCGATTGAAGTTGAACTACAATTCGTGAATTGGGGGGTTGTGGGGTGCAATCGGGGATTGATTCGCGATTGGTGTTCGATCCCGATTGTGCTGAGGTTTCTTCCATTAGCTGATCGAGAAGTTCGTCGCAGTTCATTATTGCTAATTTAATTATTCTTACGAGTCTCATAAGTTTAACATATTGCCAAGCGCACCACCCGATACTTATGATCAACGTTATGCTCGCAACAAAGCTCGCAGCGGAGCAACAAATTCTTAACAATTGCTCAGCATTGTTAAGCATTGTTAAGTATTTGTTAAGCATTGTTCAACATTTATTCAGCATTGTTCAGTAATTGTTAAGCATTGTTCAGTAATTGCTAAGCATTGCTCAGTAACTGTTAAGCATTGCTCAGTATTGTTCAGTAATTGCTAATTACATTATAAGCGGTTGGTTGATCAGTCTTTAGCAGAAGCTTGGCGTGTTTAGTTTCCGAAAGTATCCGTCGAACCTCCAGGCGCTCCTCGCGCGTTGGGATAACGTCGTTCTCTCTAAGACATTCATCGAACGAGTCTCGGACCTTGCAGTGAAAGAGGGCGACCCATTTCGTTTGCTCGCGCAGATCCTTGAGGACGGCGTTGTACTTCTGAGTGGATAACCATAGCTTTGCCTGCATGGCGGCCAGAAAAATTGCGAGCTCGGAGAGCATGTCCTTCTTTTTGGTCATCGCCGCCTTGGCCGAGCAGTCGTCAATCACGTATAGGGTGGGCTCACCCTGAAATATTTGGTAGAAGCAGCGCAACCAATCATGAAGCCTGTCACATGGGTCAATAACGTATACATCAGGGTCGTCCCATATCCACTGCGCCGCTGATAAGTATCGTTGTGCCACACAGTGGGACATAGGATCACAATGTGACGAAAGGCACTACGATATGCCCCCTCGAGCAAGTCCAGGATGAAAACCGTTTTTCCACAATCCTGTCTGCCCACATATTATGGCAGAGTGGGCATCTTCAATCGTGAATTGGTATTTAATTAATTCTTTAGAATTAGTATAAAGTTGAGACGTATCGACCATCTTCGATGTTGAGTTGCGCGTCGGTAATTATATATAAGTACACGTTCAATGTGCCAGCTCCATCCGCCTCTTTGGTTATCTGGATCGTCACACCCTCGCTATGCGTTTTCTCAACTTGGCGTCCGCTACCGTGCATTTGGTCGTCGTCGCTGGCTCGCATGTCTAGCCATAACGCGTATTTGGTAGTCAGGAAATCCGTGAGGGAGACGTCCGAGAGCTGCAGGTCTTTGGCAACCGCGGCAACTTCCGGGAGCGCTTAGAGCCGGAAGCAAACTGCTTTCTGACTTCGTCCCACTGCTGGTGCGCGCGAAGACCCGCGCTGTAGAGTTGATTGGGTACTCCCTCAATCGTCACCTCAACCTTCGTGATTTTGGGTTATAGAATTTGTCGGATTTCTAGCCCCTTTTCTAGCCCCGAGCGCGAACCGACCCTCCTCGAACAACATCAGTATACCTTTCATCGAGCGGGCGGTACGTTGACATTAATATTCCACAATGTTTCGCTTTTGTCTTTCGTCATCTTGCGGTGGCGAAGAACTCGGTCGTAAAGTATGGCAACGCGCCCGGCATACTGGGTTCTGATCAATCGCGCGAGTTCGGGGGGCATCGTGACCATGTACTACTCCAGCGAAACATTGTCGATCATATACTTCGATGTCATGTCAGTGGCTATGAGAACTCGGCCGTAGTCGTTGAACGTTTAGTTCTCGTATCTTCGTCAGCCAAAGCACTCTGATAGTAGGGCATGTGACTCTCCAGCAACTCAAAGTCGAGCGGGATGGTAAGTAATCGGTTGCCGTAAGCGGCCGCGACCGCGTTGTCGCTCGCGATGTTATCTGCCTTGTCACCAGCCCCGATTCTAAGTCTGGTTACGTTCCTATTTTGGCTGGTGTCAATACCTTGATATACCGCATTTTCGCGCTCTTGTGCCGTCTTCCACAGGTCCTGGTAGCAATGGTAGACGTCGCTGTCATCGATCGACATCACCTCATTACCAGAAATCTTTATCATGGTCTTCTTGACGATGGCGCGACCCAGGTTCTGAACGATGGTTCGGTCCGACGTCCGTCCGATGTAAGGCCCGAAATAGTGAAAGGCTAAGGCGAAAGTCCCCGGCGTAATGACGTCGCTAGCTCCGAGGTTGGGGAAGCGAACTAAGAGTTGCTGGTTCTGGTCGATCGTCGAGGGGTTGTTCGTAATAACGACACTCTGTCTCACGCCTTTTGCCCCGAGGGGCTCACGCAGTCTGCGATATGGATTGAGTTTGCGACCGTATTGACTCGAAGACATAATCTATTAAACCTGTATGGTTTTATCTTTAATATAATAATTTATAAATAATGGCTGATTACGATGCTGACATGGATGAAATCTGCAGAGACAATTACCTCGATGATGAGGATGATGATGATGACTTCGCGGATTCCCTCACGACACCCACCATACAGACTCCAGATCCAATCCAATTGGGTGGCGCTACCAGCCGCGTTGGTCAAAGTCGTGAATTACTCGAGGAAGCTGTAAACTCATACTATAAACATTGGATTGAAAAAGGTTTGGTCCCATCTATCGGTCGCTACTACGACAAGTTCGAATTGGATCTGAACGGTAGATTGCGACTAAAATCATCAGATATCCCTATCATCGACATGAAGACCGGAAAACCCCTAGCGCTGAGCACCATTGTCGGCCATCGGGGCGGTGCCGAACTCATAAGAAACGAACTAGGATTCACAGATTGGAAGCGTGGTAAAACAATTATGCCGGCCGCGCTGTAGAGGCCCTCACGTCTACCGACGAAACGATGGCGAAGACGGCCGCGGCGATAGAAACTGTCGAGCTCAGCGAGGTCCCTCGAGTGGCCACCGACGCTATTAACACGATGGAGACCACGTTCAGCGAAAACGATATACTCAACGATGACCCACCGTTACCTCTTCGCGAACTCCGGGGACTCGATAAGGCTCTGCAAAAGGTCCAGGGCGAATTGGTCCTTAACCTCTCCAAACTCACGACGTTGGATGACCATATCGTGCTAGAAAAAAGAAAACTTGAGGAAGCCGAAGCCCGTGGCGATAGAGAATCTATCGAGCTGATCAACAAACGCCTGCGGTCGTTGCTGGATGAACAAGCAGCTCGTTTGGAGGCTGCTCAACTAAAGCGAGGCTCTTCGCACCCAAATCAGTCGGATCCGCGAAACAATATCGAGGGTTCTACGCGAGGAGACGACACTCGGTGAACGTCTTCGCACTTTGTTCAGAGAGCAGGGCATCACGATAGCAAGCATCCTCGTTGCTATCGGTATGACTATAACAACCATAGTTCAAGCTTTCACAGGCGGCGCAACAGCACCCGCGCCAGCACCCACACCACCACCCGCGCCAGCATCCGGTGGAGCCAAGGAGTGGGTAAAAAAACAACTAAAAGCCCTCGCCAGGCTTCTAGATAAATTAGCCGGAAAGGCGGCTGCCGCACTACCTGGCCTGATCGGAACTATCGTTTCTTACTTGTTATCTATATTATCAAAAACGGCCGGATGGCTCGCCAATAATGCTTGGGCTTTAATCGTGGCGATCGCCGGTCTCCTACTTTTCTCCGCCCGAGAGTTTCTAAAACCAAAGCGCAAGTAGTCCGATTGCCACGAGGGCAACGACGAGCCCTAATTTCTCCTCCTCGTGGGTTGTGCTTCCAATGTCAACAGTGTTTCATGATGGTGCTTCCGCGGGTGGAACAGCGGGTTTAAATGAACTTGATTCGTGAATTGGGGGGTGGGTGTGCTTGCGGTTTTATGAAATCACTTCTGCTGTTGGGGGTGGGTGCGCTTGATGATAATCCCACATTCACGTTCCCGTTGTGGCCGATTTTTTTGATTGGCGGTGGCGATTACGATCTGATTATTGTAACCGTCAACCGGGTCGTCTCGTAGTATCATATTGCTCGGGCGCCATATAAAGACCTATACCAATACGTAGTCTACTGGGGTACTAGCATTCTGTAAAACGTCTTGATAATTCTGGATCACCTTCTCCAGGTCCACCTTAGCTGAGATGGCGTCCTCGACAAGTACCAAGAACTGTTTTTGCGCGTCAAACGCCGTTCCCGTGCCTATTATAGAACTGCGAGTTTGCTTTTGGGCACCGAGGATAGCCCAAACGTACGTGCGAATGGAATCGTTGAGACGAGAAACCCCAGCCTGCGTGAATCCATTCCTTATCTAACATAAAGGTACTCCACGCGGTCTGAACCCCGGAATCCTGCTGTATGTAGTCTATATGAGCTCGTGTCGGAGGCAACCAAATACAAGATGATACTCCACAGCGTCTACCTCCAGATACTTCGGGCCCAAAGGTCATCGTCGCTGGATCAAAATTCCCGGCGTTCCGACTGACGATGTGGTCACCGGAGTGATCGTGTCCAAAATCAGTCTGCGTCCAATTCCCGGACTGACCCCGAATGAGAACGTCCCCGAGGTCAGTGCTGTTAGAAAATACTTTCTGTCTCCAGTCCGCATCTTTTGAAATGTTAAATTCGTTACACAGTCTTTCGAACGCCCCACGATCATAGTGTTGGAAATTGGATCCCAGCCGTCGCTTCTTGAGGTAGTGAAATACCTAGTTTTCTTTGATAATCCTCCTAATAGTATAATACCCGTGAAAGTTGTAGACACTTCGGAGCATGACATTCTTGGATGCCATATGGTCTTGATGCGAAACTCCACATCCGGCTGTTTTGCGCACCATACAGCGAAATTTAGCTGATTCTGCCAAAACTGCATCGGTGTTGCTTTCCACCCGTTCACAGCCTCCATCGAATAATCTTTGGCACCTCCTATTTCTCAAACGCGTTAGGAAAATTGGTGACAAAGCCACTGTCCGGTCTAACCGTTACAGTTGGGTGTACAAGGTGGTCAACAACGTCCTTTTGTGTGTATTTACCTCCGACCGCGTACTTTGCATTAGAGTTAAAGCTAAATGCTTGGGTATCCATTGAACGATATTTATTATGTTTGCTTCTATCACTAATGTTCAAAATGAGAGTTGTGAACTTCAAAAGTCGATCGACAACTGCTGCGAAAACGCCGGTAGGCCTCAGATCAATCACCTTCACGGTTGGGTGGAAAAACGTGGGGAGGGCGAAGGGTTCACCTACGTGAAGGATAGACGACAAGTAGGTGTAAAGCTGCCTCCCGGCCTTTGGAGTTCGAGAGCCCTCCAAGCTTTTGTTGCGTCGGATCTTGATGGTAGAGCCAGCCTCACAATCTCGAAGGTTACCGGACTCGCGACCTTATCCGTCGAACCCGCCAACCGGGTAACGATCACCCAGGATTTGGTTGTGCGGCTCGGTTTTACAAAAACATACTCCGACAATAGGGGTTGGTTTAATCCAGGTGAGCACCTCGGCGATATCCCGGTGAACTTTACCTTCACATAAACTCTCGGGGTGCACCTGGATCGGGTGAACACATCGTACAACCTGGTAGACGGCACTCCCAGCACATTACTAAAAACTGTGCAGGCCAGCGATTGTTTCTTTGGGGAGACTGTGACATTAGACTTCCCACACCCTGAGATGAAAGTTTTGGAATCGGGACAACAATCCACGAGTTGAAGATTTCTATTCTCTGATGATCAAGCGAGAAAGTTGAATAACGATTACCCGATTTCGGTCGTTCTCGAAATAACCGATTAAACATTAATATATATATACATATTAATCATGAGCATATACGGTCCAGGTGGTTCCAACTTAGAACGGGACGTTCCCGTCGCGGCCGCGGCATACGATGAAGCTGCGATGAGAAGACTGGAGAGGGGCGTAGCACAGTCCCACACAATTTTAACTAGGGCGGTTGTGCAAATGGAAAAAATACAAGCTAGCAAACACGTCATAACAATTTGTGCCGAGGAGCGGGGTTCACTAAGCGAGGGGGCCTACGAATATTCATTCGGAGCCAACGCGAGCAATAGATACGGGGGATACACCATGGCAGTGTCCGGGACGATTTTTCGAATGGAGGTCTGCTCGGTCAACTTTCGTGGACACGCCATTGGCGAAGTCCGAGTGAATGTCGTCCTGAATGGTGTAGAACAGAATATTGGCATCACCAAGCACGCGGGGCAGAGGTCAGGGTTTACTATATTCGATGATGACACTACAATTAAAGTTTCGGCAGGTAGTGTTATTAACTTTGTTACAAAAATTGGCGACCAATCGGCTTCCTCCACTGCATTGACACTGTTAATACAACTTGATTTATGATGAATGACGAGAAACTATATCCACACTTACCTTCGGGGACGGTCGACCCGGCATCCTTTAGGATGACCAGGATCGTTGAGATACAACATATCTACAACACGAGGGAGAGACGCGGACGGATATGCGAAGAAATATAGACGGTCGGTCAATATATTAGAGGGGGTGAGCACCGTGTTTAGCCTCAGCATCCGTTATAAGCGGGGTGGGGAGTGTGTCTTTATTGTCAACAATCGTCGCTGCACCGGTCGCGGTGGCCTTGAGTGGTGTAGCGGCGGGGGCGGGACTGCTTTGTATGACGGCCAGACTCGTGGGCCGAAAACTAGAGGCCAAGAGTCGAAAGCACGATCGAATATGCGGTTCTCGCGAGATCTAAGAAAAACAACAGTCTCGAACGTTATCGTGTCAAAAGCGATAGCGACAACGATATATCAGATAGCGAGTTCAAAATGGTCGTCGAAGAGATGGTCAGATACCAGGAGTTAAAGGGTACTATCCGGTCCAAGGCTCGACCACAAATTCTCGCTGACGAAGATATAAAAAAAATCGTAATTGAAGGGAGGGCCGACGAGAGAAAAAATCTCCTCGCCCGTCTCGGGACGTGATATGCTTATTCGCGTGTCTACAGCGACATCAGGATATTCTCCACCATACATTCCAGCTGTTCCGACGGACCCTCCATCATTCCAGCGTTCCGAGGCCCCCCAACGGAACATAAAATAATAATTTAGGGCCCCGTTGCGACACCCCACTGACCACCATACATTTCTATAACCGCGTATCGATATACTTTGTGGATTTCTTACCCGATTTTTTTAAATTGTTTTATAATTTATTAAAATTAATTAATAAATTGTTTACTGCACCTATATAATAAAATTAAAATTGCTGTAACATTTCTTTACCCTTTTTTTTCCCGAAATTTTTTGCTTGAAAAAAAAATTGCTAATAATTTTTTACAACGATTTTTTTAATGTTTGTTTTAATAATTTTTACACGAAGTTTTTAAATTGTTTATAATTTTTATTAAAATTAAGAATTAATTAATTAATTGTTTACCTGCACCTATATAATAATAAAATTGCTGTAACATTTCTTTACCCGATTTTTTTAAATTGTTTATAATTTTACACGATTTTTTAAATTGTTTATAATTTTTACCCGATTTTTCAAATTGTTTATAATTTTATTAAAATTAATTAATAAATTGTTTACTGCACCTATATAATAATAAAATAACGAACCATCCCGGAAATTCGTGAACCTCGCTAAGTGTTTATAAATAATTATACTTTGCGGTTTTTATCTGTTTTTTTCTTATATTAATTAACTTTATAATTTTCTTAAAATTAATTAATAATAATTTTTACAAAACTAATTATCAAATTAATAAAATAACGAACCATCCCGGAAATTCGTGAACTCGCTAAGTGTTTATATAAATATAATTTGCGCACCATTTTTATTTTGTATAGGAAAGTGATGAGTATATATACGTTTGAAAGCCTTACAACAATTGGTCTCATCTCGTGTGTGCCATGTTGTTGATCCGGTATGACGTCCGTCTCGTCTGTTTAATGGTAGCAGTCTCTAAATGTGTGTGTGTGTGTGAATTGGTGATGGAATTGTATAGCTCAAAGGTGCCGGCCTAAAAGATTTCTACCTAAGAGCTTGCAATTTCGGAAACCAAATTCACACATAGGCTCACCTTACTTCGCTGGTTTCTCTGAATTGAGGAATTGGCAATGGGGTTCAAGGCGACCCGTAAAATGAGACTGTGAGCCAACAGATGAGTGGGCTTAAGAAAGGTCCCAACACCCCCAGTGGCTGGGTGCCGGCTAGAAATCTGCCCAGTCGCTGGGGTTGTGTACACGAGTGGAGGCTTTTGCTATTTGTTTACAAATTATTAATAATTTTTCAATATCGTAGAAATATATTAGCTATAGTGGAGGAGGAAAATGCCGTGTTGAAAAATAAATATGACAACGACACGAAAACAAATCCGTTTTAGTACTATAGTTTTATCTGTTCAATTGGGGAAAACGTGATGTATTTCTGACACCAATTGTCACGTTTTTTTGTGTTGGTGACCAGTTTGTGCTATTGGACGAAACGGTGTTTTATCGGGGGTGGTGGTGGTAGTATATAGGAGTGAAAATGATGCCACCGTTAGGTGGTATCATTTTGACTCCCTATATACTACTCCTGGGCATATTTAATGTTTGCATGCTCAATTTCTACGGAAGCATGGAGGGGACATGTGTGTTTTTTTATTTATCTCGTGGCCACGACTTATTATGTCGTGGCCACGAGATAAATAAAAAAAAACACACCTAAAGATCTCGTGGCCAACGAATTAATTCAGGTGTGTTTTTTTTTATTTATCTCGTGGCCACGACTTATTATGTCGTGGCCATGAGATAAATAAAAAAAAACACACCTAAAGATCTCGTGGCCACGACATAATTCAGGTGCATGTTTTTTTTTATCTCGTGGCCACGACTTATTATGTCGTGGCCACGAGATAAATAAAAAAAAATAAAAAACACACTAAGATCTCGTGGCCACGACATAATTCAGGTGTGTTTTTTTTTATTTATCTCGTGGCCATGACTTATTACGTGGCCACGAGATAAATAAAAAAAACACTAAAGATCTCGTGGCCACGACATAATTCAGGTGCATGTTTTTTTTATCTCGTGGCCACGACTTATTATGTCATGGCCACGAGATAAATAAAAAAAACACACCTGAATTATGTCGTGGCCACGAGATCTTTAGGTGTGTTTTTTTTTTATTTATCTCGTGGCCACGAGATAAATAAAAAAAACACCTGAATTATGTCGTGGCCACGAGATCTTTAGGTGTGTTTTTTTTTTTTGTTTTTTTTTTTTTTTTTTTTTTTTTTTTTTTTTTTATTTATCTCGTGGCCACGAGATAAATAAAAAAACACACATGTCCCCTCCATGCTTCCGTAAATTTCTGATTCAATACGCCTCCGTTTATTAGCACAAGTTTGTCGTTTACCGTCGTTCCAGTATATACTGTCGTGTTTAATAGTTGCGCCCTTGGAGCGTTCGCATTCTTGCGTGTAGGGAAATTCAAGACGTTTCCGCATGCTAAGTTCATCATATGTCTGGTTGTTCTTATTCGATCTGCTTTGGTGGATGTTTTTTTATTACATCGTTTATTTTTTCTACTGCCTGACCACTGAATTTTATGAGACTTCCATACTTACTTACAAAGTTAGGTATGTGATATAAAAGACAGTGGATGTATGGTGTCACTTTATCGTAACCTAATCTTCCATGGCGAGATAAACTGGCGAACGTTGTCACCCACGTATGAATGTTGTTAAATAATTGATTCATTGTCAAACCACAGTTATCACAATTGATCAATTTGTATATTTCGTAAAAAATCACGCCATATTTTCACAACAAAATCGTGTGTGTCGTGGCTGATCACGAAGCATACCTTGTCGGGTAAATGTTTGTAGAGGACTTTGTACGAATTTCCTCGTAAGGGATGTCCATTGTATTTCACCAGATTGTGCATATAAGATCGGCAGGCCGAGCATCTGATTTTATAACCTGCCATAAAACAGTCGATGCAAATTTAACCTCAAACAGAATGACCCTGCATGTTGAACAAATAGGCAAATTAGTATGCTGTGTGTAATCCCAAATATACTGAAATATATTCAATTGGCTGGGCTGAAATGCACCAACTAAACATTCCATTTTAGTGTCTTTTCACAAGAACTGTTAATTGCTTCCATATAACATTGTGAAGGAAAGGCCTGTTATACCCATGTTTTATTACATCACACATGTGCAATTTGAGATCAATAAGGCATTGGTTCCAACACAGTAACAATGATTTATGGACACCAGATGTACAATTGTATCTCGCATTGCATTGCATTTGTTATGTTGGTTTTAACCCTTCACTTCATAACATTCATTGATATAGTATAGGTCGCAGATGCAGTTGGTGAATTTTAATGTGAAATAACAGCTTTATCCACGTATTCTGATAAGGATCTGCACTGCTTGAGGTTTTATAATATCAGCGACTTTAATGTAAAAATATTACAAAATTTACTATATTTCCGTAAATTACGTCGACAGTTAACGAAACTTTCAGAGTACTATTCCGTATTTACTTTGACAATTCCATGCAATTTCGTGTCATTTACGACAATATCACAGTTGTTGTAAAATGTACGGTGCAAACTTATAAGGTACACGATCATGTGACTTGTCTCATTTATTTAGTCTCCACGATACGGTTCAAATAAATGAGCAGAACATATACTGTTAGGAGAACAAAAATCCGATTTCAAAAATCCGAGCCGCCAAGCGGCGATGTGTTTCATGGGCACATGTAGGTTGTGTAAACACATGGACACCCCAATTAGGGCAGTAACTGACTTACACATCGACTTACCGACTACATCTGGTTAGTAATCAGTGGAAATTGTGAACTTCAATGTGTCATCAAAGGAACTGATTATATAACAATAAACATAACAATATGCCGATCAATAACAATAAACATCCATGTTTGCTTTATTCGCGTCATGCTGCCATCGGGATTGTTCGTGTCTCACTGGCACAACTATCATAATTAGTTGTGTTTGACAGTTATTCATGTATACGATATATGCCGCAAAGAGTGAACATATCCAACTTTCACGGCCACCTTACCTGGACAAAACCATAGTGACCACAGAATGGCAAGCCAAATTCACACTAATTCCTTAAACCATGGTTTGGAGCTTAAACCCTAGTTTAGGCTCCTCAAACTCTAGTTTGGGTTTGCCAAATGCATTAAATTCACTAAACCCCAGTTTGAGAGTCTAAACCATGATTTAGGCGCTCAAACCCCAGTTTAAGCAATTATTGTGCATTTTGGCCAGAAACTGCCGTTTGAGAGCTTAATCCAATAAAAAGCCTAAACCCTAGTTTGTACCCAAACCATAGTTTAAGATAAAAACTGCCAATCGTGATCCCAAACGGTAGCTTTCTTAAACCCTTGTTTGAGCAATTATTGTGCACTTGGCGGCAGAAATCACTGTTTAGACTCTCAAACTAGGTTTCTGATAGCTTAAATCACGATTTGAGCTCAAACCCCAGTTTAGACTGCCCAAACCCTAGTTTAGGCTCGCCAAATGCACAATAATTCACTAAACCCCAGTTTGAGAGTCTAAACCCGGGTTTAGGCTCTCAAACCCCAGTTTGAGCAATTATTGTGCATTTGGCCAGAAACTGCCGTTTGAGGTCAAAATCCAATAAAAAGCCTAACCTAAGCCACAGTCAGTGACACATGGTCAATTTCAGCTGATCAATGATGGTCAGTCGGCAATTTCCGTGATATCGGCTTTTTCCGTAATCTGTCGGAAATCTACAGGTGTCACGTGATGTATGCAATTTTATCGATATGTAAATCGATAATCCATGTACATGTAGTGTGGCGATCCACCATTGACCACTGTGATATTCGAATTAACGTATCAGGTTCCCGAACGTGTTTATTTTATTGAAAATAACATTTATGACCACGTGAAAATTATTTCCAAAGTTAAATATGTTTTCCGTGAATGAAATCGCAAATGTTTTATACCAAATGCGGACTCAAATATTTTTCCTTTGTACAAATAAATTTCAAGGAAGTTTTCAGTTTAGTTTGCAGTAAATAATTCGTGATAATTCTGCTTACTTCCCTGTAAATAAAAACAACACATTTCCATTTATTGACAATTTTATAATTTGTGGCACTTTCACCAATACTAGTTTCGATAATCGGTGGAAATCTCGTTAATATTGCCGTGAAATCAAGAGAAAACATGCAACGAGACAAATATTTACAACCAGCGTAAGTAATTGTGTAAACTAACGTAGTCTGACCAAGATTTATAATTCCTGTGTATGTAAAAAGGGAATTACGTTAATTATTTCTAACCATACCCAATAAAGATGAAATTATATTAAGTATTGCAAGTTGCAATGATTATCATATTATGTCAAAGATAATCAAATAAGACAAAGTCTATACTGGAATTACAAATTAGTAGAACATGTTTGCCATACTGCACATTTAAGAGAAATACTTTTATTAGGGTCTCATAATTTAACGTTGCAGAAATCTGGTAATAAAACAGAGCAATATCGGCCAGTTCAGCATTATTATCCTTATGAACGTGAATTGCACTATTATCAATGGAATTACAACGTTATTCACACAAATAACATTAATAATACGAGCCGCGTCACGAGAAAACATGTCTTCGGGAGTCTGACGACGTCACAAGATATGACGTCGCGAACTTAGCTGACGTAATTTCAGCCGAGATTTCCAATTATCGACGTTTGTCAAACCGCCATGTTAGGTTTGTTCCGTTGTGTTAAACATGTTAAAGTTATCTAACGAACAGAATATATCTATAATCTGGCGTATGGGTGTGAAAAAAACGAAACAGTCTTCGATCTGTCCTGGGTCCTGTATGAGAATGTATTGGATAAACGTTAAACTGCCGCACTAACGATCGTACGATCGAAATCCACCATTTTATTTCGAAACGGGCACATCTTATATTATGTTTTTATTAACAATAATGGCGTTTGTCTGTTATTGATATGTGTTTTTTATGTTCCGTTATTTTGACATAATATTTTCTTTTACAGATAACTGTCCACATTAACTGTTATCGACCACCATTTACAGGTGAAAACTCTGTGTAAGCTACATTTTTTTATTTACATACAGATGGTCGGCAGCATATTTGTAGACCGACGAGGATGGCCGCGGCCCGCATGTCAAGCCCGCCGAGGCATTTGATGGTCTCAGAGTGTATTTATTCGAAGTTTGATGCCCAATAAGCATACCGGCAAAGTTTCAAGAAAATCTGACTTACGGTTACAGAGATAGTAGGCATGTGAAAACTTTCACGCACATTTTGACAGAAACTTTAACGCAAACGTCTAAGTCATTTGACCTTGACATAGGGGCACAGGGGCCGCATGAGTGGGACACATAATGAATATATGGATGATGACTAATAAGCATATGAAGTTTCAAGTCAATGTGACTTAGGGCTGCAGAGATATAAGGTATTTAAAAACATTAGCGCAGATTTCGGAACGCAAACTTCTAAGTCATTTGACCTTGACCTTGGGCACAGGGGCCGCATGAGTGGGATGCAGCATGAATATATGGATGATGACTAATAAGTATATGAAGTTTCAAGTCAATGTGACTTGGACTACAGAGATATAAGGTATTTAAAAACTTTAACGCAGATTTCGGAACGCAAACTTCTAAGTCATTTGACCTTGACCTTGGGCAGAGGGGCCGCATGAATGGGATACAGCATGCATATATGAATCATGACTAATAAACATATGAAGTTTCAAGTCAATGTGACTTAGGACTGCAGAGATATAAGGTATTTAAAAACTTTAACACAGATTTCGGAACGCAAACTTCTAAGTCATTTGACTTTGACCTTGGGCACAGGGGCCGCATGAGTGGGATACAGCATGAATATATGAACCATGACTAATAAGCATATGAAGTTTCAAGTCAATGTGACTTAGGACTGCAGAGATATAAGGTATTTGAAAACTTTACCGCAGATTTCGGACGGACGGACTGACGGACACTCGCACGCACGTACGGACGGACGCACGGACACCGGGACGTCAATGTGATCACTATGTCTCGCTTTCCGCAAGCGGGCTCGACAAAAATATCTCCGGCAAAGAAAAAAAAGCCATGGATGTTACGACTAGTATAGCCACAGATCAGTTTCATCTGTGCATATGCACCGTCTGATCAGAACATACGATGTCCGCCATTCAGTCACTAGGAAATCCTTTGTCGATTACCGACAGGATATGGGTCGCCGATCATATATTTGTTGCACATACTGTAAGGTGCTGTTTTTTCAGCAGGTGATCCAAGTACAGCTGTAAGCGGGACGATGTCGTGAACATTCGACATTTCTGTTGTCTGAATATGACAAGCTTCAATCTTGCACACTGACATGTGTGTCATGTGAATATATAGAGAATAGTAGGTTAGTGCCGTGAATGGGAAAACATATCTGGCAAGGCTCAGGAAACGGGATGGGCGAGGCTCTGCCTAGCACATCCCGTTTCCGTGCCGCGCCAGATATTTTTTCCCATTCACGGCACTAACCTACTATTCTATTTATCCCGTAAACACCTTCAAATGGCTGTAAAATGCAAAAATTGTATTGACTGGATATCAAAAATGTTTCACGGCACCGTGTTTCACGGCACATACGCACTGAGTTGACGGGATAAAATAAATAGATACGGTGGGATGATATTTCAAGGCAACGTATGTTGGGGACATTTATTAATTTAGTATCATGGACCGTGAGTGACGATCTGTCAAGTCGTGACAAATGCAATAATACAAACAATCAAGAACTAGATGCTGTGAGATTATATTTCAAGGCAACACAAGTTGGGACAGTAATGCAATATAACTGTGCGGACTAGCAATTGATATGGTTCTTCTAGTACTGTTCGACGATTATCAAGGATATCTTGACTTGGGGTATTATTATTAGTTTATATCCCCCACCCCCCTCCCTCTCATTTCTTCGCATTTTGAGTTGAGTCTCCAAAAGACAAACTGCTACCGTAACACTCCCAAAACAAACACAAGTCGGTGGTACGACAAGCTGATCACAAGCTGTGGTAACAAATGTCTCAAATATGTTACCATGATAGCCATTGTGTCCATGTGGCAGACTTCCACGCGCTACCCTTGAAGGTGGTCTCCCGTTAGGCGGGTGAGAGACTATGATGAAGTAGAACTTGCATTTAAGCGATACAGGCTTTTGCTCTCACGCTATTCGAGTGACCACACGTGAACTGTACATAGTGAGTAACGCATAGAAGTAAGGGTGCCTGACATCAGACATGAACACTGCCTTTCAGAGCAAACAGTTTGTTATACCCACTTGTTTTAAAAAAACTAAATGGGTATATTGTTTTCGTCTGTCTGTCCGAAGTAAAACTTTTTAACTTGAAACTTGGTGTGTGCCTTCCTTATGGTGTGTAGATGCGCAGTGAATTTCGATTTTTGATTCGACCCCCGGTCATGAATTATCTCCCCATTTTCAACTTCGCATTTGGGAAACGTGGGTATATTGCGATGGTGCGCCATCGACTGTACTCTAGTTTGAATGTAATTTAATGTTGAACGTATTGTTCTCCACGTATCGGTCTTATATGTTGAACTAAACGGTCAACCAATCAGTTAATCAAGTAGTAGTAGTAGTAGTAGTAGTAGTATTCATTTATTATAGTGACACTTGTGAACAAGCATACATATATATTCATTTACATAACAGATGTTATCTGAAGGCATACATGTTCATCACCCAGCCATATGTTGACTTACGAGCCACTTCTTTGAATATAATAAATAATGACAACCGGTTGTATTAGGTTAATGCACCCATTTCATACCACATGCATGGTATAACGACCCCTTCCAATCTCAATATAAGTGCGCATGTCCAATCAATATAGTTCCGTGGTTTTCTACAATTATAAATTGTTAAAACGCCCAGTAAACACGTTAAAAAGTAGAAATCAGCATACATAATTCGCGTACCCACGCATGGTCATATTTGCTGGTACATGAACTTGCCGGTTTGACTTTTTAGCTTTGCACATTCATTGTTACCAAAAGACTCAAGCTCATCCGTCTTTACATTCATTATGCAATGCCCAATATGCTTCTAGTTCGATTTTATCCCGTCAACTATGTCGCTACTAGACGTGAAAAGCAGGTACGTGTATTTTTTCTCGTTCACGTCTAGTAGATACGTCATTATGTATGACGTTACGTCATTATGTGAATGACGTAACACGATAATCTTGTCGCTTCAGAAGACAAACTTATGAGGCCACAAATGCATTTTTAGAGACATTTGAACAACTTTGATGTGGTTAACGGGATAAATAGAATATTATTATAGTGTCATGAACGTGAATAAATATCTGACTCGGCTCGAAATCAGAATGTGCTCGGCAAGCCTCGCCCATCCTGATTTCTCAGCCTCGACAGATATTTATTCACGTTCATGATACTATACTAATATTCTCTATATGTCAACTTGCAAACTGTTGTAAATGTTAGCGTATACTCGATGTGTAACGGTATATACTGAAACGTAAATTAACGTCGCTTGACGTCGCTTTTACGTGACGTCTCTTTTGCTCAAACGACCTGCATAGTGGTATTGTATAAACTATAATATCTTAATGGATATTGCAGATATCATGATCAAATAAAAAGTGTTCAGTTCATCATACAAATACCATTGTCATAGCAACAAAATGTCATGTTGACCAAAACTTTCCCGAATACAGGTTTTCTCGCGACGCGGCTCATAAGTCAGTTGCTATAGGTGTATACTATGATCAGACTGCGCGGATGCAGACCATATATGCGTGTATGCTGTTTTCTAATCGATTTTTAAAATGTGTACATGTATGAGTCTGATCGGGGCTTACACTGTTCATTAATCAGTATGTAGCCTGCACTATAGGTAACTAATTACAGATGACCGATATACTCGTTATATATATTCTCAGATAGGTGAACTTTTTTAAACTTAATATTTCGGGAAATATACATGTAGCATAATGCAAAACAGCGATTGAAACCAGTATATACCCAGATCAAGCTGCGCATCCGCACATTCTGAACGGGGTCTACCCTGGTTGTACAAATATAATTCAAGGAGGTTTAGTTTAGTTTGCAGTAAATAATTCATGATGATTCTGCTTAATTCACTGAAAATAAAAACAACACATTTCCATTTATTGACAATTTTATAATTTGTGACACTTTTTCACCAATATTAGTTTCGTTGCAATTATCGACATAATCAAATGAGACAAAGTATATGCTGAAATTACAAATCAGTTGGCTACTTTGTTCACAAATAATTTACCGACAACACCATGCACGGTCATGCCTCGGGTAACATATAAGCTTTTAGAGTGACCGTAAGCAGGTGCCCGTTTCAACGAATATCACGGAAATTGCCGAAGATTTCCGTGATACGCTAATTGAAAAATGAAAACAGATGGTGTCATTATTAATATCTAAAAAGGACCAAAATAATATTAACTTAGAAACATAATTTTTATATCAATAGATAGAAAAATTAATGAGCTAATTGAAAATACCTGTGCATTTTTTGTAACTATTCTTATAAAAAGATATTTTGCAATTTTCCCAACGAAAATCGAAAAGAAAAATCACTATTTGCTATATAAATCATACAAAAACTACCGATTATGTTTAAAGCTTAAAAGGACCCAAATATTTTTATTTAAAAAACACGATCGAAACATCATCATAAAGTACAATAATTGAAGTTTAAAATGTGACTTGTGCATTTTTAATCGGTTGTGTAGTTTACAGGTTACGTAAGAAAAGGTAATAGTCTCCTATGGAGACTATTACCTTTTCTTACGTAACCTGTAAACTATAGGAGACTATTACCTTTTCTTACGTAACCTGTAAACTACACAACCGATTCAAAATCGCCGCTACTGATGCAGACTTTGTACAGAGAAGTTGGCTGCGAAAGTTGGATATGACTGATTGATAGCCTATACCAATTCAATGAAGTATATTTCACAGTGGATCCTCTCTAATCGGAGGTCCCCAAGTTGTCCAGCTTACAGTTTCCACTGTGACTAAGCAATATTTGTACATTTTTGTCATTTTCAGTCATGAGCAGACACGGCAATTAAATAAATTACAGTCAAAATTAAATGAAACAAAATGGCGTCACCTGGGTGTCCGGTTTAGAGACGTTCTACTGTAAATAAATAGCCCAACACGTTTACGCTCAACAGTTCCCTTTCAAAACATTGACGAATTGATAATCACCAGCCGTACATGTATATAGAATATGCGAAGGGCCTCGTAGCCTGCAGGGTCGCCGGAAGAGAGATGGTTAAGATTATTTTCCGACTACGTACCAACTGAGCAAGTGAGGAAGATGTAATACATTTTGTGATAATCAGCCGGTATGTCCGTATGTATAAAGGTATTATATAATCCAAGTGGAACATACATGTATAGTCCGCAGACGATAACTTGCTACTTGTTTACATACAAACCGATCATAAACAAAACACAGAATAGGTGAGACAGGTAAATATACCCGTGGCAATATGCAGGCCCGTAGCCAGACCTGTTTGAAGGGGGGGGTGTAGTTTCGAAGGCCCAAGGGGCCTGAGGTATCTAGGGGGTCTAAAAAGTGGACATCGAGCCTAAAAAAGTTGAGCTCGAGGCTGGGCGGGGGGGGGGGGGGGTTGGGGGGGGGGGTTCGTCCGACCGCTCCGACCCCCCCCCCCCCCCCCCCCCCTGGTCCTGGCTCGGCCGATATTCCTTTTCAATATTGATTTTTGAGAGTTGTCATCAAGTGTTATGTAGTCGAGGGGTTACAGTGAAGATATCAATGCCGTAGGTAGAATCTTAGTTTTTCATACACGCAAAACCTATTCCGTGCCCACGCGAAAGTATCAAATATTTCCATGTCCCCTCTGTGCCACCGTAGCCCAACCAAGATGTCCGAATCCGCAAAAAGAATGCCAACGATTGAAATGTTACTACATCTACTCCTTGTCTGAGTAGAGGGGCAGGTGGAGTGGGAACTTGTGTGGACAGTCCCTGGAGACGGAAAACGTAAAAATCGGCCGTCTTTAACTCATACCTCTCGGAATTAAAGACGTGTTTAATTGGAATGTGTTGTCAGTCTAATTCGTGTCTCCTGATTATTTTTTCAAATTCCCAGTGGATTAACAAACATCTTCAGTACAAATATAATAATTATAGTGAACTTTCATTATTTTCAGAGAGCATTAAGTAAACAAACATCATTTTGACTAGTTAACTTGCAATCTACTCCCGTACGTACCATCCGTAGCCACAGTTATGATTCCACTCATAGGCCTTCTATGATTCAGGTCTGATTCGCACTTTAGCAGTTAATGGTGAGAGATTTGCTATAGTTTTGAACTGAAATGAGTGTTAATATTAAGAAAATAACATATTCAAGTACATATGACATAGATCTACATATGTAATTGACCAGTAGCCTATTTCATCAACATTGCAAAGTATACTTTACTAGCAAAGTATACTTTGAGGGAGAGATCATTTATTTTTCCTGAAAAGCATTATTTCATATAGAACTAACAAATGCATATATTTCATGATTACAAGTATGCAGAATTATTATACTGAATATATTACATTATCACAGCCAAATTGGCTGTGATAATGTAATAAATTCAGTATAATAAAAATTAATAAATTTATCATAAAATTGAAAATTTCTCCCTCAAAGTATACTTTGCTACTAAAGTATGCTTTGCAAAGTTGATGAAATCGGCTACTGGTCACAGATCTGTGACCTGATCAAGTAAATTTAAGCTATTATCAACAAGTGATCCAGTCAGCGGCAGCCAAATTCCAACATATAAAAGTTAAGATGGGTCCATTTTTTGTAAAGGCCACAAATAATTTTCTAAACCTTCTACAATAGTAAACTTTGTTTCAGAATTATTAGTATGTATTACTTTTATAATGCTAATATTTTTTTCAGATGGAAATTCCGAAAGTATCTCCCAATATGTCACAATTAACTGCTGAAGTGCGAATCAGATCCGATTCGCTATTCTGCAGAGAAGGCATATGAGTGGAATCGTAACTCAGCCTACGGATGGTACAGGAGTAGAATGCAAGTTACCGTTCGCAACTACATTTTGACGGGCTGTCTCAAAAAAAAAGATAAAACACCGAGAGTTGTCCACATACCAGTAATTTCAGTTTGACAAAAATTGAAACAGAGTGCTACACAAAGAGCACAAATAAAGAAAAGCAACTTGAGAATTAACAATCCAGTATTCACAGAGTTATGGCCCTTGACTTAGTGAAAAGTGTGGACTTGTGTCGCGCGTATCTCAAAAAAGTATTTCAGTTAGTCGCGAAACTTTACAGGAATACTGGTCATCGTGCGAAGTTGCGCACCTGGGTTTTTAGATGCGGATTCATCCTGTATTTACGGAGTTATGGCCCTTGACTTAGTGAAAAACGGGGATTTTCAACTTGTGTCGCGCGTATCTCCAAATGTATTTCGGTTAGAGTCGTGAAACTTTACGGGAATACAGGTCATCGTGTGAAGTTGCGCACCTGGGGTTTTAGATGCGGATTCATCCAGTATTCACCGAGTTATGGCCCTTGACTTAGTGAAAAACGGGGATTTTCAACTTGTGTTGCGCGTATCTCCAAAAGTATTTCAGTTAGTCGCGAATCTTTACAGGAATACTGGTCATCATGTGAAGTTGCGCACTGGGGTTTTAGATGCGGATTCATCCAGTATTCACGGAGTTATGGCCCTTGACTTAGTGAAAAGTGGGAATTTTCAACTTGTGTCGCGCGTATGTATCTCCAAAATTATTTCAGTTAGTCGCGAATCTTTACAGGAATACTGGTCATCGTGTGAAGTTGCGCACTGGGGTTTTAGATGCGGATTCATCCAGTATTCACGGAGTTATGGCCCTTGACTTAGTGAAAAGTGGGGATATTCAACTTGTGTAGCGCGTAACTTCAAAAGTATGCAGAAAATACAAGGTAGCTACATATATGCTGTTGCTGCCTTAAATTCTACTTTTCCAAGTCCTGATAACATGCAGTGGTGGTATTGGGGGAGACATGTTTTTGTCTGAAAAACAATCCTCTAGTTAAATCTGGTTTTACCGATTATTAAAGTAGTAAGATTAATATTAATCCTATTACTTTTAGGGAGTGGGACTGGCGCGGTGAGGACCTGGCAATAGGTCAGGTTATTCTACATGTAATTTCCATGGGTGGTTGGTCGGGCGAACGCGATGGTGTAAATTAACGGGAGGGGTTCCTCCTTTAGGAATCACGATTTGCTTGGTTTGGCCCTCAGGTACGTTTTTATCTTTGGCTCTTTTGTTACCTGGGAGTGGAATTGGGTTTTTGCCCATTATAAAAGTAGTACGATTATTACTGATCCTACTGCTTTTGGGAGGGGCCAAGTGATTCTGGTGTGGCGAGGACCTGGCATCAGATCAGGATTATTCTGATTTCAGGGCTGAATATGTATTTTTTTTATTGTAAATATTCAGTTCTGATTTTGAGATTTTCCCCCCATTTGTACATGTACTTGAAAATGTACATGTTCTTGTACAGGCAATATATGGGATTTATTACTAAACCCATTGACGGCCTTAAATGACCTTAGCTGTTGATAGGCCGTTAAACCCCAACAAACAAACAAAACATATAATTTCAGGGCTGAATATATATTGTAATTATTCCGTTCTGATTTTAGAATTTTTCCCCCATTACAACAGGTGCAACATGGGAATCAACCGCGTTGACTTGGCCTAAAATGACCCAGAGCTCCAGATAAGCTGCGTATTTGCGTAAATACCCAATTAAAATTGCCAAAAACCCAATTGAAATCAGAAGTAGTGAGTATCAAAAAGCAATGAGAACAATTGTGGTACCTTTATCATGCTGCAGAAAACAATGAACAGACCACCAATATAGCATATTTTTCTTATTTTTCCGTGAAAACAAATCTTGGTATTTCATTGTCTCCAAGGAGACGGCAATTTTCCGTCAACAGCGTAGGAAGGGTTAAAGAAACATAACTGAGTGATTGATAGTTTGATTGGTGTATAGTCATGATAGCAAGGTCATATATAGACAATGTACATACTTTTCATGTGTCGATGAAGTGAATACTGTTATTAAGTGAAAAATAATTTAATTGTGAATTTTTATCGTTTTTATGATATGCGGCTGTAACTGGAGAAATGAGGCTTATGGATTTTGGGACCAGTGTAGGTCCAGATCAGCCTGTGCATCCGCACAGTCTGATCAGGATCTGCACTGTTCAACTATCCAGTGGGTGGCAGGTGGGAGCATGTGATGGATAATTTAACGATCAGGATTAATCCTTACAAATCCTGGTTTGGTCCCTCACTCCCCTATGTGAGTACATGTATTACAATTTTATTTGTAATCTTATTATTTTTAGGGGAAAGGGCCAAGTGACTGGTGTGGAGGTCCGGTAATTCTAATTTCAAGGCTGAATATATTTGTTTTACGATGTAAATATTCCGTTCTGATTTTGGGATTTTCCCCCTAATGCAGCAGGTTAAATATGGGATCGACCCCGTGGCCCGGCCTTATATGACCGTAGCTGTTGATAGGCCGTTAAATACCAATTGGTCAATCCATCGATGAAACACATGCGTTTCGAACCAGCAATATAGGACGTTATCGGCCTACAGGAGTGTGCTATTTGACCAGTAGCCGATTTCACCAACATTGCAAAGTATACTTTTCTAGCAAAGTATACTTTGAGGGAGTAATCATTTATTTTTCCTGAAATACATTATTTCATATGGAACTAACGACTGCATATATTTGATGATTAAAAGTATGCAGAATTATTATACTGCATTTATTGCATTATCACAGCCAAATGGCTGTGATAATGTAATAAATTCTGTATAATAAAAATTAATAAATTTATCCTAAAATGGAAAAATTCTCCCTCAAAGTATACTTTGCTAGAAAAGTATACTTTGCAATGTTGGTGAAATAGGCTACTGATCAGCCTGCCCATCTGCGCAATCCTAGCTGTGTTTGCAGTGCTCACAATTCAGTCGTTGAACCACGCGAATTGCCTCTGTTCAAGAATGACGGCTGTGACGATACAAAAGTCTAGACAAGCCAAATCTACAGTTTGACCAGTGACGTCAGAGCCTTCCTACGATTGGTCCGGCAAAGTCACACGTGATACCACCCAGCGTTTATGTTGTTACAAAGTATGCAGACTTATTATACTGAATTTATTACATTATCACAGCCAAATTGGCTGTGATAATGTAATAAATTCAGAATAATAAAAATTTATAAATTTATCCTAAAATTGAAAATTTCTCCCTCAAAGTATACTTTGCTAGAAAAGTATACTTTGCAATGTTGACGAAATAGGCTACAGGAGCTACACACAAATCGATAAGCCCCAGTTTTCCAGTCACAGCTACATATATGCACTAACCATTAATATTTGTTCTACTATGAAGATGGACGGATGGTAGGGTACGCGTATCTACGACAATTTCACTGAAGAATTTGCACACAGCACTGAAACCAGAATTTATCAGATAACCTGCCCTGTAGATAATGTTATATGTGGTCATTTTCAAACATACGTTACCTGATAAATATAATACCAGGCTAGTGTTGTTGATATCAAGTTAATCAGGCTCGGCTAGTTTCCTAGCCTTGCCTGATCAAAAGACACTAGTCAGTAGCCTATTTCATCAACATTGCAAAGTATGCTTTACTAGCAAAGTATACTTTGAGGGAGTAATCATTTATTTTTCCTGAAATGCATTATTTCATATAGAACTAACGACTGCATATATTTGATGATTAAAAGTATGCAGAATTATTATACTGAATGTATTACATTATCACAGCCAAATTGGCTGTGATAATGTAATAAATTCAGTATAATAAAAATTGATAAAATTATCCTAAAGTTGAAAATTTCTCCCTCAAAGTATACTTTGCTACTAAAGTATACTTTGCAATGTTGATGAAATAGGCTACTGGTCCTGATTGATCAAGTGTTGATAGGTTACTGGCATTCTCTATATCCTGACCTGGTGCCAGGTTCCCTTACCTCACTAAATCAGTGGACATAATAGACTCACAGTTCAGTTTGAAACTGGGTAAGGATGTATTCATTTGTTAAGTTAAGTTAAAAGTGAATGGGTTTAACGTCCCAGCAACAGCTACGAGAGACGGGATCTTGGTTTAAAGTCTCATCCGAAAGACTACGATTTTGATAGATTCGTCATTTTGATACACATACCATCCAGTCCTCTACTGCAAATATATGCTTGAAGGCAATTGGTTAACTGTTTAATGCTTAGTTCAGCTCCTGTGCACTTGATTACACTGTCTCATTTTAACTCTGGAGGCGTTCTAAGCATGTCGAGGAATTATCAGAGAAGGTTGACTTGCAGCTAATGATCGCACACAGCGGTCCCCATGTCCAAACTGATACGTTGTCTTCAAGGTATTGGTCTGAAAAGAAAAGAAGGTAACAAGCCATTCTTCAAGGGCATGGATAACAGCTCTGACCATCGACTACACGAACATACAAGGAAATACTGCCAAGAAATTGAGATATCCAAGCGGAAATTGAAGTCCTTTCTACTACATTTCGGAAGACACCAGTAGCCTATTTCATCAACATTGCAAAGTATACTTTTCTAGCAAAGTATACTTTGAGGGAGTAACCATTTATTTTTCCTGAAATGCATTATTTCATATAGAACTAACAAATGGATATATTTCATGATTAAAAGTACCGGTATGCAGAATTATTATAATGAATTTATTACATTATCACAGCCAAATTGGCTGTGATAATGTAATAAATTCAGTATAATAAAAATTAATAAATTTATCCGAAAATTGAAAATTTCTCCCTCAAAGTATACTTTGCTGGAAAAGTATACTTTGCAATGTTGATGAAACGGGCTACTGGAAATTCGCAAAATAAATGCAGAATAATTGGCCACCTTCTAACCAGGCCCCAGATCTCTTACTGTTCCAGTTATACAATTCAGAACTCCCAACTATTAACTCTTTGCATGCTGGGAAACTTGTGGGCTATAAATAGTTCAAAAATAGCGGACAATAATCATCATATTTTCTTTCATTTCTCCATGTAAATATCATGAATATGTCTTGGAATTTCATTAGAATTCAGTCCTGAGGACTCAATTCTAATGAAATTCCAAGACATATTTACAAAGAGAAATAAAAAATATACTCGTAATTTGTTTGGCGGATATTTTCACCGCTAGCATGCAAAGAGTTAAAAGTTACCGGATTCCGTGTGCACCATCTGCTGGTGGTATTTACAACAGAAAGAAGAAGAACTGGCAGAATTACAACAACAATTTCATCCGAATAGAGTGGGAGGTGGTCGGGCGAATAAGACGGCGTAAATTAATGGTAGGGGTTCCTCCTTATAGGAATCACTATTTGGCTGGTTTGGCCCTCCGGTACGTTTTTGTCTTTGACTCTTTTGTTACCTGGGAGTTGAATTGGGCTATTGCCCATTATAAAAGTAGTAAGATTATTACTGATCCTACTGCTTTTTGGAGGGGCCAAGTGATTCTGGTGTGGTGAGGACCTGGCATCAGATCAGGATTATTCTGATTTCAGGGCTGAATATATAGTTTTGTTATTGTAAATATTCTGATTTTGGGATTTTCCCCCCATTTGTACATGTACTTGAAAATGTACATGTTCTTGTACAGGTAATATATGGGATTTAGTACTAAACCCATCGACCCGGCCTTAAATGACCTTAGCTGTTGATAGGCAGTTAAACCCCAACAAACAAACAAACAAACATTGGAGTAGATCCTGACCAGTTGAACAGTCCTAAAGCCTCGTAGTAATCAAGATGATTCACTGCTAGTGCAATGGCAAAATTATCAACAGTGAACACCCTTACCAGGCTGCGCAAATGAAAATAGAATTTTGTCCACAAGTAAAGCGCATGCGTATCCCCCTCTCCACCTACACGCAGTCCACAACAAAAATAGAGGGAGAAAACTAATATGTTAGTAAGGTGAGATTGATTCTTGTGAGCAAGAATGAATCTCACCTTACTAACATATTAGTTTACCTTTGGGTAGCGGTCTATGCATGTGTAACATTTCATAAAAATATTTCGACAATTATTTGATATGCTCTGGACAAGAAATCAGTGCGCAAAAAAAATGGATATAACTAAAAAAGAATTAGTGAGGCAAGTGTGTCATGCATGTGTGAAGTTTCATGTAAATATTCCAAAGGGTATTGGAAATATGCTCCAGACACAAAATCAGTGCACAAAAAGAGAGAATGGGAGATAAGTGGACAATTAGTGATGTAAGAGTTATCCTTCTTGTGGACGACAAACGTTTGGGTAGTGTTCTATGCATGTGGGAAGTTTCATGAAAATATTCAGAAGGGTATTCGAGTTATGCTCCAGACACGAAGTGTCCAGGGATTCCGCTGGCGATCGCCACTTTCGCAATTGGCGATAAAAAATTACAATTTTCGAAAAAAAAAAAAATATATTTTTTGTTTTTTTATTTTTTTCGAAAATTGTAATTTTTTATCGCCAATTTTTTTATTTTCCCCAGCGGAATCCCTGAGTGTCTGTGGTGGACACGGATGATGTTCAGTGTCAAACCCATAGTATCCCTTGACTTTCATCCGGAGATACAATAAACTATGTTTTGTCAAAAGCCAGTAGCCGATTTCATCAAAATTGCAAGTATACTTTGCAAGTATCATTTATTTTTCCCGAAATGCATTATTTCATATAGAACTAATGACTGCATATATTTGATGATTAAAAGTATGCAGAATTATTATACTGAATTTATTACATTATCACAGCCAGAATGATAAATTCAGTATAATAAAAAATCATAAATTTATCCTTAAATTGAAAATTTCTCCCTCAAAGTATACTTTTCTAGAAAAGTATACTTTGCAATGTTGGTGAAATAGGCTACATGTCTACTGGAAAATGAAAGCTATTATGCAGATAAATGCCCTATCTGAAGAAATGACTAAACGTGAAAGTGAATGGGTTTAACGCACCAGCAACAGATAAGGTCGTGAGAGCCAGAACCTTGGTTTCAAGTCTCATCCGAAAGAGAGCCAGATCTCTCGGTTTCAAGTCTCATCCGAAAGAGAGCCAGAACCTCGGTTTCAAGTCTCATCCGAAAGACCAGTGGGTAGGATATAGTACGAACATAGTTTTTCATGCCTATGGCTGGGATTGAACCCACAACCTCCGGATTTGAAGCCCAGTGCTCTAGCTCACAAACCATTTATGATGAATGGATGAACAAAATGTCTTACCTAATCAGCCAATCAAATGTCATTTAACCCCAGAATCCTTTGCAGCATCGATGAAGTCTTGCGCAATCTTCGGATTGTCCGTCAGCCATTTATCTGCTGTGTGTTCTTTCAACCAATCGGAAGACTTGATTTGCTTGTGTAGTGTGGTTAATAGATCCTCCAATCCAGCCCCTCCTGAAGTGATTGATTGATGCAGAGCTCCAGATAAGCTTTGTGTCTAAAGAGTATTGTACCCCCTGATTTCAAATTAAATGCGTATTTTATTTTTCCAAATGGATTATTGATTCTCTTCATTATTAAATAGGGAACAATTGATCAAAAGAAATTTAAACAAACATTTATTTGAGTGTATTATTACTTATTCACTATTTATACTGTAATACAGTTGAACATTTACTTAGTTGAGCTGCATTTTGCAGCTCAACTAAGTAAATTTTCAACTTTATTACAGTATTTTCACTACTCACTTTGAAAATCAATGCGTGAGTATTTTGTGCTCCCATTGTTGATAATCAATTCATTTTCATCTAAATTAAGTGCTAACAATACGACAATACGCTCCTTATCTGGAGCTCTGTTGATGAATGATTACATTACATTACATTACATTACATGCGGAATACAACTCTACGGGTATGAATTTTCAAAAATATTTTATTTCTATTTTTGTTATTTTTCAATGAAAGTATATGTTGTGACCACTCATTTGAACCGTCTCGATGAGATAGTTCAAATGGTGGTCGCAACATTATACTTCTGAGCACATATAAATAAAATATTTAGTATTTTCCACAAACAAAATTGCATATCCACAGCTTGAAACGGTTAATGCATGTAATGGATGTACGATTTATATAATAAATGATCATGATTTATTTATTCATTGACAGACAATCGATTTACTGATTGATGGATGATCTATTTATTGAGTTACGATTGAATAGTGATTCATTGATGATAGATTGATTGGCGTTTTACATCCATTCGACACAGGTTGAAGTAACAGACCATGGTCTATAAATACATTAAATATGCCTAAAAGCATCAATAAATGAAGATTATTTTTTTTACTCCCTCCATATTTATTATTTATAGACCTCGGTCCGTTACTTCAACCTGTGCCATTCAGCAGCCAGGAATGCACCTGCATGGAGGAAGCACTGAACACTCAATAGCACTGAAAGTCAGTGTCCTGATCTGGTGCCAGGGACTCTTACTACACCGGATCATCCACCATTAACCCTTACACCGCTATCTTAATTGTTTTGTCATCTGCTGTTTATTTTCTATTTTCCATTTGTATCATCAAAACATGCTTTGACAGCACTTTAGAATAATTTACAACATGCTCTGACAGCACTTTAGAATCATTTCCATTGGAAATGATTCTGAAGTGCTGTCAAACCATGTTTTTATTGAGAAATAAGGCAATATATAAAAGCAACAGCAGACGACAATTGTTGTGTGTAGTGGTCTAATGGTTGAGGTACAATTGTTTAAGGATTAATCCTTAATGTACGCATAACCTCCCTTCCTGAAGTGCAATCATATTGTATATCACAATATTCAAGGTGTATGATCATGTGTGACTAACAACAACAACCAGTACTGAAACATCCAGAATCCATCCGATTCAAAGTACGTATTCTTTTATATTGTCCTTATTATGTAACAGATTTTTATGAAATATGGCGCATCAAACGCGTCTTGTTAAGCTGCATTTGGTGGTCTCTGTACTTTGGCCCAAACTTCTGTCGTTTTTGCGAAGAATCAAATAGATTCTTCGCAAAAACGACATAAGTCTGTGCCGAACTAACTGCACCACCAAATGCAGCTCATGCAGACGATCAAATCTATTATAGTAGAAGAATTATGTGTGATTCATTGTCAGACTGAATGGCGACATATTAAGGAAAATATCAAATAATACTTACTTCGGAGTGGGCAAGATTTCAACACTTTCAGCCACTGTTGTTGTTGTTATAACCACGTGATCATGCACCTTAATATATCAACATGAACAAGTCAAGTCCAGTCAACAAATAAAAAAATCACACTCCAAATAATATCTGACATCTTATAAACACAGTGAAACTGCTATGTTTTTATGATTACAAAACACAACAAGAAAATGTCGGTGCACAAATCCCCCCCCCCCCCCCATGGCAGATTAAAGAAATTCTGGCAAACTTCTAAGTTCTTAACCGGACCCAGTTCAGAGAGACAGACATCCCAGGGTGTCCAGTCCAGAGAGATTCCCACTGAAGAATATCCTGTCAACGCTAAGTAACTGGAATGGACTGAGATTTGTTAATTTCCCGACCAATCCAATCATCACAAAATGATTTTCAGACCAGTTGATTTATTTAAAGGGGGTGTTTTTGTTCTAAAATATATGAAAATTACTCATATGGATCTACACTGTTTGGCAAGACCACTGTGGTGTTGAAAGGGTTAACATGGATCCAGGGCTCCAGATAAGGAATTAGTAATTGAGTAGTGTCACTCCATCATTTCTGAAGCAATTGGGTATTTCAAAATTTTCATTCGGTAAAATAGAATCACACTACTGTTTACACATCAACAGACAGCAATTATTGAATATTTGCTTCTAAATGAAAACACATCTTGGTATTTCATTAGAATTGTCTCCTTGTTGTCATACCAAGATGTGTTTTCATGGAAAAATAAGAAAATATGCTATATTTGTGGTCTGTTTATTGTTTATTGTTTTCGGTAGCACGATAAAGATACCACACATTTTTCATTGCTTTTTGATACTCACTACTTCTGATTTCAATTGGGTTTTTGGAAATTTTAATTGGGTATTTACACAAATACGCAGCTTATCTGGAGTTCTGACATCCACTATGTATTATTAAATGTTGTTTTCCTGGAAAGGAACGCAGAATTGTTTAACACCATTCAATGAAACGGTAAACCAACCTGCTTCCTGGGCTTCCAGTTTTTTGTCATTCTGTACTTCGACCCCAGAGCCAGATTTAACGGGCAGGGCATCCACTAGGTCGGCTGAAAATACAAAGATATACAAATCCAAACTTGAGGAAATTGGATTTGTGACAAGTCTATAGATAAAAAAAAACAATTATTTTTATTGAAAAAAAATTCTGATTATTCTGTTTATTTCTCAATAGAAGTATACATTGTTACCACTCATTTGAACCATCTCGTCGAGACGGTTCATATGAGTGCTAACAACATATGTTTACGAACAGAAATAGGGAAAATAGCAGGGAAAATTCTCCCAATTTTGGTACTTAGTAACAGCAATTGTGTCTGTTGATCTACAACACACCCCTGTAGCATATACTCAACAAGAGGATTCAGTTGAGTGTTACATTCTCACAACATATACTTATAGTCTGTTTCACGAAAGCTGCCCAAATTTTACGGCCATATAAACAATTCAAAAACAATATTTTTTCCGATAATATTAAATTAAAGGAAAATTTAAGAATGAAATTTCGTGAAATTTGGTCAAATATGTTAATTCAGGATATTTTTCAAACAGCTTGTTTTTGTTCATTTCTTATTGAAAGCATAGGTTGTGACCACACATTTGAACCATCTCAACGCTTCATTTGAGTGGCAACAACATATGATTTTGGCGAGAAAAATATTCATGTTAAATATTCAAGAAAATTATATAATATCATCAGCATGCGATACCTAACGACATATCTGCAAGTGCCCCTTGTGATTCTTTGGGCTGTGGTCCATCTCCAATGTGTGTTTCAGGTGTGGGTTGATCCATTGTCTCATCGGTAGATTTTGCAGCCATGGTCACACTGGAAAAATAATTTTACATGTTTCTACTTGAACAGGAGGTAAGATATCATAACTAACACAATAACTTTGGATACCATAATTCAATGGTGCCATACTCCATAGCCAAGTTCCGAGTACATTTATAACTCTAATTACATTTCGATGGTCTAGTAGCATAAGGTCGTAACTGCTATGCTTTAGCATAGCAGTTACGACCTTATGTTACTAGACCATCGATTTCATTACACTGTATTATATAAGCATTATAAATGACGGAGTAGTCTTTCCAATTGAAGCGTTCTTTGTTTACTTTCTACTTCGTGGAGAGTGACCTAAGAATTTTGCTAAGACACACTTTATTAAGTCAGTTTATGGTAATATTTGTTGTATCATTTTTAAGAATTGACTCTCAAAAACAATACAGCGAAGTATGAACGTCAGCGCCCAGCAGGTTATTTCTACATTTTTGTGCGCGAAATGTAAATGCTAATATGCACATTTTTACTGTGTAGCCGAAAATGTGCAGCTATCCATAGCCATGATAGCTAGAGATAAAAAAACACAGAGCAAAAGATGAATAAATTTGACGCATAATATATTAACAAGGCTTTTATGAGAAAAACACCGAGGCATGCGCCTCAATATGGCTACGGCCCTGATATATATATATATATATATAATGATAACAGTGGAATTATGGTTCTTCGTGTACCAGGTACCATAACAAATTATGGTCATTTTGTAACCGGAAAATAACCTGTAATATCCGTCATTATGTGTAAATCGCACATTTCACCCAGTCTAAATGATGTTATCGGTATTAAACTTAACTTTTTTTGTTTGTTACTTGTTACTTGTTCTTCGGAGTCTGTAAGCTTCTTGCTTATTCACTCCACCTATACTATGTACTTGATTTTCCGGTTCCAGTCAATAAACATGGTAGATGCCTGATAGATCAAATCTCTCTGATCCCCAGGCCTTGTCGAGGTTTGTTTTGAAAGATAGGACACTTTCACAGCACACAATGTTTTCACTTAGACTGTTCCATTGATTAATACTTCGGACAGGAAATGTATTCATTCTGAGAGTTTTGTTACAGCTGGGTTTTGTAATCTTGAAGATATGCCCTCTTGTACGGTTGTCGTTGAATTCAAAGAATTTTTCAGCTCGGATATCTTCTTTGTTGTTCACTATTTTTGAATAACTGGATCATGTCGTACCGTCGACGTCTGTAGTACAGAGTTGGCAGATTTAAGGCTTTAAGTCTCTGCATATAACTTAAACCATGTAACTGTGGAACAATTCTTGTAGCACGACGCTGTACATTTTCGAGTAACTGAATATTCTTTTTCGTTGAAGGACTCCAAACACATCCGCCATAATCGAGAATAGATCTAATTAAACTCTTATATAATGTGAGAAATAGTTCATTGTCTAATGCTTGAAAAGTTCTCTTAATAAGTCCGATAAGCCTGTTTGCTCTATTCACGGTGGTGGCGATATGCCGGTCAAATTTCAGATTATGCTCGAAGATGATACCTAGATCCTTCTCCTCTGTACCCGCGGGCAGTGGTAGTATGTTTCCAGTTTTGTCTTTCATATGGTATGTGTAGTCACATTTAACATTTCCATATTGGATTGTTTTACATTTCGGGACTGAAAAGTCCAGTAGCCATTTAGTACTCCATTCACATAGCTTAAATAGGTCTGATTGTAGTATTTCTTGATCATTTCTTGAGCTGACAGCAGCATACAATTTTGTGTCATCCGCAAATATTTTGCAAAATGATTCTAAACGATCTGGCATGTCATTTACATAGATAATGAATAAGACAGGTCCTAGAACCGATCCTTGGGGAATACCGGATGTAACTGCTTTCCATTCCGACTTTCTCCATTCAATATAACTCGTTGTCTCCGGTCACGTAAGAAGTCTTCAATCCATGTTAGAAGTTTGCCATCGATGCCGTAACCCTTTAACTTCAAAAGTAGTCTCTTATGTGGTATGGAATCAAATGCCTTTTTGATATCTAAGTATATGGTATCTATTTGTTTATGGTTATCATAGAATTTAGTCAGTCATCTAACACATCAGTAACTGTAGAACGCAACTCCTTCTACTTCTAAAACCAAATTGGCATTCACTAAACAGACTGTATGTGTTCATATGTGACATTATTGCTTCACGTACTGTTTTCTCACATAGACGGGATGGTAAACAAGTAAGACTCACAGGTCTGTGGTTAGTGGTTTCCGTTTTATCACCTTTATTTTTATATAAGGCTGAAACATTTGCATCTTTCCAAATACATGGAATTTGTCCCTCCTGGAATGTCTTATTAAATATTGTTTGTAGGGGTATATTAAGTACATCTGATGCTTCACGTAATAATCGTGGGTGACATCCGTCCGGGCCCATTGATTTACCAATATTCAAGTTCTTAAATTGTTTGGTAACAGTTTGTAGATTTGCCACAACTTCAGTGAGTGGTGTACCGTGATATCTCATATCGAAAATTGGTTTCGTTTCATTTCATTTTTTGTTTATATAGAGTAAGTACCTGTCTTCGGACAGCTAGCTCGTATACGTGGCTTCAGACACCTCAATATTTTACTTATTTCATTGTTCACGAGGTTTTCTGAAGACAATTCTTTTGTTTTCAGAAAGTAAAATCATTCATGAAAGCTACACGATTCAGAAAACTATCCTGGACTGCTCATAATTCGAGACTCTAACGATATTAAACAACATGCGTAATAAATAATATAGTATAAACCTTTTTTTATTAGTTACATGCAAATATAATCCAATTATCTGTATATATATTGCGTTTACTGGCTTCAAAAGCACGGAGAAATGCAATTGTTTACTTTCAAAACACGCTCGTCTACAAATGGCCGCCTCCAGCTTACCGTGAAAGGTCGCGACCTCTGACCCTATGACGTCATATGCTCTTCCGGTGCAGGTGTCCGGTTGGAAAACACCACAAATTGTGTCTGCATAATGTACCATTGCGTTCAGGGGTCACTATACATATTGTTTTGAACTTAAATGATTAGACAAACGATTGCCAACTTGGAAAATATAATTTGCTAGATTAAACAAATTAAACAATATGAAATTTCAACTTGTTGGTTTTAATACTTTTTTAAAGTGGTAATGTCTATTTTTGGAGTAAGACATTTCAATCCCTTCTGCATGTGGTACTCGTCCACAATGGGAATAACAAAAACAGAGACCAGATTGCATATATCTGCTGATAAATGGAGGTATTGAACTGATGTGGACGAACTTAAAAGTGACAATTTAAAAAAAAATAGGATAAGGTGGTGACTGAATGAAAATCCATATTCCTACATTATTAGTGCCTTTCTACCTACAAATATTACGTGACCTCCATTGATAAACATGTAAACAACATACGGGTTCAAGCGAACTCTTTTATGTGTAAGTTTTCCTATCGAAATCCGGATTTTAATGGAGGGGGTTAATGGGATTAGTGGAAAACACAACATTTAGGTGTGTTGTGTTGTTTGGCAATGTATTAGTCCTGTTTAAATCGCATTTTTCTAACTTGGCATGTATGACCTTTCATCTGGCTTCGGTTGAACGCACAAGTGTAATGGAAGTAACGTAACCCGTAAATCTCGCGATAGAACAAGAAAATAAAAATGGTCTCGAATCTGTGCGGCTATCGAAGTTAGAGGATCGTATGATACATGTAACAGTCATCAAACAAGTAAAATATCATGGTGTGCAATGCAAGGTAGACTTACTGAAGTTACTCTACAAACTCGAAATGACCAATTTACAAATTTACCGGTTACGAAATGATCAATATTGTCCGGTTACGAAATGGTACGTTTACAGGTACCATAACGGTGTAATGGGTTTTCGCAGGCAATATATAAAATGCGATTTTTACAAAATACGTCGCGCTACAGCAAATACCACGTGAAATGCCCGATGATATACATATAGAGACAGGATTGTAAACTCACTGTATGTCCTATTGAAAGCGAAAGACTCTAAAATGTATAATAAATTACAGTAAATGTTGGTAGTCAATGAAAACCAAGGGAGGTAACGCAAACCGGGTTCGGGTCAAAACGTACCCGAGTCAAAACGTACCTTGGGCATCGGGTCAAAACGTACCCATATCTCGGGTCAAAACGTACCCAAGGTCGGGTCAAAACGTACCCATGGTCGGGTCAAAACGTACCCATGGTCGGGTCAAAACGTACCCTTCGATATATCAATATATTATACCAATATATCCACATTTTATTTATCTTTTTGGCATTTGTGAGGTTAATTTACCCATTTATATATCAATATATTTCATTTAATAATCATAAAAAATTTCATATTTAGTTATCTTTTTAGCAGTGAAAGTTGACTGGAAATCAATGACCAGAAGCACTCGTGTGATGAATGTCTGTTTAAATTACGTGTGAAAAAAGACATTAGCATTCAATTATTAAAAGTGTAATTCTGGATGAAAGTGATTACCGATATGCGGTGGCTGCTTTAATGATTACTTAATGGGATTAAGTGGAAACCAATCAATGATCAAAGAGAGAGTATACTGCTTTAATGATTACTTAATGGGATTATGTGTACGGCGGAAACCAATTACCAATCAGTGATCAAAGAGAGATTATAGTGAATACTTGTCAACTAATCATTGAGTTCATACCAACTATTTTAATTTCAATCGCTCGTTAAATAACGTTGATATAAAATATCCTGTCCCAGATATGAAAATATACCGGGTATGGAAGGTGTTCGAGCCAATTCCCACCCTTAAATATGAGCCGAATGAATATGAAAATATCAAACTCTAACATGACTTCGTTATGTTTGTATTGCGAGCGGGTCGTGGGGAGTCGTCACCATGGAGGCCATAGATTGCGACGCTTGTGGTGGATGGCAGCACCGTGCATGTGGAGATACAGGTAATTAAGCCGGCGGAACACATACGACCGGCATTCGCAACACTATCCGATCAGGCTTCCCCCGCTCTACTACCGTTGGTGACGTACGTACGAGACACGTGGATTACGGGTATCTGGGCTCCGGAGGAATGGTCGGTGTATGGCCAGTCCATTAGGACAAACAATGACTGCGAAGGTAATTATCCGAATGTCATATCAGTAATTACGTGATTTATGCATTACATTTTCGATAATACATCGTGATCGCGTTTGCCATATCGATTGTCTAGTATGGTCGTAACTGGTTCATTATATGCGTATTTCATTTATTTACAGGATGGCATCGTCACCTCAACTTCCGCAGCGTAGGCCCGCCACCGTTCTACCTCCTGATTAGAACACTCTACGACGAGGCGAAGCTGCTACCTCTCCAGATGAAGCTTGTATCCGAGAGAAAACTGTCCAAACATCAGAAGAAGTCTCACAGAACACTCCAGTCCCTGGTATTTGCGGTGTGGGGACGATATGCCGACGGCGAGATCAACACCAGCAAGCTGCTGAAGAAGCTTGCCGCGGTGTATGCCCCTACCCCGTGAGCTCCGTCATGTCTGATTATCTACTGAATGATTGTCTGATTAGGGTCTACATTGTTTAAGCTGAATTGTATCGTTTCCTTCATGCCATGTCTGATTAGTTCTACATTGTTTGAGCTGAATTGTATGTTTTATTCGTTTCTGATTAGGGTCTACTTTGTTTGAGCTGAATTGTATCGTTTCCTTCATGCCATATGTCTGATTAGGGTCTACATTGTTTGAGCTGAATTGTATCGTTTCCTTCATGCATTGTCTGGTTAGGGTCTACATTGTTTGAGCTGAATTGTATCGTTTCCTTATGCATTGTCTGATTAGGGTCTACATTGTTTGAGCTGAATTGTATCGTTTCCTTATGCATTGTCTGATTAGGGTCTACATTGTTTGAGCTGAATTGTATGTTTTATTCGTGTCTACATTGTTGTGCCGACATTGTAACGTTGGTTTCATTGTTGGTGATTTATGTTTTCCGTGTATAACTACATTGTTTGTGATGTATATTTTCTGCATTAAAAATTGTTGTTTGATGTCTTATAAGAGTCTATAAAACATTGTTTCCTTAATAAAATGCGTTATTGTTTATCATATTCCATGTATACAGATAGTCCGTGGACTGGAGCGTGCCACAATTAACACCAACACTTGTTTGTTTGTTTGACCGTATCCGGGGGACCACATCCTGAGACACTTGGTTAATCCCACATTCTATACATGCATTCATTGTCACAATTTCGTTATCGAAATGCTACATTTAACCACGATTTAACAACGGTTCTTTAGTATAAACATTAATATCATGAAAAATATCAAGTATGCACAATAATCTTGTGGGAAATTTCAAGTTGTTTTCTGTATATTATATTTAGCAAAACGTATCCGAGTTCGCTCAAAACATCTCAATATTCTGACATAAAAGTATAAAACTTTGCAATTTTTTTTTACTTCAAACTACACATTCAAGTAGTCTAAACAACCCACAATGCAAAATATATGAATTAAAATGATATATTTCACTTTTCATAGTGGGTTACGTTTTGACTGGAACATGGGTACGTTTTGACCCTACCATGGGTACGTTTTGACCCGACTTTGGGTACGTTTTGACCCGACCATGGGTACGTTTTGACCTTTTTGTTTTGGGTACGTTTTGACTCGGGTACGTTTTGACCCTAACCCCGCAAACCGGTGTTGAAGTACAAGAAATACGAAGCGTTCCGAATGATAACAACAAAATCGATGAGCGGAAAGTAAGGATACGATTCGTCAAATAAATCACGTTATTTCAATGAATTAGTGCAGAATATTAAGTAAAATAGGTAAATTAATATGTTCTGTTCATGCACTCTAAAGTATGCGTTATTTTCTCTCACACAATGTTGGAAAAGATCATCAGATTTTTTTTGTGATTTCATCCGGTGTGACTGTCTAAATGTTGTAGTTAAAAATATCCGTCAAGATACAATTACCAAGGATTTAGGGTTAGAAGCAGGAGCAGATCCAGGGGTTGGTCCACCGGGTTCAGATCCACGGCCGGGGTGGTGAACTGCAGGGGGCTATCGCAGGGATCCACCGCGTTATCACGGTGGATCGCCGCGACTAGCGTGTGACACACCTGTAGTGTACACGCACATGTATGTTCATGTGTACACGTATGTTTATACACGTACATGTATGTGTACGTGTGAGAAGAGTAACTGTATGCATGCAGTAAATGTAAGTGTACGTACTTAGAATAACAGCTGACGTAACGCGCGGTATTTAAAGCTGAAATGGCCTACATGACAATTGACATTTACGTTCCTACAAGATTTTCACTGTGTGTAATCGATCGTATTTCCTCGCCACCATATGAAACCCGACTCAAAAAACACAAATTAAGTTGTTGATTTCTCAATGTGTCAATTGTTTTCACGGTCTAAGAAATCAAACGCATGTGAAAACAATTTTTGTTTACAAAATTCTAAAGGTCAGTCACACTTTGCACTTGAAACTGGATTACCGACTGCTGATTGTAAACACCATCAGGTGTGCAGCTAGACCGAAAATGATATGTCGAAAATGTCCTAGTTGGGGATGGGTTGGTACGGTGGTATATTTTTTATATGTTACAATCTCGCGTTTTTGTGATTTCGATCTCGCCTCCGCTTTTGGAAATACGATTTGCCCATGCATGTGTAGACAGCATGCGTGTTGGATTTGCGTTCTACGTACGTACGTACATATAAAGCATGCTAGTTCGAATTGCGTTCTACGTACGTGCATATAATGTATGCGCAAAACTCAATTTCAACACACATGCATTATACACACACATAATGACAGGAACAAATTTCCAAAAGCGGAAGGCGACATCGTAAAAAGGCCGAGGTGAAAACGCGACATCGCGGTCTCGAAAACGCGAGATAGCCATGCGAAAACGAGACAATGAATACAATAGAATCTCACGTTTTCGCCTGACGATTTGGTCTCGCGTTTTCGCGATCTTGTGTATAGGTCGACAATGCGATGCAGTAGCCTAAGCAATAACACGTATCGTAATATGTTGGGTTTTTTTGCTCAATAAACGTGTATTGGCAGCACATTAGAATGGTCTCCTAAGACGATTATCATGTTTTGTCAAATTATGTTGTTGTTGTCAAGAAATATAGATGTTTGTCCATATTTGTTCTAATTCTTAATAAAAAACAATGTTTTTGCTGCACATGAGAATCGTCTCCTAAGACAATGTTTACGTGTCCTATTAGGGACATTTGGCAACCTCGTGTTTTCGAGCTTTCGAGACGAAAATGAGAAGTTCTATCATATTCAATCTCCCGTTTTGCAAACTCGCCGCACATGCATGAGCAAAACTAATCCAAATTTTTCAAAAGCGGAAGGCGAGATCGCGAAAACGAGAGACAATTCTCATTATTTTGACACCTTCTGAATTAACATGGTGTCAGTCGTCAAGATCCAGACATTCGCCGACATTAGGGATATCCGCGTGTCATAACTTGACGTGTGACATGTAATACAGCTCAATGAAAGTCGCCAATTATATGGTATTAAATTATACATGTTATTTCTCCGTGAAAGTGTCAGCGACTGAAGTAATGCAATGCCTCATACATGTATATGATGTGTATTATTAACGCAAATCTATTTCCTGTGAATTTCATAAATATATCACTACATTTGTACATGTAATGCATATCAATATACAATGTATGGGGAAAAAAGTGACACTATATTAAACAAAGATGTAAACCAACTAAAAATCACCATAAATGTGAACAGAACAGTAATGTATTATATATATATAAAGAATACCAGGCTAGTTCTTCTGATAAGTTTATCAAGCTAGGCTAGTAAACAGGTGGGAATTCCGAGGTTTACCGAGGAATAAATCCTACCCTTTCCAAGCCATGTCTGATAAACTTGACAAATATCAATATGTCTGAATATATTATACAAACATCAGACTAGAAAGTCACTCAGATATAATATTATACAAACTCCATCAGACTAGAAAGTCACTCAGATATACAACCTATTTGGCTGGAATATCACTTTGAATATATACGAGGCCTTCCATGAGATTTTGAGTGCATGTATAATCCCAAGTGCTTCAGAAAAACGTACATATTTAGGAAATTACATCGATACTTTGCTTTGTTACGTTTACATGTGAACTGAAGCTATGTTATTAAAAACCCGGCGGCTGGTCTGAGAAACGAAAAATAAAAAAACTCCTTACGACGATGCTGATTTTATAAGCAATGGTCATCAACGATCAGAAACGCAATAGGCGCAAATTTTAATGATAACACAACGTACATGAATAACGCATTTTGTTCCGAGAAAAAATGCATGTACATCTGTACAATACGAAGTGCACAAGGATGCGATGTATCTTGAGAACACATACATGTGACATACATTTGTAAAATGTACATGTATAATAAAAGGAAACATAAAAAAATGTCGATGCCACACACATCTTACCTGGCACAATCGCCGCAATTCACGATGTCCGTCACCGCGATTCATGGGGACCGTTGCTCCGGGCGTTACATATTTCGGTCGCCCTGATCATTTTAACTCGTCGCGGTGACCGACAATTCGTCAACGCGGTGACAAACCTCACTGAGGAGGTCCGCGGCGATGGGGGGTGGGGGGGGGGGTCGCGCACTGTATGAACGTCAACACCCTGCAGGTTTTTTCTATATTTTAGTATGCGAAGTGTAAATGCTATTACGCACCACATTTTTACTATTGATCGTGGTGTAGCGATATAGTGCAACCTGAAAGCGGAAAACGTTCAGTTATCATGAATCTAGTTACGAACAGCATACTGGATAGCATAATATCAGCATAGCAAAATTGATACTACATGTACTACTAAACTTGAAGCAGTATAGTTGCAAATTGTAACTTGCAATCTACTCCCGTCCCATCTGTAGCTAGAGTTACGGTTCCACTCATAGGATTCCTCTACAGAATAGCGAATCAGATCTGATTCGCACTTTAGCAGTTGCACGTTTTCAGCTTTATCATGTTTATGCGCGATATGTTACACCGGAAGCAAGTCAAAACGGCCCTTGGTCAAAACGGCCCCCAAGTTTTGGGAATTTGGTCAAAACGGCCCCTACTAAACGGCTCCCTATTATATATTATATATTTTTCTTTTTTTCTACATATATATAAAAAATATTCTTAATATTCATCTAAAATAACAATAATAAATGACCTTGTATTATGAATAGTGGTGAAAACTTTAATATGCATGCAATATATTATATTTATGTATGGTTTGTATATCTTATCAATTACCATGGATGTTTTTCACACCTTTATGTAGATAAATGCCCATTATCGAACACCTTGTATTTTAGTGGGATACAACACAATTAATAACAACTCGTTATAGCCGATAATAATAGTCTTTTATAGATTTGAATAAATACAGCACATGTAGACAATAACACGTTGGCGAACAGTGTAGTTCTTCATCAGCCTGCGAATTCAGTTATGTGCTGGCTGGCTATATTGCAACAAATAAATTACATATTTTAACCCTTTCAACACCACAGACCTCTATAGAGACAATGTTTGTAAATAGTGCAGATCCAGATGAGCTGGCTCGTAACGAGCCGTCTCATCAGGATCTCCACTGTTTGTTAATAATTTTAAACGTCGTACAGATTACCCTTTTAGAAGAAGGGGATAATTTGAATGAACAAAGTTAATGAAATAGCGTGAAACATTGGCATGGAACATCCTATTAAGTTACTTGGTGTTGAAAGGGTTAATACTGTTAACCCTTTGAACTCGAAAGCCCGCTATATGCAAACAGTGCAGATCCAGATGAGCCGGCTCGTAACGAGCCGTCTCATCAGGATCTGCACTGTTTGAAAGTAATTTTCATATTTTTGAGAACAAAAAATATCCCCTTTTTATAAATGGAATAGTCTGAAACATTGGCATGGAACATCCTATTAAGTTAATTGGTGTTGAAAGGGTTAAGTTACATTATGGCTATGAAAACAAATATATAGATTTCAAAATGGAAAACAGTGTAGACCCTAATCAGACTTTGAATGCAAGTTTCCTCTCTTGATCTATATATAGCCTCAACAAGTGATTATGTACCAAGATTTGAAACAGTGTAGATCCGATCAGACTGTGTGCAAATTCCCATATATAGCATGAACAAGTGGCTATGTACAAGATGGGAAACAGTGTAGATCCTGATCAGACTGTGTGGGCATATTCAAATATATCTATAGCATCAATAAGTAGCTACATGTATGTACAAGATGAGAAACCATATAGCTATATAACATCAATCATTCTTTTTTATTATTATTTAGCAATATAGTAGTTCAAACACTTTAGCCGAAAAAATATCCCACCCTTCGATAATTGGATTAATCCTGCTATGCAATCAATATAAAATAACTGACCATCAGGCTAGTGACATCGCCTAACGATTTTCACAAAAAATTTGAAAATATTTTGAAACGGATACGGATGAAATACGGTAATATGACACAATTTTTGTGTTGTTTTATTAAATTGTATTAATTATCATTATTATTAATTACGGTATATTACATTTTATACTACATTATACAAGCTATTTACTATCAAAAACTATGAAAAACAAGTAAAATAAAAATTATACCTGATTTTTTTTTTGGGCCGTTAAAATTGACCAAATATGGGCCGTTTTGACCATTTATTTTGGACAGGGGGCCGTTTTGACCTATTTAGGCGGGCCGTTTTAACCTGAGGCCGTTTTGACTGTAATCCGTTGCACCACTGTCAATTTGTGGAATAACACAGAGCTCCAGATAGGCTGCGTATATGCGTAAATACCCAATTAAAATTGCCAAAAACCCAATTGAAATCAGAAGTAGTGAGTATCAAAAAGCAATCAAAAATTTGTGGTAGCTTTATCATGCTACAGAAAACAATAGACAGACCACACATGTAGAATATTTTCTTATTTTTTTCATGAAAACACATCTTGGTATTTCATTAGAATTGTCTCCAAGGAGACAATTCTAATGAAATACCAAGATGTGTTTTCATTTAGAAGCAAACTATTCAATGAGTGCGGTCTGCTGATGTGTAAACAGTTGTGTGATTCTATTTTACACAATTAAAATTTTGAAATACCCAATTGCTTCAGAAATGATGGAGTGACAATACTCAATTACTAATTCCTTATCTGGAGCACTAACATTTGCATCAATAATCAATTATCTGCAGGACATCAAAGTTCCTTCTTCACTATATTGTTTTTGGGAGAGTTACATACCAGCCGTGACAATTATTGTAAGTACCATTTTCTTGGGCGATGGCCTGAATCTAAATCGTCATTGTCTGTTCCAGGCTTGATCTGCTGTAGATGAACTTGACTTGACATTGAATATGCCAGTAAGTATCAGATGCCTGACTCAGATGCACAGGTGGAAGACTCCGACCTGTGACAAAAAAAATGCCTCTACAAAAAATCTGTTACCCCGAGTGTTCCACCTGTGCTCAGATATGAAGGTCACAATTGTGGCTATGACTGGAGAAATGTGGCTTATGGGATTTGAGACCAGTATATCGCCTGATCAAATAGCACACTTCTGTAGTGTGGTAATCATGACTGTGGCTAATCAGTAGCCGATTTCATCAAAATTGCAAAGTATACTTATCTAGCAAAGTATACTTTCAGCGAGTAATCATTGATTTTTCCGCAATGCATTCTTTCATACAGAACTAACGATTGCATTTGATATATTTGATGATTAAAACTGTGCAGAATTATTATACTGAATTTATTACATTATCACAGCCAAAATTGGCTGTGATAATGTAATAAATTCAGTATAATAAAAATTAATAAATTTATCCTAAAATTGAAAATTTCTCCCTCAAAGTATACTTGGCTAGGAAAGTATACTTTGAAACTGGATTTACACGGGTCATAAACTCATATGCCACTTTTCTCCAGTCACAACAAATTTCAACGATAACAAAGTGTGTGAAAACTACTATACTATATAAATGAAGAAAAATCCATTATGTTGATGAAAATTTAGTATTTAATTTGTCACAGGGTGAGAAAAATGTGCACCTACCCAGGGCTCGAACGTGGACCTCTGGTTTAACGTACCGTCGATCTAACCGACTGAGCTAGCCGGGCACGAATAAACACCTAATGTCCATCGTGAGTTACATACATACTGTGACATACTCCCCCGTCCAATTAGAATTTGTCCCTGATTTTATGGGACAGAGATCGACATCGTGGTTGATGTCGGAGTATATATCAGTCACTGTCCCCCAGTGGGCGCCAAATGTCACAGGGCGAGGAAAATGTGCACCGGCCCGGGGCCGAACCCAGGACCTCTGGTTTACCGCACCATCGCTTTAACAGACTGAGCTAGCCGGTCACGAATACACACATTCTGCCCATCGTGCGTTACATACATACCGTGACAAATTCATCGCATGTTACATTGTGTTAATACCCACACCTGCCTATTAAAGCTTGATGAAAATCTAGCATTAACTTCATTGTACAGTCAAACCTCTTTACAACGGCCAGCCATGGGGAGACTGAAAACTGGCTGTTGAAGAGAGGTGGCTGTTGAAGAGCGGTATATCATATAGAAATCAGAGCTACATTTAAGGTGCATATTTTTTTATTTCTTCGCCAAAACTGGCAAGTTGGAAGTGCTTTAGAATCGTCTCAATGAGACGATTCTAAAGCACTCCCAACTGGCCAGTTCTGATGAAGAATTAACAAAATCCCCCACAAAGTTTATCAAATTACGTACACTAACTGTGGTCGCAATTCATCAAAATAGCGTTTTGAAATATTGGCCGTTGTAGAGAGGTGGCTGTTTTAGAGAGGTGGAGGTTCGACTGTATGTTACAATGTACAGTGTTTACCTGTATCTCCATATACCTTTATACCTGTACAGTACATGTATGTCCTGCATGATTCCTTGCTAGAAGTCAACAATATAAGCTCCAGATAAGGAATTACATGTAGTAATCGAGTATTTTCACTCCCATCATATCTGAAGAAATCGGGTATTTCAATATTTTAATTGGGTAAAATAAAATCACACTACTGTTTACACATCAACAGACAGCAATTATTGAATAGTTTGCTTCAAAATGAAAACATGTCTTGGCATTTCATTAGAATTGTCTCCTTGGAGACAATTCTAATGAAATACCAAGATGTGTTTTTATGGAAAATAAGAAAAATATGCTATATTTGTGGTCTGTTTATTGTTTTCTGTAGCAATGGTTTCTAATTTTAATTGGGTATTTACGCAAATACGCAGCTTATCTGGAGCTCTGAATATAACGTCGAGCATAGAGCTAGATTGGTACATGTACATGTACATACATGTATATACAACTACATGTATATTTAAAATTATTGTACTTCTTGTGAAATTGTATTTCTTTCTGTCAGTTTTCATGTCTTGTGTTTCAATCAAATACAGGTAATTCTCGTTATCTCGAAGTTGACAGAACTGAGCAAAATATATTGACATATCCGAACTTCGAGATACAAATTCGCCAAATTTAGCGACCGATGTCGAAAAAATCAGAACAGAATCGCTTAAAACTTGAAATATAGACTTCCGGGTTTTCATAAATCGCTCACTTTCTTTTCACGAAATGCTCATGTGCATTGTTAGTAAATATATCGCATATGCATGATACAGTTTACACAACATTTGTTTTGTAGCACATAACCAATACACATCAATGAATAATCGTTACATCTTAATGTCAACGCTCGCCGTCTCTTCTGACGATGTTATTGTTATTCAATCGTATCATGCAAGATACACATTTCGTCCCCAAGTCAAATCGTGTCAAGCTTGCGCTTCACACCACATTTCTGCATCGCAACAACCGATCCAGTTACCGACCCCACCTCTTATTAGGCAGGGTCCTGCGCAAGATTTCTCATTTGTTTAGACATTGCGAAACGTGATTTGATCGACCCGATTTTCATATTTATAAGACGCACAGTGTATTCACTCAGCTATGACAGGTCAATCAATTTGTGATAATTCCAGCACAAAAATATTTACTCAATTCCCTAACATTTGATTGGCCCGTAGCAAGTCTCTGTCCAAAATTTATATCCCATTAAACTCATACGCCGGACTACTTTCTACAGGTGCGCTGTCAGTGCTGTCAATGTAAACAAATGGCTGCCGTCTGTCAAAATAAACACATTTTCTATGAATTTATTTCAAATGCTGGAATTATAAGGAATGAATGGCCTTTTTGTGGAATTTATCGGGGATATAAACTTGGAAAAGTCGCGGGAATACTGGACGAGGCCTTCCGGCCTTCGTCCAGTATATCCGCGACTTTTCAAAGTTTATACCCCGATAAATTCCACAAAAAGGCCTTTCATTCCTATAATATTATTTTTATTATCACATCATTGAGACATTTTCGAGTTTTGTTTCTACACGGGCAATGTTTAGACAGTTCAGTAAATCACGTTCGTCCATATGTACGATCAATAAAGTTTATGGGTTATCTCCTCGTAAATGCAGCCGAACCGTGATCTAACTGTGGCATGAATGTTAATTTGCCGTTAAGAAATGTCAAGTTCAATTGACTTGACTTCCACGCTGTTTACTTATTTTTTATGTTAAAGTAGTCAATGTTGATTAATTAAGGTTTAAGTGAATCCTTTTAACATGTTTGTGCAACTTTTGACACATTTGAGCGGCGGCGTTTTTGATTTCTATAGATGTGTGAAAACTTACCTGAGATAATCGCTCTGAGTCAGACTTGGCTGTACTGGGTGGTTAATTTTCACATTGGCTTACCAGAATACAAATGTTAAGGAAACATACTATCAGGACTCGATTTCCACTTCGACTAAACCGAAATATCAACGTTCCCGATATCAATTTATCAGGAGTAAAATACATGATCTATATAGGGAATTCGGCCGGGACCTCGGATGTATATCGAGATAAGCAGGTATATCGAGGTAAGCGATATCGAGATAACGAGAATCACCTGTATATGTATATAATTCCAGCACAAAAATATTTACACAATTCCCTAACATTTCATTGGTCCGTTGCAAGCCTCCGTCCAAAATTTATATCCCAGTAAACTCCATGCCAAACTACTTTCCGTAACCGTCAGGCGCAGTTAAAATAATTCTTAAGAAAACGGAAAATAAACACATTTTCATAATGAATTTATTTCAAATGCTGGAATTATAAGGAATGAATGGCCTTTTTGTTGAAAATTTATCGGGGATATAAACTTGGAAAAGTTGCGGGAATACTGGACGAGGCCTTAAAAAATTACAATTTTCGAGAAAAAATCCAAAAAACAATTTTTTTTTTTATTTTTTTTTTTCGAAAATTGTAATTTTTTATCGCTTCGTCCAGTATTCCCACGACTTTTCCAGTTTATACCCCGATAAATTCCACAAAAAGGCCATTAATTCCTATAATGCACATTTTGGTGATGCACGTTCATAGAAATTAAATGTATATGTTCCTATAGTAACTCACTGATCATTATTTGATTAATTTCAGTTTCACGTTCTTTGAGACACCCATAGTTTCTCTCGCTAGTCGACACCCTTAGTTGTAGTGCGTGTTCTAGACTCACGTGTGTCTAATACACCGCCCTAGAGATGGATCATATAGGTTCCGAGGTAACTGATATCGCACCCTATTTGTAGTTCCGACATCATATGCGGCTGTCACTGGAGAAATGGGGCTTACAGCATTTGTGGATATTCAAACTTCTGTAGCCGATTTCACCAACATTGCAAAGTATACGGTACTTATCTAGCAAAGTTTACTTTGAGGGAGAAATTTTCAATTTATGCATAAATTTATTAATTTTGTTCATACTGAATTTATTACATTATCACAGCCATTTTGGCTGTGATAATGTAATAAATTCAGTATAATAATTCTGCATCGTAACTTTAAATCATCAAATATATGCAGTCGTTAGCATGAAATAATGCATTTCGGGAAAAATAAATGATTACTCCCTCAAAGTATACTTTGCTAGATAAGTATACATGTACTTTGCAATTTTGATGAAATCGGCAACTGATCTTCTAGTGAAGCCCAATAAGGATCAACACTATATCGTAGAAGCATTACCGGTATGTGTGATTCATTGACTGAATGGCGAACAGTGCAGGCCATGATCAGACCCATAAGCCCCATTCAGGGATTCCGCTGGGGAAAATAAAAAAATCGCCACTTCAAAAAAAATAAACAATTGGCGATAAAAAATGACAATTTTCGAAAATAAAATTTTAAAAAGAAAAAGGAATAACCAGGATAAAAATAAACAATTGGAGATAAAAAATTACAAATTTCGAAAATAAAAATATTTTATCGCCAATTGTTTATTTTTATCGCCAATTGCGAAAGTGGCGATCGCCAGCGGAATCCCTGCCCATTTCTCCAGTCACAGTATGCGGCTGTGACTGAAGCTGAAGAAATGAGGCTTATGGAGTTTGTGGCCTGCGTATGTAGCTCCTGATCAAATAACACATTCCTGTAAACTGATAACAATATATATTGCTTGTTGGAAGCATGACGGGTGTTTCATTGATGGAATGGCGAACTGTGCAGATCCTGATCAGACTGTGCGGATGCAAAACCTATAAGCCCGATTTCTCCAGTCAGAGCCACATACAGAGTTGTTATATATACATATCATCTTAGTTGTGGTTCACGTTACGGGTGGCCCACTTGTAGGAATATTCTGCACTGCTGAGAAACGAAGACATTTTGAGAACATTCAGTAGCCGATTTCACCAAAATTGCTATGTGCACTAATTTGAGGGAATAATTATTTTTATGTATCTCGAAAAAATGTTGGGGTACATAAAAATATTGTCACCACCCTGTTCTTTGTGTCTGTTTGTCCAGGATTTGTGTTAAAGTTTTCGGGTACATATGTGCATATGTTTATTAGTCATCATCCGTATTGTCATACTGTGGCCCACTTATGCGGCCAAAGGTCAAGGTTAAATGACTTAGAAGTTTGTATTAAAATGTTTGTCAAAAAATGTGTTAAAGTTTTCGGATACATACATTCTCTGTTAGGCTATAAAAAATTCATGTTTAGATTCTCATCCCCGCCCGCCCCTAAAAAAACGTGGATTTTTTATTTAAACAAAAACAATTTAAAAATTAAAATTCCGGTAAATTTACGAAAAATGATGCCGTTCGTGTATTATACCGCTCCCACAGCTTTTCACATGAGCACTTTACATAACGTAATACAGCACGCGCAAGCGTCTCTGCTGCGCTTTTGCGTCTGGTTGGGCAGACAATTTTTTTAGAACAAATTTTGTCGTCGTAAAATCACGAAAGATCGCTGCAGCTGGGTCTACCATGTTGAAGGATTGGTTGGGAGTTAAAGCGCCTCCCGATGCGAATTTTGTTGACCTCTATAATGACTTTATTTCTGGGGAATTTGATCACAAGACTGTAGCTGATAAAGTGGAACCAGTTGCCGACAGCGCCAGTAGATGTAAAATTCCAAATCTTTCAGTCTTTATTGGATCATATATATATTTGAATTTTTATAGCCATTATTTTTCCCAGCATGCAAACGATTAATAGCAATTTCAGTCAGTTTATGATATAACATGGATCCAGATCACAGTATGTGACGTCTGGCCTGTTAGAATAGAAAAAAAAAACTTTTAATCTCTAGTCATCACATTTTAATACAAGTGCGATCTTGAATATTCTAGTCAGGTCTAGTCTAGTCTAAACATGTTTTCGAAAGGTGTTATCAATATATGTTAATTAAACAAAGTAAATACATGTTTTATTGTTTATTTTGTGTATTTATTATTCCAAAACACTATTGCATGCAACTGGCCTTGCCGTTCAGCACCTCGTTTTAGTACTGCCTGAAAAAAAAAAAAGTGCCCCACCCGCCCCATTTTTTCCCAAAATTTGGATGAGAATCTAAACATTAATTTTTTGTAGCCTTAGTCAGATTGGCTTGAAACTTTATATGATTATTTGTCATCATCAATATTTTCATTCTATAGCCCATCTGTGCTCAAAAGTGTTAGCTCAAGGTCACATAATTTGCGTCATTTGGAGGGATACGAATTTAGTGATTTATGGGTCGTGTCTTTAGACAGCCTTAAAGTTTCATTAAAACTTCCACTATGACACTACTCATTCAACCAGGTGAGCTGAATATAGTGAACTAATGCACAAGTGGTTGGGTTGTTTATTTAGTGGATGGATAAATCCTCAGGTTGAAGTAACGGACCGAGGTCTATAAATACATTAAATATGCCTAAAAGCATCAATAAATGAAGAAAAAAAAAATAAGTAAATTTTTTTTACCCCCTCCATGGAGGGGGTAAATAAAAATTTACTTATTTTTTTTCCCGTTTATTGATGCTTTTAGGCATATTTAATGTATTTATAGACCACTATAAATATATTAAATATGCCTAAAAGCATCAATAAATGAAAAAAAAAATTTAACTTATTTTTTTTTCTTTTATTGATGCTTTTAGGCATATTTAATGTATTTACAGACCTCGATCCGTTACTTCAACCTGTGGGATAATCAGCTCATCCTGTTATTGTTACTGTTACTGTTATTAGTCTTATGATATTTCTACATGTTGGCCACCCTACTAATTTCACACCTTATTCGTTGTAGTTCAATGTAGTCTATTTAACTTAGGTTCACCCATTACAGACTGGGATACAATTATAGTAGTATGAACCTTTTGCCAGAAAAAATCCCTATTTTATTTATTTCCTTTCAAAAGTATATGTGTTACCACTCATTTGAACCAACTCGATGGGACGGTTCAAACGAGTGGTAACAACATACATGTATTATACAATGTACCTTTATCGAGAAATAAACACGCGAGCAGTGACTTAATTCCTCATGTTACCACTGACTACCGCTTTGCTGCAGATAAGACAAAAAGATAAACTTGTTTGAAATGCTTCAAAAGTTTTATTACAAGATATGGTCAGCATTGCATACTTCTATATAATCACCATATTACATGTAACACCTTAACACATTATGTACGCGCATGGTCATAAAAAACGTGGCTACTCAGTGTGAACACATCTGTGGGAAATATGAATTCTATATTTAGCAAAACTAGCGTTACTAACACTAGTTATTTTTTTGATAATAAGTACGTCATGTAGAAATGTATATTTAGAAGCAGTGGCTTCGTCTTGTTGACATAATATTCCTGTGACGTGAATCATGTCACCGCGTGTGCTCGATCGATTTATGTACAACCGCCAATAACGTAGTAGTATAATCGCACTTCAAAAGCATGTTTAACTCTTTGTATGCTAGCAGTGAAAATATCCGCCAAACGAATTAGGAGTATATGTTTTATTTCTCTCTGTAAATATGTCTTGAAATTTCATTAGAATTGTGTCCTCCGGACACAATTCTAATGAAATTCCAAGACATATTCATGCTATTTACAAGGAGAAATAAAAGAAAATATGATGATTTCTTGTCCTCTATTTTTGAACTATTTATAGCCCGCAAGTTTCCCAGCATGCAAAGAGTTAATGTCGGGGCTTCATTCCACTAGACAAGTGCATGCGAAGAGAATGAGGCATCAATTGGATACTATCATAGATGTAGTTCACATATTGAATTTTAAAATTAATTTATTCAATATATGAACTATAATTATCACTTATATTGCATTCCCATTTCGTTATTATACTGCACTTGTACATGTGGTTCTGTACACGTTTGTGTTTGTTTATATTGTATTGCTTTCGTGTTTGTGTTGTATTCACTATTCATATTTTGGGAATTGGTTGTGAGTTGGGGGTTAGAACTCCTGACTTCCAATCCGGATGTTGTGGGTTTAAACCTCGCCTTGGGCCTCAAAAATACTTTCGTGGGATTTTCATCTCACTGGTCTGTCGGATGAGACTTGAAACTGTGGCCCCATCTCTATATGACCTTAGCTGTTGCTGGGACGGTAAACCCATTCACCTTCACTTTGTTTTATTTGTTGAATGGACATAAAACATCAATCAACCAATGCCTCAATGTTTCATAATAGCCAGTTTATCATGGAAAATAAGAGAAAATAAACTCTTGCAATTTTGATACTCGACGAGTTATTCATAATGTAAGCAGGGATTCCGCTGGTGATCGCCGCGATAAAAATAAACAATTGGCGATAAAAAATTACAATTTTCGAAGAAAAAAAAATTATTTTTTTTATTTCGAAAATTGTAATTTTTTATCGCCAATTGTTTATTTTATCCTATTGGTTATTCCTTTTTATCTTTTTTTTATTATTTTTTTTGAAGTGGCTATTTTTTTATTTTCCCCAGCGGACTCCCTGTGTAAGGGTATTAAATGAGCAGACCACCGTACGGTGATTTGTATATCACCTTGCTGTTGAACTGATATAAAACCCCAATCAATCAATTTCTTGTAAGCCAGTTGGTCACAGCAATTTCACTTGTGATGATAAATAAGAGAAATGAAAATAAAAACCTTTCAATTTTGATACTCAGCAAGTTATTTGTACGGGTTAGGGAAACCTACACCGCTATCTTAACTTTTTGTCGTCTGCTGTTTATTTTCCATTTTTATCATCAAAAACATGACAGCACTTTATGATAATTTACAACATGCTTCGACAGCACTTCAGAATCATTTCCATTGGAAATGATTTAGAAGTGCTGTCAAACAATGTTTTTATTGAGAAATAAGGCTAGATATAAAAGCAACAGCAGACGGCAATTGTTGTGTGTAGCGGTCTAAGGGTTAAATGGGCAGACCTGTAGTAATTTGTATCTGACCATGCTGGTGAAGGGACATAACACCCCAATCAATCAATGTCCAGTAAGCCATTCACTTATAATGAGAAATAAGAGAAATTGAAATCTTTCGATTTTGATCCTCAACAACTGATTTCGAATGTATTAAGGGTATTACATGGGCAGACTGCTGTAATTTGTGTGGTAATTTGCCTTGTCTTGTATTGATCTTACAACTTAACTTCTTACAGTTGGCTGGTCATGCTTAAACAACGTTCATTTAAATGATCACATGAGTAAGTGAAGGTTCCGGGTATTGAAGGCTTTCAAGCTAATATCCAGCCAACACATAACATATAAAGGTTTTTAACACTGCTTTCTGTTTAATGCGTGTTAAATACGTTTCAATCCATTCAAATACTATTCAATCAATAAATGAATCAATCAATCAATCAATTAATTAGTACTATAATTGGAGAAAATAGTTCTACATTGGTCACATTTGGTTAAAACAAACATAACAGTATTTATAATTTAAATACTTGTATGTATGTATGTACACAAATGTTTTTTTTATGCCTCGGATCTCGGTAGAGCTGGGAGATATATGGTATTTGGACTGTGTGTCCGGCCGTTTGTGTCCGGTTAAGAAGTTTGTCTGAGTGTCTCCAATCTGCTACCGGGTGAACATGGTGAATTTATGTGTCGACAGGTCACATTTTCTTGTTTCTAGCCCAAACAACTGCTGTAAAAGCATGTATTAAAGATTATTAATAACTTTATACCGATAATAATAGTTATAATGCAGATATATGTGGGTGTGACTGGAGAAATGGGGCTTATTGCAATTGTGACCAGTGCAGACCCAAACCAGCCTGCGCATCTGTGCAGTCTGATCCGGTGTAACAGTCAGAAATCCCCACCTCCAAAATCTGCCCCTGTGTTTGTGCAGGCCTATAATCCCCCACCCCCTAGCTCCTAAACTATCTATCGTATATTCCTTGTAAGAAGCATGGGGGTGTTTCATTGATGGAATGGCGAACAGTGCCGATCCTGTGCATCTGCACAGTCACAGCCACATAGAGTGGGTGGCAGGTGGGAGAATGTGATGGGTAATTTAACGATCAGGGTTCATTCTTACCGGAATCCTGACTGGAGACCTGGGGGCCGTTTCACTAAGCTTCGTACGACTAAAATATTCGTAAGTGCAAAATTATGATAGTCTGTAAATTTCACATTAACAACGTTTTCTTGAAAACAATTATTGGATTTACATTTATTAAGCATAGGCTGCATATGCAGCCTATGCTCAATAAATGTAAATCCATAAATTGATATTTACAGACGATCTTAAATTTGAACTTACGAACATTTTAGTCGTAAGAAGTTTAGTGAAACGGGCCCCTGGTTTGGCCCTCGCGTACGTCTTTGGCATTTTGTATGTGACAGTTGAATCTGGTTATACCCCTTATGTGAGTACATTGTATTACGATTATTCGTAATCCTATTTTAGGGGAAGGGGACAAGTGACTTGGTGTGGTATGGACCTGGCACCAGGTCAGGTTATTCTAATTTCAGGGCTTGGAATATATTTTTTCTCTATGTAAATATTCCGTTCTGATTCTGCGATTTTCCCCCCAGTGCAGCAGGTTAAAATGGGATCGAACCCGTTTGCCCGGCCTTACATGACCTTAGCTGTTGATAGGCCGTTAAACACCAATAAACAAACAAACAAACACAGCCACATAGTACAAAGTACAAGGCAAAGGCTATATGCCAGACAGGTACATACTACGATAAACTGTATAACTATTGCTCATGTTTTCATTAATAAGTTTTGTATCGGAAAATCAATCAGAATTGTCAAGTTTATATGTATGCAGTTGTTAACCCTTACTACGCTGAATTAAATGTTGTCGTCTGCTGGAAATGTTTTATTTTCAATATTTCTCGACAAAAACCTGGTTTTGACAGCACATGAGAATCGTCTCAAGTGGAGACGATTCTTATGTGCTGTCAAAACCAGTTTTTTGTTAAGAATTTAAGCAAAAATGAAAAACAGCTGACGGCAATTTCCGTCAACAACGTAGGAAGGGTTAAACATGGTAAAAAAAAGAGAAATAGCTGGTCACTTAAGTGTATAGTCATTAAACTTGGTCAAGATGGACAGTTTCACAGTTTACCTGTCAATCAATGTTTGAGACCAGTGAGAAATTACAGGTAATGGGACCTACATGTACATTGAAATTTCTGGACAGAACAAAGAAAAGTACCAGGCTAATGATATAAACCGTCCTTTGATATCTAGTTCATCAGGTGAGGCTAGGAAACCTGTAGGAATTCCGAGGTTTGCCGAGGAATTCCTACTGTTTCCAAGTTTAACTCTTAGACCGCTATCTTATTTTTGTTGTCGTCTGCTGTTTATTTTATATTTTCCATTTTTATCATCAAAAACATGCTTTGACAGCACTTTAGAATAATTTACAACATGCTTTGACAGCACTTCAGGATCATTTCCATTGGAAATGATTCTGAAGTGCTGTCAATCCATGTTTTTATTGAGAAATAAGGCAAGATATAAAAGCAACAGCAGACAACAATTGTTGTGAGTAGCGGTCTAAGGGTTAACCCTTTCAACACCACAGACCTCTATAGAGACAATGTTTGCAAACAGTGCAGATCCAGATGAGCCGGCTCGTAACGAGCCGTCTCATCAGGATCTCCACTGTTTGTTAATAATAATTTTAAACGTCGTACAGATTACCCTTTTAGAAGAATGGGATAATTTGAATGAACAAAATTAATGAAATAGCGTGAAACATTGGCATGGAACATCCTATTAAGTTACTTGGTGTTGAAAGGGTTAATCCGATAAACTTACTATCAAAATGGACAAGCTTGGTATGTATTTTTCAGGTAACGTGTATGGTAAGAAATGTGCCAGTACAACGCTCACTGACGTCCTTCAGTAAACGTCATGTAACAGCGTTCTATAAATGAAACTTTAGTTGCAAAGTTGGATCTTTCTCTTCTTGTCTGTTTCATGAGACTTGCCCAAATTTTACGGCCATATAAACAATGCAAAAACAATATTTTTTTCTCGATAGTATTAAATCTTATCAAAATTTAAGAATGAACCTTCTCTTTATTTTGTAAAATATGGTCAAATATTGATTTTATTACGAAAAATTGATTCGTCTAAGGGATTTAACATGGGGGGAAAAGGAGGCGGAGGAGCTGGAGAAGAGTAAAAAATGGACATTGAGTCCAAAACCTGGCTAGATTATTATATAGACTAAGATAGCTTGAAAATGATCTACGTTAAATTTTGAAAATCGGCCCACTGTTTCTGAAATTAGAATAATTTTCCCATGTTAAATCCCCTATGTTAAATTTCCGTAATAAAATCAACACTGGACCAAATTTGGGCTGTTGCAGAAGAGAAACTATACTGGCCACAAATACCACAAGCCCCATTTCTTCACCCCATTTCTTCAGTCATTGGTGGAATGGTGAACAGTGCAGATCTACACTGGTCGCAAAACCCATAAGCCCCATTTCTCCAGTCACAGCCTCAGTTTACACTGGTCGCAATGTTGCAGAAGAGAAACTATACTGGCCACAAATACCACAAGCCCCATTTCTTAACCCCATTTCTTCAGTCACAGGCACATTGTTCAATAAAGTGAACATTTTTCTTGAAATTCACATTCTACTCAAATGTAATTAAATTTAACCCTTTCAACACCACATGCCTGTATAGTGGTATTGACAAACGGTGTAGATCCAGATGAGCCGCCTTGTGACGAGTCATCTCATCAGGATTTGCACTTTTTGCAAGTAATTTTAACATTTTTGTGAGCAAAAAACACCCCTTTTTCATAAATGGATTAATTTTGCGACAATTGGTTTGGTTGCAAAATTAACATATCAAAATTCATTCCAGTTACTTAGGGGTGAAAGGGTTACATTCAAGGAAATTATATTATATCTTCCCTATATGTGTTATATATTATATCTTGCCTATGTGTTATATATTATATCTTGCCTATGCGTTATATATTATTAACTCATTTCAGTTTGATCATTGTTTTGGCAGACAAAGAAGAAAATTGGCAGACAAAGAAGAAAATAAAATTCATTCTTCATTATAAAAGTACATTTCGACCATCATGAGCTATTGTTACATGGTTTCCGTTGTTTGCACATATGTGCAAACAAATAGCGCGTGCTGTTTGCACATGGCTTTAGGCAATGCTCATTCCGGGGCCGCGCGTAATGGAAGTGCCTTCATGACGTCACTACGCAGAAGTGCCTTCATGACGTCACTACGTCATGACGTTCATGACGCGGCCCCGGAATATGAATACTGAAAATTATCTACGTGAATGGGACAATTTATAAAAGTACTGAAAATACTGAATATAATGCTCAAATTACATCAGTTTTTTGTTGGAAATGTAACAATAACGTTTGATCATGTCCAGCCGTGTGCAAACGTTTGCTGTGGCCCGAGGGAACTGTTTGAACCCCAAGGCCTGCGGCCTTGGGGTTCAAACAGTTCCCTCGGGCCACAGCAAATGTTTGCACATGGCTGGACATCAAACCTTATAATGTGCGGCATTTAGAAGTAGTAGGTATAATTACACGTGGCTCTCGCGTAACAATAAATCTACCTATACCGCGACATTCGAGGTATTTCTGTATCTTGGGCAAATATTTACGGACACCCTTCATCAAACACTGCAATATTTGGCTGTCAAAGTGTGGTTGACTGATATAAATATGTGTCTGGAGGAATGGGGCTCCGAGCTGCAGATAAGCTGCGTATTTGCGTAAATACCCAATTAAAATTACCAAACACCCAATTGAAATCAGAAGTAGTGAGTATCAAAAAGCAATAAAAGGTTTGTGGTACCTTTATCATGCTGCAGACAAAATAAACAGACCAGCATTTTTTTCTTATTTTGATATTTTGGCATCTTGGTATTTCATTAGAATTGTCTCCTTTGTCTCCAAGGAGACAATTCTAATGAAATGCCAAGACATGTTTTTATTTCGAAGCAAACTATTCAATTATTGCTGTCTCTTGGTGTGTAAACAGTAGTGTGCTTTTATTTTACCCAATTAAAATTTTAAATACCCAATTGCTTCAGAAATGATGGAATGACAATACTCAAGCCCTGGGGCTTATGGCATTTGTGGCCAGTCTGGCTCATGGACAGCTAGACTCGTGTAGCCTGATGATATAGAGAATAGTAGGTTAGTGCCGTGAATGGGAAAAAATATCTGGCAAGGCTCAGGAAACGGGATGGGCGAGGCTCTGCCGAGCACATGCATCCCGTTTCTGTGCCGCGCCAGATATGTTTTCCCATTCACGGCACTAACCTACTATTCTATTTATCCCGTCAACACCTGCAAATGGCTGTAAAATGCAAAAATTGTATTGACTGGATATCAAAAATGTTTCACGGCACCGTGTTTCACGTGTTGACGGGATAAATTCTAATTCAGGGCTGAATATATATTTTTTATTTGCTTCTGTAAATATTTAGTTCTGATTTTGAGATAAAAAACATGATTTGACTGCACTCCAGAATCATTTCCAATGGAAATGATTCTGAAGTGCTGTCAAAGCATGTTGTTAATTATTCTAAAGTGTTGTCAAAGTATGTTTTTGACGGGATAAAATGGTCTATGCCGCTTTTTTGTCGCACAACAGTTATTTACTTGACTGAATGGCAAACAGTGCAGAGACGGACCTGAGTCTGCGCAGATGTATTGACGTGTCTGAGTGTACACTGGTCACAAATGTCACAAGCCCCATTTCCCCAGACACAGCCACATATAAATATCCACCTGACACTTTCAGCAAATTTACAATAATGATTAAATATTAGATCTTGTGTCACTGAAAAGTAATTACCGGTATAGACAATTTGAGCATATTTACAATATGATTAAATATATGTCGACCCTATAGTTTTTATCTGAGGATGGCTAAAAAAGAGGTTTGTTTCCTGTTACCTGACCAACCGTGTTATTCTATCCTTGACCATAATTTCTTTTATTCAAAAAAATATGTTTTGTCCCGGAAAATGTTACTGAGGATAAAAATAGGTGAATGGGAAAAAATATCCGACAAGGCTCCAGAATTTCTTTATTTCTCATCAGAAGTATATGTTGTGACCACTCATTTGAACAGTCTCACCGAGACGGTTCAAATGAGTGGTCACAACATATACTTTGGTTCAGAAATAAGGAAAATAGATAGAGAATAGTAGGTTAGTGCCGTCAATGGGAAAAATATCTGGCAAGGCTCAGGAGACGGGATGGGCGAGGCTCTGCCGAGCACATCCCGTTTCCGTGCCGCGCCAGATATTTTTTCCCATTCACGGCACTAACCTACTATTCTATTTATCCCGTCAACACCTATAAATGGCTGTAAAATGCAAAAATTGTATCGACTGGATATCAAAAATGTTTCACGGCACCGTGTTTCACGGCACATACGCACTGTGTTGACGGGATAAAACTTTATATTTTGTCCTTTCGTTATAAAACATCGTTTCCTTTAGAACAACAACATCATGAATTTTGTAAAAAGTCAGAAACTGTCTACATATGATGCAGATCCTGATGAGAAGGCTTTTTTCGAGCTGGATCTACACCGTTTGCTGAAAACATTTGTATAGAGGTCTCTAGTCATGTGACCCATCGGCCCAACGTTCGGTCACATGACTAGAGAAATAGTGTCAGTGTTGGCTTAAGGGCTTAAGCGGTAAACCTTTAATATTAGTTCAAAACTAGCAGACAAAATTTATCATATTTTCTTTTATTTCTCCTTGTAAATGTCATGAATATGTCTTGGAATTTCATTAGAATTGAGTTCTAATGAAATTCAAAGACATATTTACAGAGAGAAATAAAACATATAGTCCTAATTTGTTGGCGGATATTTTCGCCGCTAGCATGCAAAGAATTAAATATATGTCTATCTGAGGATGGCTTGCAAAGCTACTGTAAACTAATTGCAGAGAATGTTTATGCCCCCGGTCTCGGTGTGTCCGGTCTCGGTGTGTCCGGCACATAAAGAAGTTCGCCAGAGTTTCTCAATTATGTCATAACTTCTATATCCCTTGAAGGATTGCTTAAATATTTCAGCACAGCATCTCATGCTGTCATTAATATGACCTTGACCTTTTTGAACATTTTCACACATTAATAAGATCGCCGATGTTTCTCAATTCTGTCATTACTTCTATATCCCTTAATATTTCAATACATCATACTTGAGGAAAAATGCCACACATCCATGCTGCCCTTAATATGACCTTGACCTTTTGACCTTAAAATCAATTATGCTCAGACCCCCGCTAAGGTCAAGGTCACAATCTTAGCGCTTTAACAAATTTAATATTGGGGGAAATTAGTTATAATTTCTGTATCCATTTACATGCAAAGATTCTTTATATTTGTCAAACTTAAGCACCACCACCAGTCACAGGTTGAAGTAACGGACCGAGGTCTATAAATACATTAAATATGCCGTGGAGCGCCGTGGCGTAATGGTTAGTGTGTCGGACTACTGATCCAAGGGTCGTGGTTCGAGCCTGACTAGCGGCGTGCGTTGTGTCCTTGAGCAAGACACTTTATCCACACTGCTCCAGTTCACCCAGCTGTAAATGGGTACCGATAATTCGTAGTTGCTCTGTAAATACGAATTACCGGCTTCTCTCAAAAAGTCTCTACCTCCGTTCATTCTCCCATTCTTGGGAGACGGCATGCAAGGTCCTAGAGCCAGTGCCGCCGTTAAATATAAGCATTAAATATGCCTAAAAGCATCAATAAATGTAAAAAAAATAAGCTAAAATTTTATTTTTTGTACACCCTCCATATGATTCATTATACCATATATATATATGGAGGGTGTAAAAAAATAACTTTTTTAGCTTATTTTTTTTTCATTTATTGATGCTTTTAAGCATATTTAATGTATTTATAGACCTCGGTCCGTTACTTCAACCTGTGCCACCTGAGTAGCCTATTTCACCAACATTGCAAAATATACTTATCTAGCAAAGTATACTTTGAGGATAAATTTTTCAATTTAAGGATAAATTTATTAATTTTTATTATACTGAATTTATTACATTATCACAGCCACTTTGGCTGTGATAATGTAATAAATTCAGTATAATAATTCTGCATACCTTTAATCACCAAATATATGCAGTCGTTAGTTCTATATGAAATAATGCATTTTGGGAAAAATAAATGATTACTCCCTCAAAGTATACTTTGCTAGATAAGTATACTTTGCAATGTTGGTGAAATCGGCTGCCGGTTTTATTATGGATACTACGACCCATTTCACTAAACTTTGTGCATCTATAATTACAAATTTGTAAGGGCAGAATTGAATATTTACAATAACATTTGCTGTGACAGTCGATCTTTCGTGGATGTGTTCGCATTTCACCCTTTCACCCCTAAATAACGTGAATTATCTATTCTTTGTTGAATTTTCCAGCTCATTCCATTAGTTAGGAAAGGGGTAATTTGTAAAAAAAACTACAAATGATGCAGATCCTAATAGACGGCTCGTTTCGAGCTGGCTCATCTGGATCTACACTGTTTGCTGAAAACATTCGAATACAGGTTGAAAAGGTTAATCTAATTTCAAACAGTTATCACATTTTCACAGAACGTTGGGCCGATGGGTCACATGACTAGAGAAATAGTGTCAGTGTTGGCTTAAGGGCTTAAGCGGTAAACCTTTAATATTTGACCGACCGAGGTATGTGTGTACTGTTTGTATGACCTACATTTTGATCATCAGGGTGGCCCAAAAAATGACACTTTTTGTAACATATACTAGTATATCTTTTGACATACTGTTTGATTCTTAATAAATTTTGGCATACATATTGTCTAATATCTGTGCTATTTTTATCCCGTCAACACAGTGCGTATGTGCCGTGAAACACGGTGCCGTGAAACATTTTTGATATCCAGTCAATACTATTTTTGCATTTTACAGCCATTTGTATCTGGCGCGGCACGGAAACGGGATGTGCTCGGCAGAGCCTCGCTCATCCCGTTTCCTGAGCCTTGCCAGATATTTTTTCCCATTCACGGCACTAACCTACTATTCTCTATCTATTTTCCTTATTTCTGAACCAAAGTATATGTTGTGACCACTCATTTGAACCGTCTCGGCGAGACGGTTCAAATGAGTGGTCACAACATATACTTCTGATGAGAACTAAAGAAATTCTGGAGCCTTGCCGGATATTTTTTCCCATTCACGGCACTAACCCTACTATTCTCTATCTATTTTCCTTTATTTTTCCGAACCAAAGTATATGTTGTGACCATCATTTGAAACCGTCTCGGCGAGACGGTTCAAATGATGGTCACAACATATACTTCTGATGAGAAATAAAGAAATTCTGGAGCCTTGCCGGATATTTTTTCCCATTCACGGCACTAACCTACTATTCTCTATAACTCTTTGCATGCTGGGAAACTTGTGGGCTAATACATAGTTAAAAAATAGCGGACAAAAATCGTCACATTTTCTTTTATTTCTCCTTGTAAATATCATGAATATGTCTTGGAATTTCATTAGAATTGAGTCCTGAGGACTCAATTCTAATGAAATTCCAAGACATATTTACAGAGAGAAATAAAAAATATACTACTAATTTGTTTGGGGGATATTTTCACCACCTAAGCATGCAAAGGGATACATAGGCTTTACTGCTCAATTGGACGTATTAAGACGTCATTATGATTATGACGTCACTAGGTCAATTACTCCGGAATTTCCATGGCTGAGATCGTTGTGATCCACTATATTCATTGAAAGTCTGAAATAAATGATATACATGTACTGAACAACTTAAATGCATAAATATATGTTACTTACATGTACAATGCCATTAACAGCAAATAGTACACAGATAAGTGGATAAATGTCACCAGCAAACATCCTACACGCGCAAGACTGGGAAATTGAATGCTCCAAGTCACACGGATGTCAGAAATTTGTATTTTTATCAACATTGAAGAAAACCTGCAGTATATAATATATTGCCTAATATAAGCGTTTTCTAATCACCATTATTCAATGCTTCAGAGCTCCAGATAAGCTGCGTAATTTGGAGGTAAATTCATTATTTCACCATCAAAAATGGCAAGTTGGGAGTTCTTTAGAATCATCTCAATGAGACGATTCTAAAGGACTCCCAACTTGCCATTTTTGATGAAGAAATAACAAAAATGTTACCCCAAGTTGGTCAATTTACGCACGTTAGCTGGAGCTCCGATGCATGGCTTTTATACCATGTAACCTCCATAAATCGGACGCTCCAACAAAATGGCGTGTCTCGTGTAATACATAATCAATAAGATACACTGCAGCCTGTGAAAAGCGACAAAGATAAATGCTGGGCAATTAATATTTCACGGATCTGAGGCGTCGGACAATAACAGATATCACTCGCATCTGGTAACAGGCGAATGCTAGCGTTATTAATTATGCATACTGATTTGTAATCACCAGTATTATGCAATGCGTTGCTTTTATACCATATGACCTCTAAATCAGACGCTCCCAACAAAATCAGCAATTAACATATTCTGTCAAATTGTTTCATCACTTCTGCACACATGTGGCCATGACTGGACTGGAGAACTGGGGCTTATGGGTAATTATACAACCAGTGTAGATCCAGATCAGCCTGTGCATCCGCACAGTCTGATCAGGATCTGCACTGCTAGCAATTCATGCTGAGGATAAGCCATATTTGTGTGTGGTAAATCCTGAATATTTCTTTTTATGTGTTTAGAAGTACATACAGGTCATTCTCGTTATCTCGAAGTCGAATGAACTGATGAAAATATATCGACATATCCAAACTTCGAGATAACAATTCGCCAAATTTGTCAAAAAAAAAATCTGAACAAAATCGCTTCAGAAATGCCTATAGTCTGTTTCACGAAAGCTGCCCAAATTTTACGGCTCTATAGACAATTTAAAAACAATATTATTTTCGATAATATTAAATTAAAGGAAAATTTAAGAATGAGCCTTCTTTTTATTTCGTGAAATTCAGTCAAATATTGATTTTATTACGAAAAATTGATTTATCTATGGGAATTTAACATGGGGGAAAAAGTGGTAAGGAAGTGTGGGAGGAGTCAAAAAACGAAAAAATTTGGAAATTGACTCCGAAACCTGACTAGATAGCTTGGATATGATCTAACTAAGAAAACAAAAGTTAAATTTTAAAAATCGGTCCAGTATTTCTAAAATTCAAAAAAAATTCCCCGTGTTAAATCCCCATAGACATCTTCACGGCGGGATTTAACATGGGGAAATTTTGTTTTCGCAATAAAATCAATATTTGACCAAATTTCACGAAATAAAAAGAAGGCTCATTCTTAAATTTTCCTTTAATTTAATATTATCGAAACAAATATGGTTTTTGAATTGTGGCCGTAAAATTTGGGCAGCTTTCGTGAAACAGACAGTACATGTATTTTACTTTATTTCCGGGTTTTTATAAACCGCGGCTTGAGTTTATTCCAAGCTGTTTTCGTAATTAACAGACGATTTACTTATTGCTACACCGTTTAATTCATTTTTCTGTTAAAAGATATTTGATATTACATTTATAAGTTTAATTGCTTAATTATGGTTTTAAATGCACTGCTTTAACTGGTTATGCAACTTTAAACGCATTGGTTGTCTTTGGTTTCTATAGACGTGTGAAAACTTACCTGAGATAATCGTGCTGATTCAGACTTGTCGGCGCCAGGTGCTTAATTTTCGCATCGACATATCAGACTACAAATGTGATGGTAACATACTATCGGGACTCGATTTCCACTTCGACTAAACCGATATATCGACATATCCGATATCTAGTTATCAGGAGTAAAATATATTATATATATAGTGAATTCTGCCGGGACCAGGGGCCTATTTCATCAACATTGCAAAGTATACTTTACTAGCAAAGTATACTTTGAGGGAGTAATCATTTATTTTTCCTGAAATGCATTATTTCATATAGAACTAACAAATGCATATATTTCATGATTAAAAGTATGCAGAATTATTATACTGAATTTATTACATTATCACAGCCATTAAATGGCTGTGATAATGTAATAAATTCAGTATAATAAAAATTAATAAATTTATCATAAAATTGAAAATTTCTCCCTCAAAGTATACTTTGCTACTAAAGTATACTTTGCAATGTTGATGAAATAGGCTACTGGTCCTGATTGATCAAGTGTTCATAGGTTGAAATAGGCTACAGGAACGTATATCGAGATAAGCAGGTATATCGAGATAAACGATATCGAGATAATGAGATTCAGCTGTATACTTTAAGGTGGGTAGTTGGTCGGGTGAACTCGATGGTGTAAATTAACGGTAGGGGTTCCTCCTTATAGGAATCACGATTTGCCTGGTTTGGCCCTCAGGTACGTTTTTATCTTTGGCTCTTTCTGTTACCTGGGAGTTGAATTGGGTTATTGCCCATTATAAAAGTAGTAAGATTATTACTGATCCTACTGATTTTGGGAGGGGGCCAAGTGATTTTGGTGTGGCGAGGACCTGTCGTCAGGTCAGGATCATTCTGATTTCAGGGCTGAATATATAGTGTTTTTAGTGTAAATATTCAGTTCTGATTTTGGGATTTTCACCCCATTTGTACATGTACTTGAACATGTACTTGTACAGGCAATATATGGCATTTAGTACTAAACCCATTGACCGGCTTTAAATGACCATAGCTGTTGATAGGCCGTTAAACCCCAACAAACAAACAAACAAACATAATTTTACTTTAACTGAGAAATAAGAAAAACAAAATATTAAAAAAATTGCATACCTCTGTGTCTGCAAATATTTTTCTATGGCCTTAATGATCAACAATGAATGAAACTAGACCAGTTTTATCTTTCATTCACATGTCTATATGCAATTGATTTATATTATTTACATACGTTGTTTGGTACGTTTGTCAAGGACTCTATACATTGATAATATTGTGCATGCTTTATCGTGTGTAATAACTAACTGGATTTTGTCACTGTTACAGTACGAGGTAAGATGAACGCAATTTCTCCACTCGACGATCTGGCAATCCTCTTATCCTGGTCATCTGTAAATGACCTTGCTGTTAAAAGGATGTAAAAACCCAATTGATCAATCAATCGGTCTGGCGGGTGGGCGGGTTGACGGGTGCTGAAAATTATTATTGTAATTTCCGTGTATATGTGACTTTACTGTTGTTGATTCAATCATGAATCTTATGCTGTTATAAATTGGTGTAAATTGTCAATTAACCCTTAGAATGCGGGAACCGAAAATAGTCGTCTGCTGATAATTCATATTTTGTCTTTTCTCTCAGTAAAAACATGGTTTGGCAGCATTTTAGAATCATTTCCATTGGAAATGATTCTAAACTGCTGCCAAACCAAGTTTTTGATGAGAAAAATGGAAAAATAAAAAATATTCAGCAGACGACACAAATTAATTCCGCATTGTAATTAAGGGTTAATACAATGTGTTTATAGCAACATATATAAAGTAATAGCAATAATTTCGGCATATTAATGTGGTTAATTAAAATGTGTTTATAGCAACATATATAAAGTAATAGCAATAATTTCGGTATATTTGTGCAATTTCATTCCATCTCCGATCTTGGGCGGTCGGTTGGGAGCATGCGAAGGGTATGTTTAACCCTTACTACGCTGAATTAAATTTTATCGTCTGCTGGAAATGTTTTATTTTTGCTTTAATTCTTAACAAAAACCTGGTTTTGACAGCACATGAGAATCGTCTCCAGTGGAGACGATTCTCATGTGCTCTCAAAACCAGGTTTTTGTTAAGAATTAAAGCAAAAATGAAAAACAGCAGACGTCAAGTCAACAGCGTAGGAAAGGGTTAACAATGGGGTTCATCCCGGCCAGAATCTGTTACACAGAGGGAGTTGTTGTAGAGGGGTGGTTGTTGTAGGGAGGTTAAATATAGAGGTAATTGTCCATTTGGGATATAAAATATCGGCTGTTACAGAGAGGTGGCTGTTGTAGGGAGGTTAAATATAGAGGTAATTGTCCATTTGGGATATAAAATATCGGCTGTTACAGAGAGGTGGCTGTTGTAGGGAGGTTAAATATAGAGGTAATTTTCCATTTGGGATATAAAATATCGGCTGTTACAGAGAGGTGGCTGTTGTAGAGAGGTGACTGTTGTAGGGAGGTTAAATATAGAGGCAATTGTCCATTTGGGATATAAAATATCGGCTGTTACAGAGGGGTGGCTGTTGTAGGGAGGTTAAATATAGAGGTAATTGTCCATTTGGGATATAAAATATCGGCTGTTACAGAGAGGGGGCTGTTGTAGAGAGGTGGCTGTTGTAGGGAGGTTAAATATAGAGGCAATTGTCCATTTGGGATATAAAATATCGGCTGTTACAGAGAGGGGGCTGTTGTAGAGAGGTCTCTGTTGTAGGGAGGTTAAATATAGAGACAATTGGGATATAAAATATCGGCTGTTACAGAGAGGGGGTTAAAATAGTTAAAATTAAGTACTTTTTTATCAATAACAACAAAGCCACCCTCCCTAAAAAAATTTGTTTCATGAAATTCCATCAAATATTTATTTTATTGCTATGGGAATTTAACATGGGGAGTCAATTTCCAAAACTTTTTGTTTTTTGATCCTGAAGGATCAAAAAACAAAAAGATTTGTAAATCGTCTCCGAAACCTGGCAAGATAGCTTGAATATTATGTAACTCGGAAAACAAAAGTTAGATTTTGGAAAAATCTATTTTTAGCCCCCATGTAGTAAACATTAGTATTGTGATTACAGATGGCATTTAAGATCCGGGCTTCAAAGTTTCGACACATATATGGCGAGTCACATCGCAAAGAAAACTGCTACGAGAATATTCGCCTGACACGGAACGCCCACGATAGTAACTTCTGTGCCGTCAACCCGAAATCTTTGGCCGTGGTGACGGAAAGTGCTGGTGGCGGATCATTCGTGGTTTTACCTATAAAACATGTAAGTCTCACCTATCACCTATAAAACATTTAAGTCTCACCTATAAAACATGTAAGTCTCATTGCTCATATCGATGATCTAGTAACATAAGGTCGTAACTGCTATGCTATGCTAAAGCATAGCAGTTACGACCTTATGTTACAAGACCATCGATATGTGGCTGTGACTTGAGAAATAGGGCTTATTGGATTTGTGACCAGTGTAGGTCCTGATCAAATGGCACACTCCTGTAGTGTGACAACGATCTGTATTGCTTGTTTGCATGATCTGGATCTACTCTGGTCGCAAAACCTATATGCCCCATTCAGGGATTACGCTGGGGAAAATAAAAAAATCGCCACTTCAAAAAAACAAAAATCAAAAACATATTTTATTTTTTTTCGAAAATAGTAATTTTTTATCGCCAATTGTTTATTTGCGAAAGTGGCGATCGCCAGCGAAATCCCTGCCCATTTCTCTCGTGTCACAGTGACATATCAGTTATAACTGTACATGTAAAAATCCACCACACAAACCTGTTAACTCGTAACACGTTTAATCCGTAACGCATCTAGGGTATGGGATTATCTGGTTTCTCTACCAGACGTTTTCTGACGTGACAAAATCTCTTGACGCCATATTCACAGTAGACTTCCTTTAATGGACAGATTTTGATGATATTGTGCACCAAAGGAAATGACTACTGTCTGTTGCATGTTTTGCTGCCGACGAACTTTTGGCTATTAAACACATTAAATCTAAAAAATATTTAAAAGTAAGTACTTTTTCATCAATAACAAAAAAGTCACCCTCCCCAAAAAAGAATTCTTGATGAAATTCCATCAAATATTGATTTTATTGCGAAAGAACGATTTTCCTATGGGAATTTAACATGGGGAGTCAATTTCCAAAAATTTTCGTTTTTGGATCCTGAAAATTTTGGAAATTGACTCCGAGAACCTGGCGAGATAGCTTGAAAATGATGTAACGAAGAAAAAAAAGTTAGATTTTGAAAATCGGTCTACAAATAAAAAAAATATTTAAAAAAGATCTATTTTTAGCCCCCATGTTAAATTCCCACATGAAAATCGTTTTTTCTCAATAAAATCAATATTTGATGGAATTTCATCAAATAAATTTTTTTGGGGAGGGTAACTTTTTTGTTATTGATGAAAAAGTACTTACTTTTAAATATTTTTTAGATTTAATGTGTTTAATAGCCAATGTTCGTCGGCAGCAAATCGTGGAACAGACAGTAGTGTATGTGTATGTGTTCGATTGGTGCTCTAAAAGTTCTACCAATCACACATGCAATCAATCAATCCAGTCAATCAAGCAATTAATCAAGCAATAAATCAAGTGATCCAGTCAATCAGTCAATCAATCAATCAAACAGTCAATTAATCAACAATCAATCAATCAAATATAACTGTGTGCATTACAGACAGGGCGGGTAGACGTAAATGCACCGAGAGTCTGTGGCCATTCCGGGAATGTCCTCGACATCAAATGGAACCCGTTTCATGATGACATCATCGCGTCGAGCTCCGACGATAGCACGGTGAGTACCGGTAGTTAGTCTAGATATGTAACAACGTAACCCTGAACTTTCACAGTTTAATAACGCAGTGAAATAAAATCATACATACATTCATTCGTCCGTCCGTCCATAAGAGTTTCATTAAAGTTTTGGTCGCGGATATCTGTGAGCACACTTGCTCTATAGTCCGTTTCACGAAAGCTGCCCAAATTTTACGGCCATCTAAACAATTCAAAAACCATATTTTTTTCGATAATATTAAATGAAATGAAAATTTAAGAATGAGCCTTCTTTATATTTCGTGAAATTTGGTCAAATATTGATTTTTTTGCGAAAACAAAATTTCCCCATGTTAAATCCCCATAGACATCTTCACTCCGTGAAGATGTCTATGGGGATTTAACATGGGGAAATTTTTTAGAATTTCAGAAATACTGGACTGATTTTTAAAATTTAACTTGTTTTCTTAGTTAGATCATTTCCAAGCTATCTAGCTAGGTTTCGGAGTCGATTTCCAAATTTTTTTGTTTTTTGACTCCTCCCACAAGTCCTCTACCTCTTTTCCCCCCATGTTAAATTCCCATAGAGAAATCAATTTTTCGTAATAACATCAATATTTGACCGAATTTCACGAAATAAAAAGAAGGCTCATTCTTAAATTTTCCTTTAATTTAATATTATCAAAAAAAATATGGTTTTTGAATTGTTTATATGGCCGTAAAATTTGGGCAGCTTTCGTGAAACAGACTATAGATATGTATTACTAACAACGTAACCCTGAACTTTCACAGTTTAATAACGCAGTGAAATAAAATCATACATACATTCATTCGTCCGTCCGTCCATAAGAGTTTCATTAAAGTTTTGGTCGCGGGTATCTGTGACTCACATTTCAACCGGTACTTTACACAAATATAACGGTGAACTAGAGCAAGTGTGCTCACAGACACTTGCTCTAGTTCATCGTTATATTTGTGTAAAGTACCGGCTGAAATGTAATATTCTCCACTTCATCATTTCTAGGTAAAAGTCTGGCACATTCCGGAGAAAGGATTGCTGAGTAATCTCACGGAATGGCAGGTGGATTTACACGGTCATGGACGCCGGGTTGGTTATATAGACTGGCATCCCACCGCCGAGAACATTATACTCAGCGCCGGCATGGATTATAAGGTGAGAATTTATCCGTGAATATTTTATCATTCTGATACATTGTATCAAAAATCAATACAAATTTTATGGTACCTTTATCATGCTGCAGAAAACAATAAACAGACCACAATTATAGCATATTTTTCTTATTTTCTAAGAAAACACATCTTGGTATTTCATTAGAATTGTCTCCAAGGAAAGGCCAAGACATGTTTTCATTTCGAAGCAAACTATTCAATAATTGCTGTCTGCTGATGTGTAAACAGTAGTGTGATTTTATTTTACCCAATTAAAATTTTGAAATACCCAATTACTTCAGAAATGATGGAGTGACAATACTCAATTACTGATTCCTTATCTGGAGCCCTGTCATTAACTCAAATTGTCATTACCTCCAAGTATTTCCCTCAGTGCACTAAACTCTGTGTAAACGAGTGTAGACTGTATACTGAATTTCTTGATTAATTAACAGTTTCATATACTGCTGAGAATAATGGAAAATAAAAAAATAACCAGTAAACCACAGACATTAATTAATTAAACGGTTTACGTTGCTTCCAGTGTATCATTTGGAACGTGGAACAAGCGGAACCGGTGAACGTGATCGGTTGCCATGGCGACATAGTCCAGTCGATGTCGTGGAACCGCGACGGTTCCCTGTTCTCGACGACGTGTAAAGACAAGAAGTTACGCATCATTGATCCCAGACTGGGTGACTGCTGTGGGGTAAGTTGGAAATCAATCCGGTGAGGTTTCGAAATCGTGTAACCGTGTAAAGACAAGAAGTTAAACAGAGTTGACCCCAGATTGGGAGACTTTATCAGTAGCCGATTTCACCAACATTGCAAAGTATACTTATCTAGAAAAGTATACTTTGAGGGAGAAATTTTCAATTTAAGGATAAATTGATTAATTTTTATTATACTGACTTTATTACATTATCACAGCCATTTTGGCTGTGATAATGTAATAAATTCGGTATAATAATTCTGCATATTTTTAATCATAAAATATAAGCATTGGTTAGTTCTATATGATATAATGCATTTCGGGAAAAATAAATGATTACTTCCTCAAAGTATACTTTGCTAGCAAAGTATACTTTGCAATGTTTGTGAAATCGGCTACAGGTTTCTGAGCCAAAATGAACGGAGGATGCAAAAAGAGACAAAAGCATTTTACATTTGCTCCTATATTTGTAAAAACATTACTTTGTAAAATAATTTTTAAAATGTTTAGTAGCCAAAATGTCCATTTCTGAAATATTAGTATCCAAATGGTTATTTTAATAGCCAAATTGCCACTGCGGCTACCAGTAGCAGCCACCTAGCCTCATGTTGAGTCAATTTACATTTATCCCGTCAACACAGTGCGTATGTGCCGTGAAACACGGTGCCGTGAAACATTTTTGATATCCTGTCAATACGACCTAATCACTGCGTATGAATATGTGCGGTGGCTGGGATTATTTTTTTTTACATTTTAAAGCCATTAGTAGGTGTTGACGGGATAAATAGAATTGTAGGTTAGTGCCGTGAATGGGAAAACTATCTGGCGCGGCTCGCCCATCCCGTTTCCTGAGCCTTGCCAGATATTTTTTCCTATTCACGGCACTAACCTACTATTCTCTATCTATTTTCCTTATTTCTGAACCAAAGTATATGTTGTGACCACTCATTTGAACCGTCTCGGCGAGACGGTTCAAATGAGTGGTCACAACATATACTTCTGATGAGAAATAAAGAAATTCTTGAGCCTTGCCGGATATTTTTTCCCATTCACGGCACTAACCTATTATTCTCTATGTATGTATACACAGGAGTCTGGCGTGGACTTATTCAGCACAGTACGACCCAGTAAATGCGTTTGGTTGGGAGATTCCGGGAAATTATTCACCGTCGGTTTTGGTCGTAGCGGAGATAGAGAGTATTCCATATGGGACGTGGTGAGTTCATGTACACATGATATGCAAGGATTCCGCTGGGGGGGGAAAAAATTGCCACTTCAAAAAAAATCCTTTTTTTTTTTAAAAAATCAAAAAAAAAATCATTTTATTTTTCGAAAATTGTAATTTTTTATCGACAATTGTTTATTTTGATCGCCAATTGCGAAAGTGGCGATCGCCAGCGGAATCCCTGAATATGTAGGTCAAGATAAGAAAAGGAAGGTTGAATCCCTGAATTTCTGTTGCAGTAGAGTCTGTGTCCCTGTCTGTGTCCGTGGGTCCAGTTAAGAAGATTGCCAGTGTTTCTCCAATCTGTCACTGGGGGAATTTGTGTGTCGACCGACCACGTGTTCTGGGGGCCGTTTCACTAAGCTTACTATGACTAAAATGTTTGTAAGTGTAAAATTATGATTGTAAATTTCACATTAACAATGTTTTCTTGTAAACAATTAATGCAGCCTATGCTCAATAAATGTAAATCCATCAATTGGAATTTCCAGACGATCCTAAATTTACACGTACGAACATTTTTGTTGTGCGAAGTTTAGTGAAACGGCCCCCTGATTTGTATTATGTAATCATGAAAACGGGCCTGAATCCACTCGTTCACTCATATTGGAGAATGAATTTCTGTCGCAGTAGAGTCTGTGTCCGTGGGTCTGGTTATGAAGTTTGCCAGAGTTTCCCCAAATATGTCACCGGGGGCATTTGGAATGTATGATCGGTGTAGATCCTGATCAAATAGCGATCTATAATATTTATATTACCTTTTTTGTGTTAGAAGCATGATGGGTTTCATTAATGCAATGTCAAACAGTGCAGGCTGATCCGGGGCCCGTTTCACTAAACTTCTTACGACTAAAATGTTCGTAAGTTCAAATTTAAGATCGTCTGTAAATTTCAATTTATGGATTTACATTTATTGAGCATAGGCTGCAGCCTATGCTCAATAAATGTAAATCCAATGATTGTTTACAAGAAAACATTGTTAATGTGAAATTTACAGACTATCATAAATTTGCACCTACGAATATTTTAGTCGTACGAAGTTTAGTGAAACGGCCCCCAGGATCTACACTGGTCGCAAAACCCATAAACCACGAAACCATGCATGTACAAGTCACATGTTAATGTTCTATTCTTTCTCTACATATATATGCAAGCTGAAGATAATTCAGATCTAATCTACAACTATTTTCAGGGAACGTGGAATAACACCATTCACCCACACAATATATATTTTCAGAGAAACACGGAAATTAGAATAACACCATTCACTGACACAGTGTGCGTGTACTTTCAGAGATACACAGAAATTAGAATTAGAATAACACAGAAATTAGAATAACACCATTCACTGACACAGTGTGTGTGTATTTTCAGAGAAACACAGAAGTTAGAATAACACCATTCACCGACACAGTGTGCGTGTATTTTCAGAGAAACACGGAAATTAGAATAACACCATTCACTGACACAGTGTGTGTAATTTCAGACACGGAAATTAGAATAACACCATTCACTGACACAGTGTGCGTGTATTTTCAGAGAAACGCGGAAATTAGAATTAGAATAACACAGAAATTAGAATAACACCATTCACTGACACAGTGTGCGTGTATTTTCAGAGAAACGAAATTGCTAGAAATTACACAGAAATTAGAATAACACAGAAATTAGAATAACACCATTCACTGACACAGTGTGTGCGTGTATTTTCAGAGAAACACGGAAATTAGAATAACACCATTCACTGACACAGTGTGCGTGTATTTTCAGAGAAACACGGAAATTAGAATTAGAATACCACAGTGCGTATTTTCAGAGAAACACGGAAATTAGAATAACACCATTCACTGACACAGTGTGTGTGTATTTTCAGAGAAACACGGAAATTAGAATAACACCATTCACTGACACAGTGTGTGTGTATTTCAGAGAAAACAGCGGAAATTAGAATAACACCATTCACTGACACAGTGTGTGTGTATTTTCAGAGAAACACAGGAAATTAGAATAACACCATTCACTGACACAGTGTGTGTGTATTTTCAGAGAAACACAGAAATTAGAATAACACCATTCACTGACACAGTGTGCGTGTATTTTCAGAGAAACACGGAAATTAGAATAACACCATTCACCGACACAGTGTGTGTGTATTTTCAGAGAAACATGGCCAAAGACGTGAAGCGACAAAGCGTAGACAGTTCCAATGGCATTCTCCTACCATTCTACGACCATGACACCCGCGTTCTGTTTCTTGCTGGAAAGGTAACATATATGTGGCTGTGACTGGAGAAGTGGGGCTTATGGGATTTGTGACAAGTGTAGCTCCTGATCAAATAATATACACCTGTGTATCCTGATAATGATCTGTATTGCTTGTTAGAAGCATGACGGTTTGTTCCATTAATGGAATGATGAACAGTGCAGATCCTGAATAAGCACTTCAATCAGTCACTTCAATAATTCAATCATCAATCAGTTAATTCAATAATTCAGTCACTGCTTTCAATAATTCTTATTTTATTCTTATAAGTCCAACAACATACTGTTCGTGGTGATGGCAATATTATGAGTTGGTGGACAACGAGTCTTTCTGCCACTACCTCAGTAACTACAGATGAGCTTCCCCAACCAATCAACCAACCAGTCAATCAATCAACCAATCAATCAACAAATCAATCAACCAATCAATAGACCAATTAGATCCATTGATCAATTTACTTTCCCCCAAGGTGATGGCAATCACAATCCAATCAATTAAAATTCAACCAATCAATTTCATTAATTTGTCAATCAATCAATCAATTATACAATAAATCAATATACAGTCGAACCTCGCTAAACCGAACACAGAGACAAGTTAGTTGTGCTTAATTTTGATATATTCCGTGTCCATTTATCTCCGCATATAATGTCTGTTCATGATGGCAAAGCACCAACACGTGTCTTAAAGTAGTTATATACATGTTTCACAGTGGAACCTCTATAAACCGGACACCCTGGGGTGTCCCCAGGGTGTCCGGTTTAGAGAGGTTCCACTGTACTTTCCCCGCAAGGTGACGGCATTCCCAATCAAGCAATAAATCAATTTACTCCCGACAGGGTGACGGCAATATTCGCTACTACGAGATGGTGGACAATGACCCCTACTGTCACTACCTCAGTAACTATGGGTCAGCCTCACCACAGCGGGGACTAGGTACGTAATATATCCGCTACTGTTTTCTGATTCATGTGTACCAATTTTTTCTGTTGGACGTTTTATTTTATTTTTATTTCATTAGGCTAATGCATCTACATATTTTTCCATGTTTAAATCTGACTGCTAGTGTTGGTGTTTCTTATGAAATCAGTCAACAAGTTTGATAGCATATTAAATTAACTCAAATGTTAGATTCCTTTTATTGCATAAGCACATCATCATAATTTGAAACTGCATGTTTTCTGTAGTGGGCTCATTGGTATATTTATTACACTAGTGTATTATGATTTTATTACACTGTAATAATTCCAGCACAAAAATATTTACACAATTCCCTAACATTTGATTGGCCCGTAGCAAGTCTCTGTCCAAAATTTATATCCCAGTAAACTCCCACGCCAAACTACTTTCCTTAACCGTGAGGCGCAGTTAAAATAATTCTTAAGAAAACGGAAAATAAACACATTTTCTTGATGAATTTATTTCAAATGCTGGAATTATAAGGAATGAATGGCATTTTTGTGGAATTTATCGGGGATATAAACTTGGAAAAGTCGCGGGAATACTGGACGAGGCCTTAAAAAATTACAATTTTCGAAGAAAAAAAAAATAATTTTTTTTTTAAAAATTGTAATTTTTTATCGCTTCGTCCAGTATTCCCGCGACTTTTCCAAGTTTATACCCCGATAAATTCCACAACAAGGCCATTCATTCCTACAATAAAATTGCCATACATGTACAGGGGTGATGCCTAAGCGAGGCTGCGACACGTCCAGGTGTGAAATTATGCGGTTCTACAAACTCCACGCTGCCAGGAACTTTGTAGAACCTGTTTCTATGATTGTCCCGAGAAAGGTGTGTATCAATCAATCAATCAATCAATCAATATGACTGGGATTATCTGGGATTTTAAACCGATTTACTTTTTCAATTGGTCAACCAATCAATGAACAATCTTCCATTTAACCAACCAGCCAGTAAATCATTCTTCCACTCCATCAATGAGTCGACCAACTAGCCAACAAACCAACTAACTGTCCAACCAATCAATCAACCAATAAGTTAATCATCCAATCAACAATTCATTCGATCAATCAATGAGCCTATCAGTTAACAAACCAATCCGTCAACCAACCAACCAATCGTGTGTTGCAGTCGGGGACGTTCCAGGAAGACATTTTTCCGCCAACATCCAGTGCCATCCCCTCTCTATCGGCCGACGAGTGGATAAGTGGCCAGAACCGGGAATCAATCCTCGTATCCATGAAGGTTTGTACCATGTCCGTGCCACGCGTTATAGATAGCAGGGCTCCAGATATAGAATTAGTAATTATAGGGTTAACTGTATTGTAATTTTCAAATTTGCAGCGTATATCAGAAAATAATAGGTCGGAAAATATTTTTAATGACCTATCATTTTCTGATATACGCCGCAAATTTCAAAATTGCAATGCGGTTTATTGCTAAAGCACTCCTTTACTACTGGTGTAGGAATACATATTGGAATAATTTGCGGCCGTTCATCAACAATGATATACCTGTAATGTATGACCATCAGCCAATCAGAGTGCGTGATATTTATAGAGTGCGTTAGAATGAGTATTGTCACTCCATCATTTCTGAAGCAACTGGGTATTTCAATATTTTAATTGGGTGAAATGAAATCACACTACTGTTTACACATCAACAGACAGCAATTATTGAATAGTTTGCTTCGAAATGAAAACATGTCTTGGCATTTCATTAGAATTGTCTCCTTGGAGACAATTCTAATGAAATACCAATATGTGTTTTAATGGAAAAATAAGAAAAATGTGCTATAATACTGGTCTGTTTATTGTTTTCTGCAGCATGATAAAGGTACCACAACTTTTCCATTGCTTTTTGATACTCACTACTTCTGATTTCCAATTGGGTTTTTGGCAATTTTAATTGGGTATTTACGCAAATACGCAGCTTATCTGGAGCTCTGAGATAGTGTCACCTCGGTAGAGTGATGCTACTGTAAACCAGAGGTCCCGGGTTCGAGCCCCGGGCCGGTGCACAGTGTTCTTGCCCTGTGACATTTGGCGCCCTACGAGAAATACTGCAGTGGTGTCTATCAGCTTCATTGTTGTCTGTGAGATGTTCTTTTATTTTGCTCCGTAGTTTGCTGTGCTTTCCAGTGCTCTGTATTTTACACTCGTGTATGTTGTATTTCCCATTATACTGTTTTCAAAATGTCATCAAAGTCTCTGGAATTAGGAAAACATACCTCACCCTCTGACACCATTATATCGTGATTATCCAATTAAAATTTAAAAGTTTTCCTTTAGTAACTTACTAGCATAGCCGTCCAATGTAGAATAGTCAATCAGGGTTTGTGCTTGTACAGCTTTCTCGAGATATTTGTTTTTTCTTTCGGTCTAAAACATGTCTTGGCATTTCATTAGAATTGTCTCCTTGGAGACAATTCTAATGAAATACCAAGATGTGTTTTCATGGAAAAATAAGAAAAACATGCTATATTTGTGGTCTGTTTATTGTTTTCTGCAGCATGATAAAGGTACCACAATTTGTTATTGCTTTTTGATACTCACTACTTCCGATTTCAATTAGGTTTTTGGCAATTTTAATTGGGTATTTAAGCAAATACGCAGCTTATCTGGAGCACTCAATTATGACCTTAGCTGTAGCTGGGACATTAATTTCATTTTCACTTTGTTACTTTTAGCAATTATTAAACCCACATGCTTGCTTGGTCACAACCAAATATTGTGACAATTGTTTCTATGGCTTTTTTATGGTGTGCTTTGTTGTATTTTGTTCATGTGTGTTTATGTTGACTTATTTGTGCTACGTTACGTTGGCGATAAAAACAGTGGAGGTGAAATGTATATGTTGTTTGTTGACTACCTCAATTCAACCGAGCAATATGGCTACTTCCATGGTCAATTTTTGTCGAGCCCGTTTGCGGAAATCGAGACATAGTGATGACAATGACGTCCGGGTGTCCGTGCGTGTGTTCGTCCGTCCGTCCGTCCGTCCATCCGAAATCTGTGTTAAAGTTTTTAAAAATACCATCAAATGCCTCGGCGGGCTCGACATGCGGGCCGCGGCCATCTGGTATTTATTCGGGTTATTGGGTGGTTGGTTGGGAGCATGGGAAGGGTAAATGTAACGTTGAGATTCATCCTTACTGGAATCCCGATATCCCTGGTTTAGCCCTCGGGTACATTTTATTCTTGGCTTCCTTGTTACTTGAGAGTTGAATCCGGTTATACCCATTAAAAAAGTAGTATGATTAGCACTAATCAAATTACTTTCAGGCAGTGGGGCTAAGTGAATCGTGTTGGGTTAAACCCGTGGTTGGTGTTAACGTTAACCCGGCCTAAAATGACCTTAGCTGTTGATATGCAATTAAATACAATTAAATAAATACTAGTAAATAAGTATTAGTGAATAGCAATATCGGCGGGAGAAATATTTATTCAATATAACATTGGTTGTGAGTTCAATCCTCACCCTAGGCATCAACAACTACTTTCACCTCATCTCTAAATGACCTTAGCTGTTGTTGTGATGTTAAACCCGTTCACTGATTGTGCATTGGACTTTAAAACCAGAAGTTGTGGGTTCGACACCACCCTAAGCATGAAAAGAAACTTTCTAGTATTTCCATCCCACTGGATTTTCGGATGAATCTTGAAAAACAGAGATCCTGTCTATGGCACATATTTTATCCCTTCTACATAGGGCGTATGTGCCGTGAAACACGGTGCCGTGAAACATTTTTGATATCCTGTTAATATGACCTAATCACTGCGGATGAATATGTGTGGTGGCTGGGGTTATTTTTATTGCATTGTAAAGCTATTTGTAGGTGTTGACTTGATAAATAGAATTGTAGGTTAGTGTCGTGAATGGGAAGAAATATCTGGCGCGGCATGGAAACGGGATGTGCTCGGCAGAGCCTCGCCCATCCCGTTTCCTAAGCCTTGCCAGATATTTTTTCCCATTCACGGCACTAACCTACTGTTCTCTATATCTTGGCTGATGCTGGGATGTTAAACCATTTTCCTGTGTTTAATATTATTGATTTGAACAACTAATGTCACCTTGCACTAGATAGTTCCACAATGCATTCCTTCCATATAACAGTCAAACTTGTCTTGACTGGCCACCCTAGAATGACTGTGCATTATCAGCATTCGCGAGACCTTCAAGGGAGACAGTTGCCTCAATAACTCTTTCAACACTACAGATCTCATTCATAATACTTGCAAACAGTGTAGATCATGATGAGCCGGCTCGTAACGAGCCGTCTCATCAAGATCTTCACCATTTGTGGATATTTTTTAATTTTTACAAAATGATCTCATTTAATGCGTAATGGAACAGTCAAATTTAACAAGAAGTAGTCCATTTCAGTTACTTAACCCTTTCACCCCTAAGTAACTGAATGGGCTGCGATATGTTAATTTGCAACCAATCCAATCATCGCAAAATGATTTTCAGACTATTCCATTTATAAAAAGGGGGTATTTGTTGTTCTCAAAAATATGTAAATTACTTTCAAACAGTGCAGATCCTGATGAGACGGCTCTGGATCTGCACTGTTTGCATAAACCGATATAGCGGGCTTTCTGGTTCAAAGGGTTAAAGGTGAATGTGTTTACAATGGTGGCCATGCTACGTAGGTTTGACTGTAGTTCCATTTCTCCCTGCATGTCGTGTACACGCCTTGTGATTCCATTCAGGACGGATGTGTCGTCAACAATCCCCAAATTACCCCGTCCAATGCCGCTCAACTACAGGTAATACCCAGAATCCTCTGTTACCTTCTATATTTAACCATTTAAAGGCGGGAAATAAATATTGTCGTTTGTTGTGTTTCATTTTAACATATCTTTAATTAAAATACAAACATGTTTTGTCAGTACAGGAGAGATGATCATGTGCTGTCAAAACATGTTTTATTTAGGAAAATGAAGAAAAAAAAACACATAAAGAAGCAGACGACAAAATTTAATTCAACGTTGCAAGGAATCTAATATCAGTTGTATCGTTATCATATCAGAGCTGCAGTTAAGGTGCGTAATTTGACCAACTTGGGGTGAAATTTTGTTATTTCTTCATCAAAAATGGCAAGTTGGGAGTCCTTTAGAATCGTCTCATTGAGACGATTCTAAAGCACTCCCAACTTGCCATTTTTGATGGAGAAATAAGAAATTTACTTCCAAATTACGCACCTTACCTGGAGCTCTGTATATATTTTAAATTATTATATCTGTATATGCTAGTATAATTATGTTATTGTTTTGGTGTGATATGAGCCTCTGCCTTTACCCTCGTCTCGCCTATCACGGTTTTTCTATAAATTTTCTTAGTTTCCATAAATGATGTTGAATGTTGACAAAAATTTCTTAGCACGTGTAGAATTTAATTTTTGTCAACTTTACGGAAAATATAGATGAAAATCAGTATTGGTGACAAACGGTGATGTATTAACGACGGTAATGCTAGAGCCGGGTCTATATGTGGCTGTGACTGGAGAAATGGGGCTTATGGGTTTCGCTACCAGTGTAGATCCAGATCAGCCTGTGCATCCGCACAGTCTGATCAGGATTTGTACTGGTCGCCATTCCAAAATGTAAATACCGTTTATTTAACCATTTGAACAGATTATCGTGAAATAATGCACGAGTGATTGGGTTCTTCCGCTAAACAAACGAGGGCATTATTTCAAGATAATCAGTTCACCTGGTTAAATAAACATTTTCTTACATTTCACATATGATATGTAGTTACGACAACTTTTTCGCGATTCAGAGGGTGTGTCTGAGAACGTGATTTGATTGGTCGAAGGAAACACGTCACTGTGACGTTACTCATGTCATTTCTCGATACATGTATATGGTAAACACGAGAGTGATGTAAACAACTGCTGCCCAGTGGTGTAATTCACCGTTAGAGTTCTGTAAACTACCGGCTGAAATGTAAGAAAATGGTTTAATTGAAGATATATGACAATACAAGGACCGCTAGTTTGTTTCTATGTTCACATAGATTGGTGACAAGTGTAGCTCCTGATCAAATAGCACACTCCTGTAGCCGGATGAAGATCTATATTGCTTGTTGCGAACCGTGCTCATCCTGATCAGACTGTGCTGATCTGGATCTACACTGGTCGCAAAACCCAATTAGCCCCATTTCTCCAGTGTAGCTCCTGATCAAATAGCACACTCCTGGAGCCAGATGAACATCTATATTGCTTTATAGAAGACGGGTGTTTCGTTGATGAAATTGTGAACAGTGTAGATCCTGATCAGACTGTGCGGATGCACAGGCTGATCTGGATCTACACTGGTCGCAAAACCCATAAGCCCCATTTCTCCAGTCCACAGACACATGTGGTTTACATCTAACTAAATTTGACAGCTTTAATTGTTTTCTGTTTTATTCCATATTTCCTTTTGTTTGGAAGCAAATACATTTTGGCACAAACAGTTTGTGAATTATTTGCCAACATCCGCTTGTGCACTTACAAACTTTTTAATCATGAACATTTTAGTGAACCAGGCCCCGTAATTTTAAATGTTCCACCAGTAAAAGACATTTTTATCACAGCATAAAATACGCTAAAAATTGTGCAAGTGTTAAATTTAGATGCAGGTCCACAGTGACCGTAACCATGTATTTGCACATACATGTAGTTTACTCTTGTTGTGACTTCACATGTATCGCTTGCTTTATATACATATATACCATCTACACGTTGTTTACAGCTGCTTTACTGCTGCATTAATCTTGCATTTCTCAACATCTATAGGCAAGACGTAGCTCAGCTCGGGCTCAGCCAATCAAATTGCTTGATTTCTATTTTAATATTATCTTGCTGTTGACTGTATGTAAAACCCCAATCAATCTGTGTATATATTACATGTGCAACATAATACGATGGTGAATTTTCTGTTACTCAGTTTTCATTTCTATGACTTGATCTAGTCCACTGTAATAACACACAGTTCTGTAGCCGATTTCACCAACATTGCAAAGTATACTTTTCTAGCAAAGTATACTTTGAGGGAGAAATTTTCAATTTTAGGATAAATTTATTATTTTTTATTATACTGAATTTATTACATTATCACAGCCATTTTGGCTGTGATAATGTAATAAATTCAGTATAATAATTCTGCATCCTTTTAATCATCAAATATATGCAGTCGTTAGTTATATATGAAATAATGCATTTCAGGAAAAATAAATGATTACTCCCTTAAAGTATGCTTTGCTAGAAAAGTATACTTTGCAATGTTGGTGAAATCGGTTACTGTTCTTTCTGTAGGTGGTGGTCGGGCGAATGTAAATTAACGGTATGGGTTCCTCCTTATAGGAATCACGATTTGCCTGCATGGTTTGGCCCTCGGGTACATTTTTATCTTTGGCTCTTTAGTTACCTGGGCGTTGAATTGAGGTATTGCCCATTATAAAAGTACTAAGATTATTACTGATCCTACTGCTTTTGGGAGGGGCCAAGTGATTCTGGTGTGGCGAGGACCTGGCATCAGATCAGGATTATTCTGATTTCAGGGCTGAATATATAGTTTTGTTATTGTAAATATTCAGTTCTTATTTTGGGATTGTCCCCCCATTTGTACATGTACTTGAACATGTACATGTGCATGTACTTGTACAGGTAATATGGGATTTAGTACTAAACCCATTGACCCGGCATTAAATGACCTTAGCTATTGATAGGCCGTTAAACCCCAACACACAAACAAACTGTTCTTTCTTTTAAATGCTTGCATATAAATTCTGTATGTACTGTTACTAATATACAATATAGCTGTATAACTATATGACCTTCGCTGTGGCTGGCATGGTAAACTCATTCACTGTCACTCTGTGTACGAGATCTAGTCAATAATTAAAAAAAACTTCTTTACCCAAACCAGACCATATTGGTTTACAAGATGATTTACGCGAATTTGTACATTCCGGTGAAGAATTTTACATAAATCATAGAAATATATCTTTAAATAATTCCAGCACAAAAATATTTACACAATTCCCTAACATTTGATTGGCCCGTAGCAAATTTCTGTCCAAAATTTATATCCCAGTAAACTCCCACGCCAAACTACTTTCTACAGGTGCGCTGTCAGTGCTGTCAATGTAAACAAATGGCTGCCGTCTGTCAAAATAAACACATTTTCTTGATGAATTTATTTCAAATGCTGGAATTATAAGGAATGAATAGCCTTTTTGTGGAATTTATCGGGGATATAAACTTGGAAAAGTTGCGGGAATACTGGACGAGGCCTTCCGGCCTTCGTCCAGTATTCCCACGACTTTTCCAAGTTTGTACCCCGATAAATTCCAGGAATACTGGATGAGGCCTTCCGGCCTTCGTCCAGTATTCCCGCGACTTTTCCAAGTTTATACCCCGATAAATTCCACAAAAAGGCCATTCATTCCTATACTATTTCTACCCTACATACCATAAAGCCAACATTTGCAAACACTGTAGAACCAGCTGAGCTGGCTTGTAGCGAGCCGTAACATCAGGATCTGCAACACTTGTCAGTATTATTCAATTCTTAGAAAAACCAACATTTTCTCATTAATGGAATATTAAAAAAAAAAGTAGCATGAAAAATCTGATGTTCGATATTCAGGGGTGAACGGGTTAACAACTTAACATTAAAGAATCAACACTACCTATTTAGGGGAGTCAGGCTTAGATCCGATAATCCATTAATTATTCTCCCCTTCAGGACGTTGGACTAAGCCAGACACCAACAATCACCACCTACAAAACAGTCAGCCAATCAACTTCAAGCCAGAAGTCACATGGTACCACAAGCTCCGCCCCCGATCCAGAGAACCAACCAGAGAAGAAAACACCAGCATCATTGCGCAACATCAAGTGTCTCAGTTTGAATGATGACATTGTAGTGCTGGCTCCAACGTAAGTCATAGTTATAGTTCACATATTGAATTTTTCATAAATAAACCCTCCAGCCAGTCTCGATCAACCAACAAACAACAACAAACCAACCATCCATCCAACCAACCAGTCAATCAAATCCACTTTCAGCAAAGAGAAGCAGGCTAAAGCAAGCAACCCTTCTATGTCTGTTGAGGACGGCTCGGGAGATAAAGCGTTTGTCAACAACAAAATTGCCGCATTCGAGAATAAACGCAGTTCGAAGACAGAGCAGGATATCGTATCGCCCAGTATACGCCGGTTCCCGCAAAGGTCATTGTCAGCCAGTCAGGACACGCCTCCTGATGTGATAGCCAATGGGATTAAAGTGAATAGTAAAGAGGTTTGTAATTGGATGATTCGTCTTTCATGTGATTGGATTGTGTAATCATATTTTATTGAGTTTTTATATGTCACTTACAATAGATACAAGAGAATACAGAATTTTTTTTTAACTACACAATGTATTCTTAAGTAGTTTTTCAATAAAAAAAAAAGCAAAATAATTTGTCTAATGCCATTTCCCATTTGTCGTGATTTTAATAATTTGTACAATTGTCAGAAAACGAATTAACAAAAATATCCGGTTATTTATACATGGTTAAAATAATTCCTTTTTCACAAATTCAAAATAGTTTTTATGCCACCGGTCTCGAACAGTTTCTCAAATATGCTGCAGGTGGCATCCGCGTTCGACAGACGCATTTCTTGTTATAAATGTTTTTTTGGTGACAATTTGATGAAAAGCAAATGACACTATTTCATGCATGGATATGTACCGGTGCATGTCGCTGGCTGATGATTTACTGCTATCTGTAATGCTGCACGTGATTGGCTATTTAATTACAAATACAGTTTTCATTGGTCAAGTTTACCAAGGAATACTGGCTTTTAAAGCTTTTTTGCATGTACATGTACTTCATTTTCATTCTCAAAATCTTGTATATCGATTTCCAGTCTCGACCAATCCAACTGCGTGGTTTCCAGTACAAATTTGGAGTACTTATATAATGCTTTCGTTTGCACAGATGGAGGTGTAAAGTGATTGAGAGGAGACCAGAGTACCAGTAGCCGATTTCATCAAAATTGCAAAGTATACTTTGAGGGAGTAATCATTTATTTTTCCTGAAATGCATTATTTCAAATAGAACTAACAAATGCATGTATTTCATGATTAAAAGTATGCAGAATTATTATACTGAATTTATTACATTATCACAGCCATAATGGCTGTGATAATGTAATAAATTTCAGTATAATAAAAAATAATAAATTTATCCTAAAATTGAAAATTTCTCCCTCAAAGTATACTTTGCTAGCTAAGTATACTTTGCAATGTTGGAGAAATAGGCTACTGGAGAAAACACACCTGTATGATCTTGGCCCACGATACTCTCTGACATGAAATACCAACATTGCAAGCCAAATCAAATCTCAGTTACTTGCATGTTCAATAAGGATTTTCATTCGTGCCTATAGCATGTTTTCTAGCTGACTTAGAGTATGCCTATAGACTGCCAGGCTATGCATGACTATAGCTATACCTTAAACATATAGCGGTGTTTCTTTATCATATGCATATTTAGATAGTTTTGCTTCTTTATCAGGTAACAAGCTTTGTATTGACTGAATACGTACCGACTGATTACACAATGCTGTATCAGGCATTGATCTGTAGCCTATTTCATCAACATTGCAAAGTATACTTTACTAGCAAAGTATACTTTGAGGGAGTAATCATTTATTTTTCCTGAAATGCATTATTTCATATAGAACTAACAAATGCATATATTGCATGAGTAAAAGTATGCAGAATTATTATACTGAATTTATTACATTATCACAGCCAAATTAGCTGTGATAATGTAATAAATTCAGTATAATAAAAATTAATAAATTTATCATAAAATTGAAAATTTCTCCCTCAAAGTATACTTTGCTACTAAAGTATACTTTGCAATGTTGATGAAACAGGCTACAGATGGGAATATCTGGGTTACTACAAACAAGTATGATTTCTTTGCAAAGAAAAGCATGTCATAATTGCTCATTACGTCGCCAAAAACGTTACCTGATAAATAGAATACCATGTTAGCGTCTTTTGAAATCAGGTTTATCAGACTAGGAAATGGTAGGAATCCCTCGGCGAGCCTCGGGCATTTCCTAGCCTTGCCTGATAAACTTAATATCAAAAAACACTAGCCTGGTATTCTCTATATATCCATGAGCTATGTCCATACATGTGATTTTCTGCTTATATGTGATTTTGCCTATTACCGCATCTACATATTTTGTTGGTGTTGATTCAGAAGGCAGATGATAATAGCCACAACTTTGACAATAATGTCAGTGGTTGTGCATTCTATAAAACCTTTGTGAACTTCAGGAGCCTATTTCAGCAACATTGCAAAGTATACTTTTCTAGCAAAGTATACTTTGAGGGAGAAATTTTCAATTTTAGGATTTTAGGATAAATTTATGATTTTTTATTATACTGAATTTATCATTCTGGCTGTGATAATGTAATAAATTCAGTATAATAATTCTGCATACTTTTAGTCATCAAATATATGCAGTCGTTAGTTCTATATGACATAATTCATTTCAGGGAAAATAAATGATTACTCCCTCAAAGTATACTTTGCTAGATAAGTATACTTTGCAATTTTGATGAAATCGGCTACAGCTGTTCAAGGTCAAGATGCTCAAGGTCAAGGTCAAGATGCTCAAGGTCAATTTTGGAAAAGAGGGCAGAAAATGTCTTTCTCTTGGGAGTGTATTGTCCAATAAGTAGGTTACAGAACTTGAACAATCGAGTATCTTCCCCTAGCACTGTCTCCAGCTTATTATCTGTTTTAGAATTGGCGCAGTTTGTCGGTGTGACATCAGTAGCCGATTTCACCAACATTGCAAAGTATACTTTTCTAGCAAAGTATACTTTGAGGGAGTAATCATTTATTTTTCCTGAAATGCATTATTTCATATAAAACTAACAACTGCATATATTTGATGATTAAAAGTATGCAGACTTATTATACTGAATTTATTATATTATCACAGCCAAAATGGCTGTGATAATGTAATAAATTCAGTATAATAAAAATTAATAAATATATCATAAAATTGAAAATTTCTCCCTCAAAGCATACTTTGCTAGAAAAGTATACTTTGCAATGTTGGTGAAATAGGCTACTGGTCCTGATTGATCAAGTGTTGATAGGTTGTACAATAATAATACATAGATTTATAGGCGACTGATTACTTTGTTTAAACTGATACAAGGAGTCTTGGTAGTAGATCTAAGGAAAATTGCGCATGATTTTTCAAGTTCCGTAACCTATTTATAATACTGGTCTATAATAATGATCTGCTCTAATGATGTTGCCAACTTTAATTTCTAGCATTCACGGAACGGCAGCGAGACTCTTAACACTGAAAACACCAGCAAACACGGTACCAAACCTCTTAACACTGAAAACACCAGCAAACACGGTACCAAACCTCTTAACACTGAAAACACCAGCAAACAGGGTACTGAGCCTCTTAATGTGGAAAATGCTGGCAAATACTTTGAGAACACCAACATAGAAATTATAGACATTGCTAGGGCGGAAACGCCTGACACGACTATTAAAAACACACCGAATAGAGACAGTAAAAGTGCTAAGTCACCAAAATTCGGATCGCGGACGTCGACAGATAGATCAATTCTGGGAAAGTTTACTGAGGACTCGCCGAGGCAGAATGGCAACCATGTAAGTTGAACATGTTTTTAGGAAACCGTTATATCTGAATTCTCTTGGAGACCTTTCGATTGATCTTTCTTGACTTGAAGCCGTAGTTTTCTGTGCCATTCTCTGTATATGTATTCATAATTCCAGCACAAAAATATTTACTCAATTCCCTAACATTTGATTGGCCCGTAGCAAGTCTGTCCAAAATTTATATCCCAAGTAAACTCCCACGCCGAACTACTTTCCGTAACCGTGAGGCGCAGTCAAAATAATTCTTAAGAAAACGGAAAATAAACATTTTCTTGATGAATTTATTTCAAATGCTGGAATTATAAGGAATGAATGGCCTTTTTGTGGAATTTATCGGGGATATAAACTTGGAAAAGTCGCGGGAATACTGGACGAAGGCCGGAAGGCCTCGTCCAGTATTCCCGCGACTTTTCCAAGTTTATACCCCGATAAATTCCACAAAAAGGCCATTCATTCCTATAATAGTTTGTTGTGCCGGCTTGTGCCAGTAGTATTTCTATGCTAGATTATATTGCTTTTCTCTACAATTGTCGCTAGGCTTTTGCCTCATTTACAGCATCCATTATTGTTGAAAGTGAGACATGCTGTAAAAACCCTACATATTCGGACACCTTGCTGCTGAACAGGCTAAAACTCGACCAATTTACTGTAGTATAGACGTGCATGTTCAGAAATTCTTGTAAAGTTTTTGTTCATTAACATTATGGGTGAGCAGTCTCTCTGTCACATTCATAAAATCATCATAACATACACCAACAATTGACCTTTGATTGGCTTATATGTATCAAGTATGTACAGTTTAGTTTAGTTTAAAACAAATGGGATCCCAATACTTAGGGTTAAATTGGTTATACATGTACACGTTTATCACAATAATAACGTATGTGGATACAATTTGTCTTCCGAGATCCCTGTTCAATAGGGGTTTCCCAAAACAATTGGTGTTTCAATATTGAATGTTAGTACAGTATGTAACTAACAATGGTAACTATCTTTACTTGTAGAAAGTTCATGTGAAGAAGGTATGGTCGCCCGTTGCTCCACCACCAAGCCCGAAATGGCAAGACAGACCCGCGGCTCCAACTACCGACCCTGAGGTAACGATACAAGGCTCACTATCGGGGGAAATAAATAAATTCTTGTATTTGTGCTATCTGGGAAACATTCTCTTCAATCAATCAAGCAGTCGGATATCCAACCAATAAATAAAATGAATCAATCAATCAAAATTAAACCAATCAATCCAACCAGACAGCTCATCAATTGAAAATTCACCCAAGGAATATATCAATCAACCAACAAAACAACCAATTAAATGATCAGCCAGTTGATCGATCAACCAACCAACCAACCAACCAATCAATGTATTTCCAGTTACGGAAGGCATATTTCCGTCAAGTTGAGGAATTGAAGAGCCTACGAGAACAGATTAATCTGAAGGACAAGCGAATCCATCTACTTGAAGATGAGCTGAACATTCTACGCAAAGGTGTAACTCCGCACGGGGAGAGCCAATGCTAGCTGTGTCACTGGACATGGGAGAGCGAATGTTAGTGATGTTTGTTAGCTTCATCAGAGATAATAGAATAGTATGTTTGCCGTGAATGGGAAAAAATATCCGGCAAGGCTCAAGAATTTCTTTATTTCTCATCAGAAGTATATGTTGTGACCACTCATTTGAACCGTCTCACCGAGACGGTTCAAATGAGTGGTCACAACGTATACTTTGGTTCAGAAATAAGGAAAATAGATAGAGAATAGTAGGTTAGTGCCGTGAATGGGAATAAATATCTGGCAAGGCTCAGGAAACGGGATGGGCGAGGCTCTGCCGAGCACATCCCGTTTCCGTGCCGCGCCAGATATTTTTTTCCCATTCACGGCACTAACTTACTATTCTATTTATCCCGTCAACACCTACAAATGGCTGTATAATGCAAAAATAGTATTGACTGGATATCAAAAATGTTTCACGGCACCGTGTTTCACGGCACATACGCACTGTGTTGACGGGATAAAATAGAATACGAGGCTCGTGTCTTGTGATATCGAGTATATCAGGCTAAGCAGCGCTTTCATTAACCCTGTCGACGCTAAGTAACTGGAATGGACTGAGATATGTTAATTTCCCAACCAATCCAAATCCGACAAAATGATTTTCAGACCAGTCCATTTATGAAAAGGGGGTGTTTTTGTTCTAAAATATAAGAAAATTACTCATCTGGATCTACACTGTTTGGCAAGACCACTATACAGGTCTGTAGTGTTGAAAGAGTTAACATGGATCTTCAGGAATTGTTTTATGAACAGTTTAGGGCTTGTTTTTTAGACAAAGAAGGAAATCTACGGATTTCAAAATTGATTTTGGCGATTTTCAGAGAGTAATTTAATTCAATTCCTGTTACAAGCACTGGCAAGCTTAGAAGCATGTTGGAATACCTACCGTTTCTGAGCCGAGCGTAATAAAGTTGAAATATAGAGATTACATAGCTCGTGTCGTTTGGTATCAAGTTTATACGGCGAGGCTAGGAAATGCGCAGGAACTCCTGCTCACCGGCATTAATGCAGAAATACCTGGGCCCGGTTGCTCAAAGCTTCTGTTAACTTAACAGACTGATAAATCCTTAGCATTGCTAAGGATTTAACAGTCTGTTAAGCTAACAGAGGTTTTGAGCAACTGGGCCCTGATTTCATTGTTCATCATTGTTTCAACCACGTTAGTGGGAAGTGAAACATATTGGTCACAATTGTAGCCACGTCGTCCATCTTGAATTTCATTATTTAGTTAGTTTATGGTGAAATTTGCATTGTCAATTCTGTGCAATCTAACCCTTACAATGCTAGATTTAAATTGTGTTGTCTTATAATGATTTTTATACGACCGTTTTTAAAAAACGGTACGTATTATGTTTTACCGCTGGGCGGGCGGGCGGGCGGCTGACAGAAAAAGTGCATAGTTCGTTCAGTCGATCGATGTGAAACTATACACACGTCTTCTACACATATTGAAGATGTGCACCTTGGTGTGTTTATGCCGAATAAATATTTTTTAACAAAAATATCACCTTTTTAACTTAGCCATTTGTTCTACATTTTCTATACAATTCTATATACGGTACAGAGTTTGTGTACACAACTCCTCCGAAACCGTTCAGTCGATCGTTCTGAAATTATACACACGTCTTCTACACATATTGACGATGTGCACCTTAGTGTTTTTATATGCCGAAAAATTATTTTTTAGCAAAAAATATCACCTTTTTATACCCCCACAAACAAAGTTTGAGGGGGTATATAGGAGTCAGCTTGGTCGGCGGTCGGTCGGTCGATGGTCGGTCGGTCGGTCGGTCGATGGTCGGTCGGTCGGTCGGTCGGTCTGTTGGAAATTTCCTTCCGTTCTATATCTTCTACACCCATGCATGGATTATCAAATTGCTTGGCACAAATGTTTCTCATGATGAGAAGGTGTGTCACGATCAATAACCACGCACCTACGTCCAAGGTCAAGGTCACAGTTGAAGGTCAAAGGTCAAACCTATTGAAATTCCCTTCCGCTCTATATCTTCTACACCGATGCATGGATTATCAAATGGCTTGGCACAAATGTTTCTCATGATGAGAAGGTGTGTCGCGATCAATAACCACGCACCTACATCCAAGGTCAAGGTCACAGTTGAAGGTCAAAGGTCAAACCTATTGAAATTCCCTTCCGCTCTATATCTTCTACACCGATGCATGGATTAGCAAATGCCTTGGCATAAATGTTTCTCAGGATGAGAAGGTGTGTCACGATCAATAACCACGCACCTACGTCCAAGGTCAAGGTCACAGTTGAAGGTCAAAGGTCAAACCTATTGCAGGCGGCAGACAGATAAACTGCATAGTTTGTGTACACAACTCCTCTGAAACTGTTCAGTGGATTGATCTGAAACTATACACACTTTTTATGCCGAACAAATATTTTTTTTACAAAAATATCATCCTTTTAACTTAGCCATTTTTTCTATTTTTATTAAATTGATTCATTGCGTTCTTCACAGAGTTTTTAATCAAAATCATATTAATCCATTACTCGTGTAAGATCCTCTATAACTGATGAATGAATTTTCAAATGTTTTCAGATTATCTCATTTTCATTGACCGCGTATGCAGGTAAAAGGTCAATGTCACACATCTCTAAGGCCAGCATTAAATAATGATCATGAAATTTTTATTCAAACCTATAAAACTCTTCTAATGTTAAGCTATTTGTAAGTCCAACTCTTTGTGGGGGTATTATGATCACTCCTGTGATAGTTCTAGTTAACTTTAATACGCATTTTTTCTACATTTTTCTATACAATTCTATATACGGTACAGAGTTTGTGTACACAACTCCTCCGAAACCGTTCAGTCGATCGTTCTGAAACTATAAACACGTATTCTACACATATTGAAGATGTACAGCTTGGTGTTTTTATGCCGAAAAAATATTTTTTAACAAAATTATCACCTTTTTCACTTAGCCATTTTTTCTACATTATTGTATCCAATTCCCTATCATTTCTACTTTACACTCTACTTTTCTATCTCCGCTTAAATTAGTATACATGTTTAGCACAACGAGATGAAGAAATAATGCTATAGACTTGCAAATTCTCATTAATGTTTCTTGCCTTGGTGACAGCTTCACATTTCTGTGCATCTTCGCTGTCTGGCCCATATTCGAGGGGCGTATTTTGTGACTTGCGGTACTCAAAATTTCCCCATGTTAAATCCCCATAGACATCTTCACTCCGTGAAGATGTCTATGGGGATTTAACATGGGGAAATTTTGTCTCTTATGTTTTTATAGTGCACATGACTCATCTCCAATTAAAAACATTTGCTTGGGTATTTTTAATTGATAAAATTAAAATGAAAAAAGAGACAATATCAGGCAGCAAAGTTTGTTTTCTGTATTTTAAGGGTTCACCCAACATCATCATCAGGCAACTATTATGTTCATAAATTTACATGAAAATATCCCTACACCTATAGTCTGTTTCACGAAAGCTGCCCAAATTTTACGGCCATATAGACAGTTCAAAAACAATATTGGTTTCGATAATATTAAATTAAAGGAAAATTTAAGAATGAGCCTTCTTTTTATTTTCGTGAAATTTGGCCAAATATTGGTTTTATCACGAAAAATTTATTACTCTATGGGAATTTAACAGGGGGGGGGGGAAGAGGTAGAGGACTTGTGGGAGGAGTCAAAAAAGATTTTTTTTGGGAAATTGACTCCGAAACCTGGCTAGATAGCTTGGAAATGATCTAACTAAGAAAACAAAAGTTAAATTTTAAATATCGGTCCAGTTTTTCTGAAATTCTGAAAAATTTCCCCATGTTAAATCCCCATAGACATCTTCACTCAGATATCTCTATGGGCATTTAACATGGGGAAATTTTGTTTTCGCAATAAAATCAATATTTGACAAAATTTCACGAAATAAAAAGAAGGCTCATTCTTAATTTTTCCTTTAATTTAATATTATCAAAAGAAATCTTGTTTTTGAATTGTTTATATAGCCATAAAATTTGGGCAGCTTTCGTGAAACAGACAGTATATGTCTGTAATTGCATTCCAATCGTGTTAAATTGTCGTTCAAATTGCTTGTTATACTTAAAATGTTTGTACCGCCATTACTGGCGGCTAATATAGTTCATATGTTAACTAGATCTCTGTGACAGTTATTGCTTGTTACAAGCATGAAAGGTGTTTCATTGATGGAATGGTGAACAGTGCAGATCCTGATCAGACTGTGTGGATGCACAGGCTGATCTGGATCTACTCTGGTCACAAAACCCCATTTCTCCAGCTACAGCCGTAAATCTGGATATCACATAACTCCTATATTGTATTAAATTATCACTTCCGAATATTCATTTTTTTACTATGCGTTTTGTACATTTTAGTATGGATATAAATATGGGATTTGCCCAAAATGTTGTTAGCTATTGACAGGCCATTAAACACCATTAACCCTTTCCCTGATAGAGACGACTTTTCACGCCTCTGCAGAAGATGTCTTTAGAAAACATTGTGGGAAAAGGAGAAATTGCTTGTAACAAGCAATTTCTCCTTTTCCCACAATGTTTTCTACTCTATCAGATAATTTAACCACCATTTGACCCAGCATTTGATTCTTTTATTCAGATGTTTTCGATTTGGAAGAGTCGAAATATCGCAAAACAGGGAAAGGGTTAAATCAAATCATACCATGTGACTGCATTGCCATCACCCATTGTCACCACTCCACCGTCACCACCCCGACTACCATTGTCAATATCATGTGGCTGTGACTGGAGAAATGGCGCTTATGGGTTTTGTGACCAGTGTAGATACAGATCAGCCTGTGCATCCGCACAGTCTGATCAGGATCTGCACTGTTCACCATTCCATCAATAAAACACCTTTCATGCTTGTAGATCAGTGTAGATCTAGATCTGCATCCGTCGTGCTTTTAACAAGCAATATAGATTTTGGGCTACAGGAGTATGCTATTTGATCAGGAACTACATAGTTCACAAATCGCATAAGCCCCATTTCTCCAGTCACAGTCACATAACATCACCACAACCCGCATCCAACAACAGTGCCACCGAACCCCCCATCATCATCACCACCACCCTCACTCAAAAACAACTCACCACAACCACCACCACCCCATATCAACACCATTGCCATCACCACACTCCCTCACTCGACAACATCCACCACCCCCACCCCACATCAAATGCATCACTATCACCACCATCACTATCGGTATAAAACAACCATTGTGTAGAAGAATGATCTGTTTACTGGAAACACACACAATTCACACGTTAATCACAACAATGTTAATATGTGACTTTGTCTGTCCGTCCAAAATGTCTGTTAAACTGTGTGATTTCTTTTACATTTCCACCACCACTTGAATAATTGACATGTAATTTCCATTGTCCATGTAAACCTTAATGTGTATTTTACTCCACACTAACCCATGCCAGTGTTGTAATTTTGTTCTTGTTTTAACCCATTTTTGGGTGAAATAAACCATTCCAGGTTCTATACATTCGTAGCCAAGCAACAGGTTTTAATGTTTTTGCTGTTTGAATGATCACATTCCGATCTTATTTTAGCAAATTGTGTGTCAGATTTGTAACCTTGTTGTTAATTGGTTTCCAATTTGTTACTTACAAAATTGACACTATGGAATATATGTGGCTGTGACTGGAGAAATGTACGGAAGCCCATTAGGGCCACTTCACTTTTTTATCTTTTCGTGAATTTTCGAGAACTTTTCTTGAATTTTCAAGATACTTTCTTGAATTTTCGAGATCTTTTCTTGAATTTTCGAGATCTTTTCTTGAATTTTCAAGATCTTTTCTTGAAAATTCAAGAAAAGATTTTGAAAATTCAAGAAAAGAACTTGAAAATTCAAGAATCTTGAATAAATGGAAATTGAAAAAAAAGTGAAGTGGCCCTAATGGGCTTCCGTAGAAATGGGACCAGTGTTGAATGAAAGTGTCATGAAATTGTCGATTTTTAGTTGCGCATGTAGAACAATATTCTTTTGTGTAGACGGATTAGACACAGATTAGACTGTAGATTTCCAAATGAATGTTTTACCATGTTGTCGCAGCTTCTCTAAGATAATTTTGCTTACTTTGCTTGTCATTTGGTAACGTCGTTTGGTGACACCGTGTGGCGTCTTCCGACCACTGAAACGTCATGTGTATGATTGACTAGATGCGGATGTCCTAGCCAATGTAGAATATGATGTTTTTATGTACCCCGAACATGTTTTGGGGTACAATAGTTGCCACCTGTCTGTCTGTCTGTCCAACTGTCCATGCATGCATCCCATCCATCCATCTGTCTGTCTGTCTGGACCAACGCCCGGGGGTTTAAGGGGTTAGGGCGTAGCAAAAGGTTCCTTTGATTTATTCCGTAAGCTCATAAATTCTATTGATGTTTAGGGGCTTTTTCTTTGATCTTCAAACAATGGAACTACCCCATAAGTGGGTGGAAGGTGGGTGCAAGCGATGGGTAATTTAACGATCGGGGTTCATCCTTACGGAATTCCGACTGGAGACCTGGTTTGGCCCTCACATACGTTTTTGGCATTTTGTATGTGACAGTTGAATACGTTTTTGGCATTTTGTATGTGACAGTTGAATCTGGTTATACCCCTTATGTGAGTATTACGATTATTCGTAATCCTATTTTAGGGGAAGGGGCCAAGTGACTTTGGTGTGGTATGGACCCGGCACCAGGTCAGATTATTCTAATTTCAGGGCTGAATATATTGTTTCTCGATGTAAATATTCAGTTCTGATTTTGGAATTTTCCCCCCGATGCAGCAGGTTAAAACGGGATCGAACCCGTTTGCCCGGCCTTACATGACCTTAGCTGTTGATAGGCCGTTAACACCAATAAACAAACAAACAAACTGTCTGTCTGGACCAACGCCCGGGGGGTTTAAGGGGCTATGGCGTAGCAAAAGGTTCATTTGATTTATTCCGTAAGCTCATAAATTCTATTGATGTTTAGGGGCTTTTTCTTTGATCTTCAAACAATGGAACTACCCCATAACTGGGTGGAAGGTGGGTGCAAGCGATGGGTTCATCCTTACCGGAATTCCGACTGGAGACCTGTAGCCTATTTCACCAACATTGCAAAGTATACTTTCGTAGCAAAATATACTTTGAGGGAGAAATTTTCAATTTTATGATAAATTTATTAATTTTTATTATACTGAATTTATTACATTATCACAGCCAATTTGGCTGTGATAATGTAATAAATTCAGTATAATAATTCTGCATACTTTTAATCATGAAATATATGCATTTGTTAGTTCTATATGAAATAATGCATTTCAGGAAAATAAATGATTACTCCCTCAAAGTATACTTTGCTAGTAAAGTATGCTTTGCAATATTGATGAAATAGGCTACTGGTTTGGCCCTCACATACATTGAATCTGGTTATACCCCTTGTGTGAGTATTACGATATTCGTAATCCTATTTTAGGGGAAGGGGCCAAGTGACTGGTGTGGTATGGACCTGCCACCAGGTCAGGTTATTCTAATTTCAGGGCTGAATATATTTTTTCTCGATGTAAATATTCCGTTCTAATTTTGGAATTTTCCCCCCAATGCAGCAGGTTAAAACGGATCGAACCCCTTTGCCCGGCCTTACATGACCTTAGCTGTTGATAGACCGTTAAACACCAATACACAAACAAAACTAACCCATAAACCCAAAATGTTGGAAGTTTGCATCCCGTCCGTCCGTCTGTCTGTCCGAGATTTGCGTTAAAGTGTTTGTTTTGAATGGTACACCTGGTTTACTATAGGAAGGAATGGCCTTTTTGTGGAATTTATCGGGGTATAAACTTGGAAAAGTCGCGGAAATACTGGACGAAGGCCGGAAGGCCTTGTCCAGTATTCCCGCGACTTTTCCAAGTTTATATCCCCGATAAATTCCACAAAAAGGCCATTCTTTCCATATAATTCCAGCATTTGAAATAAATTCATCAAGAAAATATGTTTATTTTCCGTTTTCTTGAGAATTATTTTAACTGCGCCTCACGGTTACGGAAAATAGTTCGGCGTGGGAGTTTACTGGGATATAAATTTTGGACAGAGACTTGCTATGGGCCAACCAAATGTTAGGGAATTGTGTAAATATTTTTGTGCTGGAATTATTGGTTGGTGTGCAAGCCGGATCCATTCCATGTATTTAAGTCTTACTGATTTATTGTTTCTCTTGTTTTTGTCTCTACACATTGTAACTATCCATTTTGTTTTATTTCATGCAATTATTTTTGTTCTGTTTACTGTCGTACCAGGGTTCACCGACATAATTAGTTTTATACAGATTTACATTCCATTTGTGTTTGTATATGTCGTAACCATCCGTTTTGTTGCATGTTGATTAATTTGGTTTTACAAAAACCTGGGAAAATTAATTTACAGTTTCTCATCCCCACCCACCACTAATATTAATTGTTAAATTATTATTTTAATTTTGTATATCGCCAAATTATATCTTTTTAAAATGGTTTTACATAAATTTCAATAAAAACAAGTCTCCCACCCGCCACATTTTATCGCACAATTGCAGGAGTCAGTGGATGGACGGAGCTAAGTCCATAAGACTTACCTCCCTTCCTCCACAGAACCCTCAATTTGGATGACAATCTGTTAACTAATTTTCCTTATGGCATAACGTAGCACCATTCCATTTATTTTTGAAAGTCATATCATTGTCTCACTGATAATCCTTAGTCAGGACATATTCAGACCTACAATTGACCAGGTGGGTGGCAGGTGGGAGCACTCGATTGGTAATTTAACAATCGGGGTTCATCATCACCGGATTCCCGACTGGAGACCTGGTTTGGCCGTCACATACGTCTTTGGAAATTTTGTATGCGACAGTTGAATCTGGTTATACCCCTTATGTGAGTATTTTGATATTCGTAATATTATTTTAGGGGAAGGGGCCAAGTGACTTTAGTGTGGTATGGACCTGGCATCAGGTCAGGTTATTCTAATTTCAGGGCTGAATATATTTGTTCTCGATGTAAATATTCCGTTCTGATTTTGGGATTTTCCCCCCAATGCAGCAGGTTAAAATGGGATCGAACCCGTTTGCCCGGCCTTACATGACCTTACCTGTTGATAGGCCGTTAAACACTAATAAACAAACAAACAAACAAACAAACAATTGACCAGTGTAGCTCCTGATCAGCTAGTACACTCATGCAGCTTGAAGTCTGTGTTATATACAGCGGAAATAATTCACCAAGCAAATAGCGAACAGAGTAGATTCTGGCCGTACTGATCTGGGGCTACACTGGTTGCATGCTGAATAAGAAGTCCCTTTGTGTTGCTGTGGGTCGTATTTATTTTATATAGATTTGCATTCCATTTTATTGTTGTGTACACATTGTTTTCCCTTGGCTGTGGCAATATGGCGGTAGCTTGCTTGAGATGATACATGTATGTCATAGCAATGTGACTCATCAGGGGCCCGTTTCACTAAACTTCTTACGACTAAAATGTTCGTAAGTGCAAATTTAAGATCGTCTGTAAATTTCAATTGATGGATATACATTTATTGAGCATAGGCTGCATATGCAGCCTATGCTCAATAAATGTAAATCCAATAATTGTTTACAAGAAAACATTGTTAATGTGCTATTTACAGACTATCATAATTTTGCACTTACAAACATTTTCGTCTTACGAAGTTTAGTGAAACGGGCCCCAGGTGCATACACTGTTCTGTAAGAAACATTGATTTTGATTTGTGAAAAAAATGTTTTCATTGAGTTTGTAACCAATGTAGCCGCAGACCACTTTGCACATCTGCGCAATCAGATCAGGGCCTACACCATTCATTTTTGACGTACGTATATAATGGAGAATCTATTTTGGCTACACAGTGGGGTAGTTTGATCAGGATCTACAATGATAAAAAAATAAATACACCATGCATGGATAAATCATTGAACATTCACTTAATTGAGCTGCAAAAAGCAAACACTGTTTGCTTTTTGCAGCTCAACTAAGTGAATTTTCAACTTTATGACAGTATTTTCACTACTCAATTTGAAATTCAATTCGTAATTGCACATTGCTGGGCGTATTTTGTACTCCCACTTTTGATAATTAATGCGTATTCAGCTAAAATAATTGCGTAATACGCACCTTATCTGGAGATCTGCGGTGACACCGCGTTTTGTTGCGGCAGTATTGATGAGTTTTGATAACGATTCTTTAGTATGTGACCAGCATAGCTCAGATCTGTGCAGTCAGTTCCGGCCTACACTGTTCAGTAAAACGCATTTAATTTATGTAATAAAATTGTATTCAAGAGAAAAGAGAAGCCATTGACCCGGTTTTAAATGACCTTAGCTGTTGATAGGCCATTAACCCTTTGAACCCGACAGCCCGATAGTCTCGTTTCATTGTTCAAATGTCTCATTTTGGCTTTTAGTTCACAAAACGACCTTATTTTGTCTTTTTAAAGTCATTGGGTCCCATGTATGTGCAGAAACGGATTATTACAAATAATTTAGTGTATTTCTAAACCCAATTGTAACCAGAAAAAAACAGCTGTGTTTGTTAAAAAGTGTTGTTATGATACTGAAAAATAACCAGTGATGAGAATGAAAGGAAACAGTGTATGTGGTGTAGTACTACAATATCACAACTGAAAATCGTTATGTTCCACAATTTGTGCTTCCTGGTACTGTAAATGTGGAAATGCATTATTGGGTCAAATCTCGGCTACAAGTCCACTCTACCTGTGCAAATATGCCATTAAACTCTGGTTGTACTTTCCTGTGCACTATGTTATGTTACTGGTTGTGTTATATTGTCATGTTAATTTTACATTTTTCAATTTTATGCAAAGTTTATGATAGCATATTAGGTTATTGCTATTGTGATTAAATCATTTCAAATAAATTCCACACATTTTGCGCTTGTTACTTATTCATTGCTTCCAAAGATATTATCATAATACGGGCTTTGCCGGTACCCTCCGGCGCCTACAAAGGCCGATTTTAGACTTGATGGATTTACATTTATTGAGCATAGGCTGCTTATGCAGCCTATGCTCAATAAATGTAAATCCAATAATACGGACACACGTACATACAGCTGTATACAGAGTATCTCTCTCTCTGTCTGTCTGTGTCTCTCTACCTATCTGTCTCTCCCTTTCTGTCATTCTCTCTCTATATATATTTCTGTCTCTCTATGTCTGTCTGTCTCTCTCACTGTCTGTGTGTTTCTCTATCATCATCTAGAAACCACAATATATCTCCACCTACTAAGTGGGCATGCACCTTTAAACAGCTTGCATATTAAATAATGGAATTGAAACATAGAAACACTATTGACCTGCAAATAAAAACCAATGTTCACGTTTACTGGCTTCAAAAGCATGGAAAAACGCAAATGTTTACATGTGGTGAAATCATCGTATGATCTAGGTTATATAGTCGTATGAGTCTCTTCATCATTTTTTTTTTTTTACATAAGTCTTCATCATTGCCACTGGTTATATGGTCGCTGCTGGGTCCGCTTTAAACCTGCCTTCGAGGATGTCTCGCGGAAGGCGTGAACCGGCGAGACGTGACGGAAGTCCGATTGTGACGAAAGTTTTGCTCCGTATGTATGTTGATAGTATAAAACACGAACTTACCTAAATGACAAGGTTATAACGTGCATAATGAATGCACGTTAAAAACATTTATATATGAATAAATGATATTGCACTTTTGGCACAACTTAATTTCATCGTTACTCTAGGAAAATATGTCGTATTAAAATGTAAATATGAAAAACGTGATATAATGTTTGAATCATTTATAAATTTCATGAAGAACAGAAATCAGATAGAACAGAAAATAGCCACATACAAAACTTGAAGGATAAACAAGAACAACACATTATCAAGTGGGCAGGTTTAATATTCAGTTAAACAGGTCAATTTGATAGGAACACAAATGGAAATAAATTATTTCCTTCTTTTTCTCATGATTATCTCCCCTAACTTTAAGCTCTTCTCAACACTACTTTCTAATACATTTTGTATGTATCTTGTGTAGTATAATTAGATACTATTATATTCAATTGCTATACAGTGTACATAATGTATTGAAAAGTGAAAATAAAACATTTAGTCGTAAAAAAAAACCGCTAAATTTTCGGCGGCGGGTTTGTAAAACAAACAGTACAAAAATAAAGGCCTTAGAAAGGTATAAAACTTGCATTCGCCACCATTGAAACAAAAAGCCACGCGATGTAGACATCTGGAACTCGCCTATACAACGCATTAATATTACAGCGTGTCGAAACCGCTGCTTGGTGTGGGTTTTCGGCATAGATTTTACAGTTGCTAATACATTAACATAAATCTCGAAGATTTCGAGTGTAAACTGAACTAAAAACGCGTCTCACTAACCTAAATTCGCTTTTTAAAATCAAACAGATATAATCATTTAGTAATATTTACGTGCGATGGTATGAGGCTATTTTCATATGCAAATGAGGCAAGATATTTTTTAATTATTTATACTAATTAAATGTGCCACCTGAAAAAAATAATATTTTCAAGACATTATAAAGTATGATAATTGTACATAAAAAAATAAATACAGAGCATAAAGAGCAATGTCCGTTAACATTTTAAGGAAACACGGTTATCGCCCCTGATATCAGTGTGAACATTTACGTCTGATATGAAATGTATAATAATGCCAATCAATACGTGGGATAGTGGTGAATGAATGTGTATTTTGCCAGGAAATGTATCAGATGCAGGCCCGTACGCAGAGGGGGTGCGACGGGTGCGTACGCACCCCCTTAACCCTTTCACTCTTAACCCGCAGGCCTGTATAGTGGTATTGGCAAACAGTGTAGATCCAGATGAGCCGGCTCGTAACGAGCCGTCTCATCAGGATCTGCACTTTTTGCAATTCATTTTCATAATTTTGAGAAGACAAAACACCCCATGTTCATAAATGAACTGGTCTGAAAATCAGTTTGTGATGATTTAGATTGGTTGCAAAATTAACAGATCAAAATCCATTCCAGTTACTTAGGGGTGAAAGGGTTAATCTACCGAGGTCTGTCCGTGGGTGTGCAAAAACAATGTTTAGCCCTTCGCGCCGTCGATAACGCACCCCCCCTAAAATAATTCCTGCGTACGGGCCTGAGATGATGTCTCCGATATATTGAACATTTTGTGCCTAATGAGTGGGCATGCACCTTTACATGGACAGTTTGCTTCAATATTTGGACACTTGATGCATATGAGCATTGGGAACACACTCATGCCGCCATTAACATGACTTTGAGCTTTTTTACCTTCATATTTTTGCGGAAACACTTAGCCATTTGTGTGTGTCTTCACCATGATATAACATTAATATTACTTGACATATTGCTTCACTATTTGGACACTTGATACATGTAAGCATTTTCAACACACTCGTGCCGCCATTAACAACCTTGACCTTTTTCATATTTTAAACATGCATTTTTTTATGATGCTTACTTTAGTAAATGTACACGCCCATGATCATGTTACGGTCAAATGCTTCGGCAGGCGCGACACATGCTTCCGTGACGGAATTCTTGTTGTGTATTCTGGTTTGTTGTGGCCATTGTTTCAAAGTGTTTTTGTGTTATTACCTAGTGTTTATTCATAAATCCGGGTTTGTTGTGGTCATTGTTTCAAAGTGTTTTTGTGTTATTACCTAGTGTTTATTCATAAATCCGGATTTGTTGTGGCCATTGTTTTAAAGTGTTTTTGTGTTATTACCTAGTGTTTATTCATAAATCCGGATTTGTTGTGGCCATTGTTTCAAAGTGTTTTTGTGCTATTACCTAGTGTTTTTGTGTTCATCCGGGTTTGTTGTGGTGATTGTTTCCTATTTGTTTGTGTTATTTCCTTGTGTTTTTGTGAAATCCGGGTTTGTTGTGGCCAGAGTTTCCTTGCGTTTTTTGTGTAATTTCCTCGTGTTTCATCTTGTGTAATTTCTTTGCGTTTCATCTTGTAATTTCCTAGTGTTTTGCGTTATTCTCTAGTGTGCTGTGTTTATCCAGTGTGACGTCACATGATATCTCTTGGTCTATAATATCAAAACGCAAAGCTAGTATGTAGAATAGATTTTATTATCTCCAAAACCAATATATGTATACATGGTATCAGTAACAAATCGATGGTCTAGTAACATAAGGTCGTAAGTGCTATGCTTTAGCATAGCACTTACGACCTTATGTTACTAGATCATCGAAATGTCACTGACATACACCCGCTTTATGCTGAACAAATACTAGGGTTAGTACAACACAGGGGCGTCGGAAGATTCATAAGATTGCTCGCGTGTCCTCCCCCTTCCAAAATGTATCTGGTTACCACTCAGTTGAACCGGCTCATCGAGACGGTTCAACTGAGTGGTAACAACATAATCGTATTGTGTGAAATGAGAAACCTTGGTGAAAAATAGTTTTGTGCATCAGCACATCGGCACGAAAAACAAAACCGAAAATCCATTTTTTAAGTTAACAAGTATGTTGTTACCATTCAAATGAACCGTCTCGTCCATTTTCAACTCAACAGTTAACAAATGCATAGTTCATGTGTATATACTACTACTACTAATAATAATAATAATAATAACTACATTTCTGGCCGCTGCGTTTTGTTTTATGAATTATATACACAAAATCAATACAATTAATATTTTTGGTCAACACTATTGGTCCGGCAGTTGCCAGACGTGCCGGACCGGACCTGTCACGACGCCCCTGCAACACGGCTGTTTTATACAATACCTGAAATAAATGTTACAATCCAGGGGGCCCGTTTCACTAAACTTCGTACGACTAAAATGTTCGTAAGTGCAAAATTATGATAGTCTGTAAATGTCACATTAACATTGTTTTCTTGTAAACAATTATTGGATTTACATTTATTGAGCATAGGCTGCATATGCAGCCTACGCTCAATGAATGTAAATCCATCAATTGAAATTTCCACACGATCCCAAATTTGCATGTACGAACATTGTATTCGTACGAAGTTTAGTGAAACGGGCCCCAGTAAGATTGCATCTCACTTGATTGTGCGACACATTTGTGACAATTTACAATGAATAGTCTCAGGTCATCTGATGTCAGTTTTTGGCGCCACTTGTAGCACAGTACGCAGACCGGGTTATAATAAGTCCGTGCACGGACTTAGGAATATGTCGTTTTGTTGCGTTTATTCCTACTTTGAAATGTATAATCTCTCACAATTTATAATATACTTGTATATTGTATAATATTGTGTGCTCGCTCCTAGCTGGAGGGATAAGTAATTACTTGTTTGACCCAAGGTATTATGCTGATTTAACCAAGAACGTTGTGTAAACTCGGTCCTTTAATCACATATATTGATAACGACAAAATCAAGTAGTCCATTTCAGCAAAATTATAAAGTAGTTTCATCTATGCTAACGAATTTTAATCGTTTTTATCAAGTAACTCGCTATACATTGACGAAATACATGACGTTACTGATAATGTAACTACTCTCGCTGTTGCTCTATTGGTCAAACGGCATCACATGACCTTACCGAATGACACGAGTTTAATGACACTACTTAAACAAGTCTGCATTCTTTTCATTGACTATTTTCGCACAATCTCTAACATAAAACGTTACCTGATAAATAGAATACATGGTCGTGTATCAAGTTTAATCAGGCTCGGTTTAAACGGTAGGATTTCCGACGCGTTTAGTAGCCTTGCCTGCTAAACTTGATGGTCCACCGCCCGCGTTAATCTTGCCAAGATGTCAACGTTTCCGAAAATCTATTGGCAATATCAACTCGCAATCCAGCAGGTTGATCGGCTGTACCTAAGCTATAGCATAGCTCAAGCTCAATCCATCTGCTTGATTTCAAGCATAATATTCCAGAGCTCCAGATAAGGTGCGTAATAGCGTATTTTACACAATTATTTTAGCTGAATACGCATTGATTATCAAAAGTGGGAGTACACAATACGCACAGCAATATGAAAATACGCATTGATTTTGAAATTGAGTAGTGAAAATACTGTCATAAGGTTGAAAATTCACTTAGTTGAGCTGCAAAAAGCAAACACTGTTTGCTTTTTGCAGCTCAGCTAAGTGAATGTTTAAATTTGTTAATTTGTTATCATTTGTTCCCTATTTAGAAATGAAGAAAAGCAATAATCCATTTGTAAAAGTAAAATACGCAATGATTTTGAAATCAGAGGGTGTAGTACGCTTTAGACACAAAGGTTATCTGGAGCTCTGATATTCACGGGTTTTGTAATAGATACATCGACACATTGGCAAGATTAGCACTGGTGATGGTGCATAACAAGAACATGTGTTGTGAAAAATGACATCAACGATGATGTGTCATTGATAGACCCCTGTATATGTTCAGTAAAACAGACGTAGATTTGCAGCCGAAAATCAGTAGAGAAACTGTATACCCTTAACCCTTAGCCTGCTGAATGAAATGTCGTTTGCTGTTTATGTTTTATTTTCGATTTTTCTCGTCAAAAACATGCTTTGACAGCACTTTAGAATCATTTCCTCTGGAAATGATTCTAAAGTGCTGTCAAATCATGTTTTTATTGAGAAACAGGGCAAAATATAAAGCAACAGCAGACGACAGTTTTCGCGATCAGCAGGCTAAGGGTTAACACGGTGAAATACTTTACACTAAACCATCAAAAACGTTGTCCGAAAGATAATCATCCACATATACAAATGAATTAACAATTAATTAATGCATGTCATAAATGGAATACATGTACCTCCTAGAGATACTCAAAATCTGCCGTTATATTGTATTCAATTAACTTGGTTGGAATATGACTAAATACAAAGTACGAGTCTGTTTATGAAGTTATATGCTTTATCGAATAGCCGATAGTTTTATGGTTTCAGATGTGTTTCTATAAATTAGGACGACCGTTTTTGGATGTTCAGAGTAGTGCATACTATTAATAAACATACCATAAATTATACTAAATGTTGTACACACCGCCATATAGTTGGAATAAAAAGCATTACTCTGCACGATGTGGCGAAATGTAAGAGCGAGTATTCCCGTTAAAAATGGAGATAATCGAGGAAACCATTCGCACAATGTACTGTCACTTCATCAAGGTGCATGATCATGTGGTTATAACAACAACAACAATGACTGAAAGTATTGAAATCTTGCCCACTCCAAAGTAATAATATGAAACGGATTTTGATGAAATATGGCGCAGCAAACGCGTCTTCGTGAGTCTTCATGGAGTTCGGCACAGACTTATGTCGTTTTTGCGAAGAATGATTTCCGTGTCGGTCACAAAAGCGACAGAAGTGTGGGCCAAAGTACCGAGACCAAATGCAGCTTAACAAGACGCGTTTGATGCGCCATATTTCATTAAAATCCGTTACGTAATAAGGACAATATAAAAGAATACGTAATTTGAATCGAATGGATTCTGTAAGTTTCAGTACTTGTTGTTGTTATTAGTACCACGTGATCATACACATTGTTCATTGTTTTCTCAAGTCGTATTGGGTGGAAACGTTACATGGGTTTAACTGTATACATTATGCGTGTTACGAGACATGGCCTGCACATCTCAATCATGGTGTGGGTGGTGTACTGTACGACAGACGCACTTGATGCATCCATTTTGGCGGACATTAGCTCATCTTTTTTTCACTATAAAATCAATATTTGACATAGTATAGTCAGATAATTTTTTACATAGAACAGATAGTAAATAGCAACGCGAAAACACGCATTTCGCATTATATATATGGTGCCCAAAGTCATTATGTAATATACATTAACCCTTAGAATGCGGGAAACGAAGATAGTCGTCTGCTGTTGTATTATATTTTACCATCTTACTCAATAAAAGCATGGTTTGACAGCACTTTATAATCATTTCCAATGGAAATGATTCTAAAGTGTTGTAAAAACATGTTTTAGATAAGAAAAAATGGAAAATAAAAAATAATCAGCAGACGACAATTTAATTCAGCACTTTAAGGGTTAAAGTGGCAAACGGCGTCATTGCCTATACTGCTGCGCCACGTCACTGTAAGACAACTGAAGGGGTCAGTTGAAGAAGGGGTCTAAGTCCCATAAGGGACTTAGCCCCCTTCTTCAACTGACCCCTTCAATTCTACATGACAGACGCGGTACAAAAGCAGCAAAAAAAGCCGATTATCTTCAGTTGTAATCAACCAATTAACTATTTATTGGCGCGAAATGAATATGATCGTCTGCACTTGTTATGAATGTTACTTTCTGATTTGACAGCTCAATCATGTGAGTTGCCTTCATTAGAAACGGGTCTTCTTCGCTATCATTTCATGTTTACATTATTGGAAATAAGAAAGAAAAAAAAGCAGACGACATCATGTGATCGAATGTTGTAAGCGTTAGTAGTTTTAACTACTTTTTTTTTATCGCTGACATCATTAATACTTATGAGTTATATGTTATGAAACTGTAAGATTGTGACGAGTATTATTGTTGTTGTGCTTTGATGTTAGTCTGGATTATTTTTTAATGTTTTTATATAATTTTATTTCATTCCTTGATTTGTATTTCACTACCGGTTTGTATTCTGGAAGTGAGACACAAACAGGAAATGACACACCGGAAGTGATCCAGCCACAAACGGCACAAGACGGATATAACGAGACAACACGTATGTGTGGTCAACAATATCTTAAAACACATGTCAATATAATCGCCTTATATAATCGCATAAACCTCTTGAAATTACAAAATATCTCTTACCGATGACGCCGTGTCATAGATGTATCCGTTTCGAGATTACTTTTAGAACCCAGGGCCCAGTTGTTCAAAACACCAGTTAGCTTAACGGACTGTTAAATCCTCAACAGACTGTTAAATCCTTAACTGAATGGTTAAAATCTCTGTTAAAACAGAGATTTTAACCATTCAGTTAAGGATTTAACAGTCCGTTAAGCATGTTAAGCTAACGGATGTTTTGAACAACCGGGCCCTGATTGGTATCATATCATCGGTAAATGACATTTTCAATTCATGAGGATGTCTCATCAACGTGGTTCCAATTATTCAGGACGCTATACGTCACAGCGGGCTTAGACAACAAGTGCCCGTGACGTGCATCGTAACCATGGCAACGAACAGCAGTGCAACTCTCCGTGGCAACATGCCATGATAACGCGGTAATATAAGAGTTATAAATATAATAATCATACAAAAATGCAAATAGTTTTAGACCTGCTACATTTTCGGTAATTAAAAAATCCTTGACACCAGTAGTTAAATATAAATTTAATTTTTTGTGCTAAAAAATGTCAAATAATGAATAGTCATTGGTGCACGTATATCCAACTAGTTACCCAAAAACATATGCACACCTGCTGAAGTCTATGTTAAAATAGAATAGCAAGCGTTCCGCATTAATACTATATGTTGAACAATACTTCAGTGACCAAGAACACACTCTTCAAACATTTCGGCACAAGGCCTTTATCAAGGAATAATTCCAGCAAAAAAATATTTACACAATTCCCTAACATTTGATTGGCCCGTAGCAAGTCTCTGTCCAAAATTTATATCCCAGTAAACTCCCATATGCCGAACTACTTTCCGTAACCGTGAGGCGCAGTTAAAATAATTCTTAAGAAAACGGAAAATAAACACATTTTCTTGATGAATTTAATTCAAATGCTGGAATTATAAGGAATGAATTGCCTTTTTTTGGAATTTATCGGGGATATAAACTTGGAAAAGTCGCGGGAATACTGGACGAGGCCTTCCGGCCTTCGTCCAGTATTCCCGCGACTTTTCCAAGTTTATACCCCGATAAATTCCACAAAAAGGCCATTCATTCCTATAATGATTATCTAAGTGGCATCCATTTCCAACGTGTTTACTATACGCTAAGTGTCATAGCGGATAGTCGACACTAATTTCTTAATAAAGGCCTTGTGCCAGAGTGGGTTCTTTGAAAATGGATGCCGTACCACTTATTGGATAGCGATACTGATTCCTTGCTAAAGGCCTTGTGCGGAAACGTTGGAAGACTGGGTTACTCAAGTAGTATTTAAAATATAATACCGAGCACAGTCTCCGCGAAACTGGCAAAATTTTACAGGACATTCGGTCTGGTAAACTTGAATTTTTTACCAGACCGGACAAAAAGTTACCAGACCGAATTTTTTTAGAAAAAATAAAATTGATTTTGTGTGATATTTAAGAGCTTTTTAAGTATATCAGTCATATAGGAAAAGCTAGCTAGCACCAGAAGCGCGTACCAAAGGAAGGTGATTTCATTGAAGCTTAGAATAAACAATTAAAAAAAAGAAATATTAAAAAACAAAAAAAATTATAGTCGGACATTCGGTCCGGCGACTTCCGGTTTACCGTCGGACCGGCGGCAATTTTGACGGACATGTCCGACGGACCGACGATTTTCGCGGAGACTACAAGCATTACAAGAGCAATGATTCAAACATACAAAAAGTACACATATTTCTATTATACATAAGGCATGTTCCCATACTAATAAGCAGCAATGATTCTCATTACACACACACACCATGTCTTCCACAGGCGGCACCATGTGGTGTGAACGACAAAAGCATCTTTAAATCATACACATTTTTACCCCGATATTAACTCTTTGCATGCTGGGAAATTTGTGGGCTATAAATAGTTCAAAAATAGCAGATGACAATTCGTTATATTTTCTTTTATTTCTCCTTATAAATGTCATGAATGTGTCTTGGAATTTCATTAGAATTGTGTCCGGAGGACACAATTCTAATGAAATTTCAAGACATATTTACAGAGAGAAATAAAACATATGGCGGATATTTTCGTCGCTAGCATGCAAAGAGTTAAAGATCTACTTTAATATCGGAGTTAAATTAAGTACGAGTTTAATATGCCTTTGTCGTTCGACCTGTGGTGCCTTCTGAATTATATTAACAATACAGGGGTTAGTGGAAGAAGGGGGCAAAAATCCCCATGGAGTTAGCCCCCTTCTTCCACAGATCTGTGAAATTCACGTGTATCGTTTGTACTAACGCTGAAAATCCGTTTGCTGTTGTATATCGGCTGATGCCTTCTATTGCAGTTACACTAAACTTTCATTTCTTCTATTACCGCGGGCTGAGACGACTTATGCTTATTTTAATGCACTCTATAGATATCACGCAATCTGATTGGCTGATGGTAATACATTACAGGTATATCATTGTTGATGAACGGTCGCAAATTATTTCAATATGTATTCCTACACCAGTAGTAAAGGAGTGCATTAGAATAAGTTAACTGCATTGTAATTTTAAAATTTGAGGCGTATATCAGAAAATGATAGGTCGGAAAACATGTTTAATAGCTCCGCTAGCGCGTCGCCATTAAACAGATTTCCCGACCTATCATTTTCTGATATACGCCGCAAATTTTAAAATTACAATACAGTAAACCCTATAATCAGGGGTGTAGTAATACACAATACCCGCTGTGCACTTGCCTTGTAAACACTCTAGTCAGCTTAATATGTGAGATATACCACACCAATATACAATCTGTATTTGCGTGGTTATTTATTTTCCAAACAGTAGCTACATTTGCACGAGTTGATTAATGGTTTCCGAAGGCTATATAGACTGAGAGTTCACAGTCTCCATTGTGTGTACGTCTATTGTGTGGTGTTGTGTGGTGTTGTGTGCTGTTCTATTTATCTTTCATTAATCATACTCGCCTATCAGGACTTCTGTGGGCTTCCGATACGTATCGTATTTGGATAGCAATTTATGTCATAAAAACGTAATATATATATGCTAAAATTTCACATACAATCGAAATTGGCGGTAAAGAACAGCTACCAATTTACAGCTCGGTGAAGTGAAGCAGTGTTTTATAAAGTGTCACAGTTCAGCCTGATCTCGGCATGTTTGCTTTGCCATATGATTCTAGCAAACATTTCAAGTGTGGCACAGGCCTAGCAATTCAAAAGATATCCTGGCTACAACGTGCCAAGTCCCACCCATTCAGTGAACCGTCACAATTCAGCATGGGGCCCGTTTCACTAAGCGTCCTACGATTAAGAAGTTCGAAAGTTCGAAACCATTCTTTACAAAAATGATCAGACAACCGGTGTTGACAATTAATTACATGTAGTGTATTTATTCACTTGCAATGAACTGACTATATTGGAGAAATACGGTGAATCACAGGACCGTACGCAGAAATTAATTTAGGGGGGGTGCGTTATCGACGGCGCAAAGGGCTAAACACTTTTTTTGCACATCCACGGACAGACCTCGGCAGATTAACCATTTCATCCCTAAGTAACTGGAATGGATTTTGATATGTTAATTTTGCAACCCAATCCAATCATCACAAATGATTTTCACATGGGGTGTTTTTGTTCTCAAAATTATGAAAAATAGTTGCAAAAAGTGCAGATGACGGCTCGTCACGAGCCGGCTCATCTGGATCTACACTTTTTGCCAATACCACTATACAGACCGGTGTTTAAATGGTTAAGTGGGGGGGGGGGGGGGGGGGGGGGGGGGGGGGTTCGCACCCCCTCTGCGTACCGGCCTGAATCAAGTGTCATCTTAAAAGTGTAATGCTAAATCATACAACTGCTAAACCGATTTACCATACGGCGATTATTGAGACGATTGCGAGGGACAGGTCCAGTTAAGATGGGTTCCCTGCTGGTCCCGGCCTTCGAGCGCGTTACAATTACTGAATTAGAGAGCCGGGCCCAAGGTAAATAATCCACTTCCGTTGGTTGGAAAGATGGCGAGTGTCCTACCTTGTAGATATTTAATATCGGAGTAAAATTAGGTATGATTGAGCTCGTTCATACCACAAAGTGCCAGTGGTTTCACTGTGTTATCGACGATCAAGCCCTGTGTCTGTAACGGACAGTAATAATAGAAAGTCTGTCGGCGTAAGTGTCGTAACCTCGCTCAATAATTATGTCCCTTTGATTCAATATCCATCAATTGATTTCCCCGAGGCACGCTCAATTTTGTTTATCCAATATTTAATGACGGATCGTAGTCCGTTATTTCCCTTTGGAGATCTATTTATAGAGATCAGGTATTATTTTAGCCTTTATTTCTGTCTGAATTGAGATTGCAAACAGAGTAGACCCATACTAATGTACTGTCTGTAGCCTATTTCACCAACATTGCAAAGTATACTTTTCTAGCAAAGTATACTTTGAGAGAGAAATTTTTAATTTTAGGATAATTTTTTTATTTTTTATTATACTGAATTTATTACATTATCACAGCCATTTTGGCTGTGATAATGTAATAAATACAGTATAATAATTCTGCATACTTTTAATCATCAAATACTTGCAGTAGTTAGTTCTATATGGAATAATGCATTTCAGGAAAAATAAATGATTACTCCCTGAAAGTATACTTTGCTAGAAAAGTATACTTTGCAATTTTGGTGAAATCGGCTACTGATCTGTTTGCAATGAAATATATCCACACAAATATATGCGCCTACAAGAATATGCAAAATATAAATAAAATAAACAAATTAGTGGTGATTTAGATGGAACCATTTTGCGTGGCGAAACGTAGTTCCGGCCTGACAAATATGAATTCACGGACGTCAATTTGGAAAAATATGGAAAAATATTGACGGCTTGCGTACCTTTGTGTTTCAATGGAAAACAAAATTACGTATATAATAAGCATATTTGTGTCGTGGCACTACACATATCGATGGTCTAGTAACATAAGGTCGTAACTGCTACATGTATGCTAAAGCATAGCATTTACGACCTTATGTTACTAGACCATCGATATACCAATCAAATAGCTCGACTCTGACACACATGAGTAACTACAAACAATCACGCATTCATATCACAGCACCACTCTATAACTACGACATACTATATGTGTTTCGTGAAAACTTGCCTACTTCTTACAAGCGCATAAGCATTGCAAAACTATGTATCTGAAATAATAGTACTCTTTAACAACATTTAATAATGAGCCTTTTTTATTTCATGACATTTGGTCAAATATTATTTTTATAAGACGAAGCAGTTCACTATGGGGATGTAATATTGGTGAAAATGTGAAATAGGGCTCCAGATAAGGAATTAGTAATTGAGTGTATTTTTACTCCATCATTTCTGAAGCAATTGGGTACATATTTCAAAATTTTAATTCAGTAAAATAGAATCACACTACTGTTTACACATCAGCAGACCACACTTATTGAATAGTTTGCTTCTAAATGAAAACACATCTTGGTATTTCATTAGAATTGTCTCCTTGGAGACAATTCTAATGAAATACCAAGATGTGTTTTCATGGAAAAATATGCTATATTGGTGGTCTGTTTATTGTTTTCTGCAGCATGATAAAGGTACCACAATTGTTCTCATTGCTTTTTGATACTCACTACTTCTAATTTCAATTGGGTTTTTGGCAATTTTAATTGGGTATTTACGCAAATACGCAGCTTATCTGGTGTAATGATGTAATTTTAATTCAGTAACATAAAATTACACAACCGTTTAGCATCAACAGACAGCAATTATTGCATAGTTTACTTCGAAATGAAAACATGTCTTGGCGTTTCATTAGAATTGTCTCATTGGAGACAATTCTAATGAAATACCAAGATGTGTTTTCATGGAAAAGAAGACAAATATTCTATGTTTGTGGTCTGTTTATTGTTTTCTGCAGCATGATAAAGGTACCATAACATTTTCATTGCTTTTTGAAACTCGCTACTTCTGATTTCAACTGGGTTTTTGGCCATTTTAATTGGGTATTTAAGCAAATACGCAGCTTATCTGGAGCACTGGTGAAAGTAACGTTCTCATTTCAGAAACAGTGGACCGATTTTGAATATTTAATTTTGTTTCTTAATTCGATCATTTACAAGCTATCAAGTTAGGCTTTGGAGTCAACTTCCAACTCATAAATATATTTACGACCATTGATAAATTCCAATTTTTGAGAAATCGATTTTTGTAATAAAATGTATATTTAACCAAATTTCACAAAAAATAAACTCAAACTTAACTGTTGATAAAAATGTATATTATTATCGAAACTGTGTTTTCATAGCCATAAAATGTGGGCAAGTTTCGTGAAACAGACGCTAGACTCGCATATCAATGCGATACTATAGCATATATCATCTGCTGATAAAGTTTCCAATTGAAGTGTCTATAAATTTCAAAAGAAAGGTTTAATATGTGTGTCATAAATAAAGTTGACAAAATTCTCAGAGTACATGCGGAATATAATTCCGCATGTACTCTGAAAATTTTGTCAACTTTTGACGCCATTTACGGAAAATATTGTAAATTTTGTAAACGTATTTCATGAAATTACGCAGATGTCAGAAGGTACAAAATCACATGGCGTGTGTCTCATATTAGGTTTAGGTGGCACGACTAGTGACTATATAATACGTGCCGCAGGTAAGTTACCATACTACATGCAAATAATATACACAATAGAGGTAAAATAGAAGTCTAGCCAACTATATCACATAATTGTATATAAACGAGGGACTTTCAAAAAGTTAGTAGACTCGTCTCTTTTCAAAGCTGATGTTGAGTGAGAAAAAAATAAACTCGGAGATTAGGTTCCGCCTGTGGCATGGAATTATTGAGCTTCATGAAAATACAACAACAGTAGTTGTGATTTTAGAAAGTAATGATAAATAGTTGGGTATATAATTCTGTTTAACAGTTAATTACTTCATTGGTCACAAAGTGCTTCATAAGCTTCAACGTTCACATTAATGTCTGTGAATGCAGTTTTACCTTAAAACAAAATATCGCGATGTATAACAATTCGTTCCCACGAATTAACAATTCGTTCCCGTGGGAACGAATTGTCTCAAGTGATCACCAAACAACTGGTTGACAATGCAGGTTCAATTAAGCTATTTTATCAAATAATAGTGCTCATTTACAATAATAATAATGCTCTTCTTAACCCTTAAACCGCTACTCACAACAATTGTCGTCTGCTGTTGCTTTTATATCTTGCCTTATTTCTCAATAAAAACATGGTTTGACAGCACTTCAGAATGATTCTGAAGTGCTGTCAAAGCATGTTGTAAATTATTGTTAAGTGCTGTCGAGGCATGTTTTTGATCATAAAAATGACAAAAGAAAAATACACACCGTTCTACATACTTTTTGAATTACCCTCGTTTATATACACAGTACACATTGTATGTACAGCGCGGAAAATAACATTTATCCAAATATATATATCCTGATGCGCAGCGAAAGTTCACTACCTCTAGAACACATAAACAACAAAGCGGTCCTTGCTAGTTTCTTTCCTTTTCTAACCATCCTGCTATCAGGGGCCCATTTCACTAAACTTCGTACGACTAAAATGTTCGTAAGTGCAAAATTATGATAGTCTGTGAATTTCACATTAATAATGTTTTTGTGTAAACATTTATTGGATTTACATTTATTGAGCCTATGCTCAATAAATGTAAATCCATCAATTGAAATTTCCAGACAATCCTAAATTTGCACTTACGAACATTTTAGTCGTACGAAGTTTAGTGAAACGGCCCCTAGAATCACAGACCACACTTTATCTCTGGCATCTGTAGAACACTATGCCGACCGTATCTATAAACAAAAACATTTTGCCTGTAGATTTGTATATTTATACGAACGAATTCAGAAAATAGATTTGTTATAAGGCCATACAACGTATTGTGGTTCTCAGACGCGAGGTTTGTGGAATGTGTTGCGGGAGGGCGGATTTTTTGGTCGTTCGAGATGTTCGTCTCGATTTTCTTCAAGCCGCCAGATGCATATGTGTTCTATAAAGTTATAAAGTTAGTTTTCTCTTTAGACGTGAAAAATCAACAGTCGTCAACATGATTGGATTTAACATGATGATAAAATATTCGGCACGCAGGGATTTTTCTAACGCGGCGATATCTGAGAACCAAAGTACTTCTTTATGGCCCTATAAACGTCCATAAATATTGAAATAAGTGTAGACGTGCTGAGCTAATGACGATTACTAGTCTAGCTCTATTAACCCTTTCCCTGATAGAGACGACATTTCACGCCTCTGCAGAAGATGTCTTTTGAAAACATTGTGGGAAAAGGAGAAATTGCTTGTAACAAGCAATTTCTCCTTTTCCCACAATGTTTTCTACTCTATCAGATAATTTAACCATCATTTGACCCAGCATTTCATTCTTTTATTCAGATGTTTTCGATTTGGAAGAGTCGAAATATCGCAAAACAGGGAAAGGGTTAAATGAAAGGAGTTTGCACGTTCATTACGGAAAACAGAATAACAAGCTATTTTTTATTAATATGGTTCTGACTACTGTCTGTTCCACGTTTTTTGCCGACGAACTTTTGGCTATTAAACACATTAAATTTAAAAAATATTTAAAAGTAAGTGCTTTTTCATCAATAACAAAAAAGTCACCCTCCCCAATTTTTTTGGAAATTGACTCCGAAACCTTGCGAGATAGCTTGAAAATAAATGATGTAACTAAGAAAACAAAAGTTAGATTTTGAAAATCGGTCACAAATAAAAAAAAATATTTAAAAAAATAATTATTTTTAGCCCCGATGTTAAATTCCTATAGTAAAATATTTTATAGCAATGAAATCAATATTTGATGGAATTTCATCAAATAATTTTTTTGGAGGAGGGTTACTTTTTTCTTATTGATAAAAAAGTACTTAATTTTAAATATTTTTTTAGATTTAATGTGCTTAATGGCCAAAAGTTCGTCTGCAGCAAAATATGGAACAGACAGTAGAGTAGGCGACGCCGCTAAAATGCATATTTCCAAAGACGGATATCTGTAGATAATTATACTGGAAAGAACCTACAAAGACCATTCACGTAATAACCACCACACCCGGCGACACTATCAGCCATATCCACCACACCCGGCGACACTACCAGCCATATCCACCACATTGAACTTCGCAAGTTTGAAGTAAAACGCGACTACAATTGAAACAAGCCGCGTGATTTTGTACCCAAGATGTGCGATATCTAATGAAATATGTTTTATGATATTTCCCGTAAATGGAACATCGAAATGTAACAAAATGTTCAGACTAAATGTGGGATTGAACTCCGCGTTTGATGTGAAAGTTTCATCAACTGTCGACGTCGCTGACGGGAACTATCACATTTTCTTCTGAACTACAAAATCACATGGCTTGTCTCAATTGAAGGGGTCATCAGTGAAAGACGGGAACGAAGTCCCTTGTCCTTCCATTGACCTTCAGTTGCCGATCTTTGTATAACTAGACTACTGTTCACGGATAGGGATAGGCTCGTGTTTTAGCATAGTCACCAGTCACGTCGTTTCCGTCGTTACCGTTTCCATGGCAACACAAATACTCTGCGTCCAGTTGCTATGCAGCCTCATCACCGGAATTCATTACGTCGCCAACCTCTCGGAAGTCAATAATATCCAGGGCCGTAGCCAGAGGTAAAAATCTACCGAGGCAAATCTTGTGAAACGTGTATCCAGTGGGGGCGCGTAGCGCGACACGCATCGTAAACAAAAAATCGCCAAAATTTCTACCGAGGCAACTGCCTCGGTTCGCCTCAACGTGGCTACGGCCCTGGACTATCCATTACAATCTTAGTAAGTATCTGTATTATATCCATTCATCAAAAATATATACTCTGTACATTCATTCGTCTTCTGTGTTTGTGATCCGCAGTTACACATGTCGCATTCACACTTCATTCAGGGGCCGTAACTCGCAAATGCCAGTAACTGTGTCTACATCTGCATCTTCTGTTCTCTCCCCTCCGCTGAAACAAAATGTAGACGTGTTATATGGTATGGACTTGTATTGTGCCAGAAAGCAATGGTATTATAGTGTTAACATACTCATTGTGTTTCACTGACAGAACGGCGATCAGTGCAGATCCTGATCAGACTGTGCGGATCTGGATCTACACTGGTATCATAACCCATAAGCCCCATTTATCCCGTCAACACAGTGCGTATGTGCCGTGAAACACGGTGCCGTGAAACATTTTTGATATCCAGTCAATACAATTTTTGCATTTTACAGCCATTTGTAGGTGTTGACGGGATAAATAGAATAGTAGGTTAGTGCCGTGAATGGGAAAACATATCTGGCGCGGCACGGAAACGGGATGTGCTCGGCAAAGCCTCGCCCATCCCGTTTCCTGAGCCTTGTCAGATATTTTTTTCCCATTCACGGCACTAACCTACTATTCTCTATCTATTTTCCTTATTTCTGAACCAAAGTATATGTTGTGACCACTCATTTGAACCGTCTGAGTAGAGTGTTCTTACGTGACAAGACGTGACGTATTCGTTTGTGCGGACTTATGTGTACCTTGTATATGTTGTGACCACTCATTTGAACCGTCTCGACGAGACGGTTCAAATGGTGGTCGAAACATATAACATTTATTACCTTCTACGTCATTGGATTGTGAGTTTTCCACCTGATCTGTTTGTTGTTCATCGGGTGTTTCCGTCTTCTCATCTTCGACTGTTTCCGCCGCCGCTTCCGATTCTGTCGGCAATTCGCTTTCGGGCATTTCCGGAACTAGCTGAGGGCCGACACGTGGTGTGAGGTCTTCCAAGAGAGCGTCGGCAAATATGTCACCTGGAATTGGGATATCAATTCGTGTACGTGCTTACTGTCTGTTTCACGAAATCTGGCCAAATGTTATGGCTTTCATAAAACAGACAGTAGTCGTGTCGTAATTTGACTTACCTTCTAAGCCATTTGTTTCGCATGCAATATTTAATCCTAAAGTTACATATTACTGTATTCACCGATTACTTGTTGAACAGGAAATGGAAAAGTAATACTCGGATGGGATGCATTATACATTTGGGGAACTATAGATATGTTAGTATTCACATATTGAATGTTTAAGGAATTAAATGAGCGAGCATTTAATTCCTTAACAAATCAAATATGTGAACAATAACTTATACTTAATAACGTTTTTTCCGCATATACTAGGAGATAATTCACGAGTTTCAGATTATAGAAGTTATGATGGATTTCGCGCGCTTGCATATCTATTTATAGAATTTGCAAATAATTTCGCGCACCTGTATATCTATTTATAGAACTTACCCAAAATTTCGCGCACCTGCTCTTCGTCATTCGGGTTATCGTCCGTGGATACGTAGTCAACAATGTTACCCATGATTGCCAACGCCTCGGGGTCGCCTGCACATTAGATACATACAATGTATAAATAGCATATGAAATTAACAAAAATGTTCCAATTCATTTATTTTATAAGCACACCACCATACATTGTTCTTATGCAATATGTCAATGCTGAAGTTGAATGAGAGTGGTAGTTCAAGTTGATTAAAATTCTGCCGCGTTATGGACTTGTATTATGATGGGAATGGGTAGTTGTACGGCCAAGTCCCGCTAGTAAATATAAGTAATAGTTATGGTTCATATATTGAATTTTTAATAAATTAATTTCGTAGCGAGTTCAATATGTGAACTATAACGTACTTATTGTTTACCAGCCCACTCGCGAACGTGATTTCGAATCGCTATGCTAGCATGTCTCGTGAACTGATGACAACAGGGCATAAATTAGTTCTAAATATAGCGGCTGAACATTTAATGATTATTGTAATAGATATTGGCGGAAGTGTCGTTATATGCGATTACTTGAGACGACCTGTTGTTCATTTATTGGTCGAGAAATTAGGGTAAACAATAAGGCAACTTACCCGTCACTACGGCCCGTGTAAGCCACTCTTCCAAAAGAGTTGAAATCATTTCGTCGAGCGTCACCGGTCGGTTTAACAAATAGTTGATGTAACTGTTCATGTTCGACTCGTCCGGTGACTGCGCAGGTCCGGCAGAGTAAAGGGGGAGCACCTCTTCCTGTTCCTACAATTCAGTTTAATAACATTTTATTGATTTTTTATATGCACATTGCTGCTGCATTCCTCGCAGGTGTAAACTGTTTTATTATACCTACCAATGAAATACATAGTTATACGATGTAAAGAAAAGTCATATGTTCTCAACATCGATGAAATAAACAACTTCCGGTGAAAATACGAACTAATACGACTACTTCCGCTATCTATATTCATAACGCGCATCTGCAGTTCCGGACTGCAAATAGGCTGCAAATACACATTCATTACCGTATACAGTCTAAAAAACTGCTAATTTCCATGGAGCGGTATATAATAAATAGAATATTCATATTTTTGCAACGAATATGACATATATATTCATCTCGTGGTGAGAAATGTCCATATTTCACGAGTGCCTAACGGCACTCGTGCAATAAGGACATTCCACACCACTCGATGAACATATACATGTATGTCATATTCGTCGCAAAAATATGAATATCCTCTATTTAGGTCGATAAATGAACTGGTTTCATGGCGAGATGTAACCTATTTAGAGCTATCGTATAAACGCATTTTCCGGTTACTAGACGAATATGTGTTTATGTAGTATCTCCTTCATGTAGATGAAAGGAAAGTAGTCAAGATGCCGGTGCCTGTTTCGGCGTGAAACATTTTACGCCGGTGCGGAGTGCAGCACCAGTGATGCATGGCAATTACAATAGATACAAAATAATACAGAAAACAAGTTCCATCACAATTTAACGACAGCATGTATCCTTCAGTAGTTGAAGGCTTCTCGACCACCGATGTGCGTGTGTCGTGTGTTTATAATGATGTGTTGAGAGTTTGTTTTGTCTTTGCGTGAGTTCACGCGTCTCCCTTGGGTATCCTGTTCTCTATTTTCCATGCAAAACAATAAATGGGTTGGGCTGCACGTTATAACAACATTGGATATAGCTCTCCTTGGAAAAATTGGAATTATGGTTTTGGTGATCAATGTCACTTCTGATTAAATAGCACACTCCTGCAGCCGGATAAATAGAGAATAGTAGGTTAGTGCCGTGAATGGGAAAACATATCCGGCAAGGCTCACAAATTTCTTTATTTCTCATCAGAAGTATATGTTGTGACCACTCATTTGAACCGTCTAGACGGTTCAAATGAGTGGTCACAACATATACTTTGTTCAGAAATAAGGAAAATAGATAGAGAATAGTAGGTTAGTGCCGTCAATGGGAAAACATATCTGGCAAGGCTCAGGAAACGGGATGGGCGAGGATCTGCCGCGCACATCCCGTTTCCGTGCCGCGCCAGATATGTTTTCCCATTCACGGCACTAACCTACTATTCTATTTATCCCGTCAACACATACAAATGGCTGTAAAATGGAAACATTGTATTGACTGGATATCAAAAATGTTTCACGGCACCGTGTTTCACGGCACATACGTACTGTGTTGACGGGATAATTATCTATATTGCTTGTTAGAAACATGACAGATGTTTCACGATGAAATGACTAACGGTGCAAATCCAGATTAGACTGATGCATAGACTGATCTGGATCTACACTGGTCACAAAACCCATAAGCCCCAATTTTCCAGTCACAGCTACACATAGTGGCTGGTACCCGTACCTGTTGAATGGGACGCCGTTGTAAGCCGGGTACAATGGTTGCTGTGGATACACAGAGTCCATGTATTGTGGGTACATGGCTTCAGCTTCCGGGTACTGAAACGGAACAAGCCACGTGGTTAATTTAACAGGTTGTTATTTTTTTTTAAATTGACTCTGAAACCTGGCTAGATAGCTTGGAAATGATCTAATAAAGAAAACAAAAGTGAAATTTTGAAAATCGGCCCATTATTTCTGAAATTAGAAAAAAGTCCCATATTAAATCCCCATAGATAAGACATCTTCACTCCAGGGGCGGATCCAGGAATTTGAGAGAGGGGGTGGAGGCGCAAAAGTTGGTCGAAGACTGACTGTGCGAGTGGCGAAGGCGCGAAGCCACAGCGGGGGGTCTGGGGTTCTTCCCCCAGGAAAATTTGAGAAAAAAAACATCATTTGAGACAATTTCTCGGCACATCAGGGCCACAACTACATGAAAAATGCTTTTGGCTTTACAAAAAATGACCATTGCCCGAAAAATAGGGGGGCGTGCGCCGGGTGCGCCCCCCCCCCCCCCCGTGTGGATTTCGTACGTGAACATTATTTTTTCGTAATAAAATCTATATTGGAACAAATTTCATGAAATAAAAAGAAGCGCTCATCGAAAAAGGTATTGTTTCTGCATTGTTTATATGGGCATTCGTGAAACGGACAGTAGTGGTAGCTCTTTGCCAGCTGTTTGTGTAAATAGAGAATAGTAGGTTAGTGCCGTGAATGGGAAAAATATCTGGCAAGGCTCAGGAAACGGGATGGGCGAGGCTCTGCCGAGCACATCCCGTTTCCGTGCCGCGCCAGATATTTTTTCCATTCACGGCACTAACCTACTATTCTATTTATCCTGTCAACACATACAAATGGCTTTAAAATGCAAAGAAATAATCCCAGAAACCGCACATATTCATACGCAGTGAGTAGGTCGTTTTGACAGGATATCAAAAATGTTTCACGGCACCGTGTTTCACGGCACATACGTACTGTGTTGACGGGATAAACTAACTTTCTGACATTTCCATCTTAGGACATTTGCCTAATAATAACCTAATAAGCCAGTTCATTAAGCCAATATACATTGTTTACGTCAAAGCGCCGAGTCACGAGCCGGCTCATCTGGATCTACACTGTTTGTAAACGCTGCTATAGCGGTATGTAGTGTTGAAACGGTTAACACAATGGAAACTATAAACGTAGTAAGATTATGACTGACCCTACTGCTTTTGGGAGTGGGCCAAGTGATTCTGGTGTGGCGAGGACCTGTCATCAGATCAGAATTATTATGATTTCAGGGCTGAATATATAGCTTTTTATTGGAAATATGTATTCTGATTTTGGGATCCCCCCCACCATTTGTACAGGTAATATATGGGATTTAGTACTAAACCCATTGACCCGGCCTTAAATGACCTTAGTTGTTGATAGGCCGCTAAACACCAACAAACAAACAATGGAAAATAACGGCGAAACTTACTGTGTCAGAATTGCCGGGTAATGTGTCTTCTTGCGCCAGTTTGAAGTACTCGTCAAATACGTCCTTCTCGTATTGCTCCGCTTGTTCCGGAGTAATCTGAAAATACACAGAAAAAATAAACGATTATATACATACACAAGAGCCGAATGAAGGAATGTAATTTGTATCCCGTCAACACAGCGAGTATGTGCCGTGAAACATTTTTGATATCCAGTCAATACAAATTTTGCATTTTACAGCCATTTGAAGGTGTTGACGGGATAAATAGAATAGTAAGTTAGTGCCGTGAATGGGAAAACATATAGCTATTTGTTCCCATTCACGGCATTAACCTACTATTCTCTATCTATTTTCCTTATTTCTGAACCAAAGTATATGTTGTGACCACTCATTTGAACCGTCTCGGCGAGACTTCTGATGAGAAATAAAGAAATTCTTGAGCCTTGCCGGATATTTTTTCCCATTCACGGCACTAACCTACTATTCTCTATATCATAGGTGGAAGACTCGGGGCCCAGGACCCAGTAAATGGCCAATTTGAAAAACATTACCCCAGTCACCATTTCTGTTACATGTATATATAAAACTGTATAGTCTAACATAATTGTGCGGGTGGGTGGGGGGGGGGGGGGTGGGTAATGCTTTATGGGTCATTTATTGGGTCCTGGGCCCGAGTCTTCCACCTGTGGAGTTTATCTGGGAACGAGCTTTGTATTGGACGAATACATATTGACTGATACCATAATGTCGTATCAGGCATTGACTTATCCGAGTTACAACGAATTGAAAACCGACGTTTCATTGATCGAACCGAACGGCGTCACGTGACGTTACCAATCTGCGGAGGCGGACCGTAGTAAAGTAGCACAGTAACAGAAACAATTGTCTCCATACGCTTTTTTATGATGGTAAATACACATTTTGTATTTACCGTTCACTGTAATTTACTCGAATCCACGCAGAAGCTGTCATTATACGTCTCCTCACGTTTCATCGTTAATTGGCAATTAACTACCGCGCGTGACACCAGCATTCTCCGCAACTAACTCGTGTTTGTGGCTGTGACTGGAGAAATGGGGCCTAAGGGAGTTGTGACAAATAGCACACTGATGACGATCTATATTGTTTGTTAGAAGCACAACGGGTGTTTCAATTCATTGATTGAATGGCAGACAGTGTAGATCCTGATCAGCCTGTGCATCCTGATCAGGATGCACAGGCTGGTCTGGATCTACATTGGTGGCAACAACACAGAAGCCTCATTTCTCCAGCTGCAATTACATTTAATGCTAACACCCACGCACGTTTCCGATGGTATTTATTTTATTGAATGTGGGTCAAAGGCACTGTGTCTCGGATTATGTCTCTGATATTCAATATGTGTTTTTTTCTCTTTATCCACTGCACTGCAAATGACCTATATCAAATATTTCATAATTCGATTGCACTTTCATATTTGATCGAATTTCCAAAGGTTTACGTTGTATTCAAGTTTATATTATCGGAAACTGTGATAAACAGGGGGGGGGGGGGGGGGGGGGGGGGGGGGGGGGGGGGGGGGTAATTTCTTCATGCACTTACGCTATACACATACCAGTCAGGAACGTTCATGAAAAAAGATTATTTTGCGACGTTATCTCGTTTTTTTTTTAAAAATGATCACTCACTATTATGCCAAATTAAAGCTGATATCAGGGGCGATAAGCGTGTTTCCTTAAAATGTTAAGGGACATTACTATTGATTCTATTTATATATTTTTGATATGATATGATCATACTTTATAACCTGTCGAAAATATTAGTTTTTCAGAAGACGCAGTTAATTAGTATAAATAATTAAAAACGCCCATGCCTTATTTGCATATGAAAATAGCCTGCTACCACCGCGAGTCACTATCAGTAAAATACATACTACTGTACTGCGGGTACTTGTAATCTTTCGAACTGGTGGAATAGTGACACAAGTATACACTTATTTAATTCCTGTAAAGAAACGTCTGTGCCCACTGAGTGTGCCACTAGATGCACTAGTTTAAGTTTGCAATCCTTGTTAGTTTTCAGTGTAAAAACATGTTGCTGTTTACTCCGGATCAATTATTATAATATTGTTCATGTTTGGAACATTTTGAACATCGTTAGTGTAATGTTTAAGACTAGTGCAGTAGCAGACCGGGAATCACACACGTTGTATTTACACTCGGTTTTGAACATCGTTATTGTAATGTTTAAGACTAGTGCAGTAGCAGACCAGGAATCACACACGTTGTATTTACACTCGGTTTTGAACATCGTTATTGTAATGTTTAAGACTAGTGCAGTAGCAGACCGGGAATCACACACGTTGTATTTACACTCGGTTTTGAACATCCTTATTGTAATGTTTAAGACTAGTGCAGTAGCAGACCGGGAATCACACACGTTGTATTTACACTCGGTTTTGAACATCGTTATTGTAATGTTTAAGACTAGTGCAGTAGCAGACCGGGAATCACACACGTTGTATTTACACTCGGTTTTGAACATCCTTATTGTAATGTTTAAGACTAGTCCAGTAGCAGACCGGGAATCACACACGTTGTATTTACACTCGGTTTTGAACATCGTTATTGTAATGTTTAAGACTAGTGCAGTAGCAGACCGGGAATCACACACGTTGTATTTACACTCGTTTGAACATCGTTATTGTAATGTTTAAGACTAGTGCAGTAGCAGACCGGGAATCACACACGTTGTATTTACACTCGGTTTTGAACATCGTTATTGTAATGTTTAAGACTAGTCCAGTAGCTAGGACCGGGAATCACACACGTTGTATTTACACTCGGTTTTGAACATCGTTATTGTAATGTTTAAGACTAGTGCAGTAGCAGACCGGGAATCACACACGTTGTATTTACACTCGGTTTTGAACATCGTTATTGTAATGTTTAAGACTAGTGCAGTAGCAGACCGGGAATCACACACGTTGTATTTACACTCGGTTTTGAACATCGTTATTGTAATGTTTAAGACTAGTGCAGTAGCAGACCGGGAATCACACACGTTGTATTTACACTCGGTTTTGAACATCGTTATTGTAATGTTTAAGACTAGTCCAGTAGCAGACCGGGAATCACACGCGTTGTATTTACACTCGGTTTTGAACATCGTTATTGTAATGTTTAAGACTAGTGCAGTAGCTAGGACCGGGAATCACACACGTTGTATTTACACTCGGTTTTGGCGGCTATGTTGAATTATAAACCAACTACAAGATGTATGATCACGTGGTACTAACAACAACAACAACTACCGATTCAAAGTACGTATCCTTTTATAGTGACCTTATTACGTAACGGAGTTTTATGAAATATGTGGCACCAAACGCGTCTTGTTAAGCTGCATTTGGTGGTCTCTGGATTGTTGCCCAAACTTCTGTCGTTTTTGCGAAGAATCGATGTCCGTGTCTCCGACACGGAAGAAATCGATTCTTCGCAAAAACGACATAAGTCTGTGCCAAACTCACTAGCCCACCAAATGTAACTCATGAAGACGCGTTTGCTGCGCCATATTTCATCAAAATCCATTGCATATTAAGGAAAATATAAAATAATACTTTAGAGTGGGCGACATTGTTGTTGTTGTAACCACGTGATCATGCACCTTGAACTAAGCGGTGACCATATTTCACCCAGGCAAACTTTCATATTTATCCCGTCAACACAGTGCGTATGTGCCGTGAAACACGGTGCCGTGAAACATTTTTGATATCCAGTCAATACGATTCTTGCATTTTACAGCCATTTGAAGGTGGCAGAGCCTCGCCCATCCCGTTTCCTGAGCCTTGCCAGATATTTTTTCCCATTCACTGCACTAACCTACTATTCTCTATCTACAATCCGTAATATATGTTGAAAAAATGCATACAAGGAAACAACATAAAATCTGGTCGTATGCATTGAATTGTGTTTTGTTTCTCAAAATATGGGATTAATATACCGGACCAGCCGGCTGCGCTGACATCCACAATTATAGTATAATCGGTCGCGCAGTAATTTAATTTCCCGCCAAATCATCAGAAGCGACACGCACTGTTCTCACCAACACTCGCTCGGTAATGTAATTACTCTACATTGCTGTTCAAGGGAAAGCTCCCGGCATTTATTTTCTGTTTACATCTCAGCGTATTTGTACAATGGAACCTATCTACACCGGAAGCCCTGGGAGTTCCCGGTTGAGAGAGATTCCACTGTAAATGTTACATTTTTGTCACATAGCAGTTGATACCGTTTCTCAAGTTTATTACAATAAAAAGGACAATACGACAATATTATCACATTGTTGATACATTGTCGAGCTTTGTTTCTGCATTTACTCAATACATGGGCAATGTATGGACATGAGGATGTGATAACACAGTTAGACCATATGCGTCCGCATGTACGATCGATAATCCACTCGCAAAAGCTCGCGGATTATCTCCTCGTACATGCGTACGTACGTGATCTAATTGGGTTGTGATCACTAGCGTAACTAACCAAAATAAAACATAATCATAACATGGATCTTAATATGTGGGCAGGAAGCGCTGCCACAGATCACCATGTGCATCTGCGCAATATGATCATTTCATATGCTGGTCACTATTTAGTCAAACAAACTGTTTATGCCACTGAGTTTCATATGTTATCTCCCTTAAGATAGCATATTCAAGGTGTATGATCACGTGGTACTAACAACAACAACAAGTACTGAAACTTCCAGAATCCATCCGATTCAAAATACGTATTCTTTCATATTGTCCTTATTACGTAACGGCTTGTGATGAAATATGGCGCACCAAACGCGTCTTGTTAAGCTGCATTTGGTGATCTCTGTACCCAAACTTCTGTCGTTTTTGCGAAAAATTGATTTCCGTGTCGGTAGACACGGACATCGATTCTTCGCAAAATCGGCATAAGTCTGTTCTGAACTCCCTGGACGATCAAATGCAACTCACGAAGACGCGTTTGCTGCGCCATATTTCATCAAAACCCGTTTCATATTAAGGAAAGTATCAAATAATACTTACTTTGGAGTGGGCAAGATTTCAACACTTTCAGCCACTGTTGTTGTTGTTATAACCACGTGATCATGCACCTTGATAATGCGTCACGCACATTTCTATGGGGACATCCATTATCGAGCTACGCCTAAATGGCGAGTATGACCAAGAAAACAGTGCCCTGTGCAAACTTATCCTATGGCGTTTTGGTCTGTCTTGCTTTGCATCTAAAACTCTACATATTCTATTCTCGACAGTTTATCAGTTAAATTCTGGAAGATACGAATCAAGACATTTCGTGCGTATGAATACAGCAGCTATTATCTTTAGGTCTCACGGGACAGTATGGAGCTAGCAGTAAAAGTGTGTGGACGCTTTTCTATATATTTCAGTACTGACCCTGCAAGTTACACCGGTGTGTTTTACAAAGTTAACTTACCCTACACACCGATCAGTTTTTGTGGAGATAACATATTACAGTACTTTGATTATTGTTGTTGCTTGTTGATGGTTTTTGTTGTTGTTGAACTGTCTATTGACTGAACGTGCACAAGTGTTCATAAAGCGACGATATGTTGAAGGTTCCCAAATGAAACAAACGAAAACGAATGAAAAACGAATTGAACACGATTATTGTTTGTGCTTTTTCTGTACGTGAAAACGATATGTTGTTCAAATGCGAGGCTTTCACCTAGTTGAACGTCGTTTCTTTGAACGCATCGTTTTGACATTGTCTTCCTTGTTTTTAATTCGAAAATGTGGTTTTGGTTAACATAATTTTCTAATTATAAAAACGAAAACGATGTCAAAACGATGTGTAAACGATTATAAAAAGGAAAACGATGTGTAAACGAAAGTCAATGAACCAATCCGGGCTATAACCCGCGCTGATCAGGTAATGTGGTAAGGTCCCATATTCCATCCAGCTTCCCAAAATCTCCGTCGTAATCAGATTTCATTGCTGTGTCGCAGTTTCCGTTTCAGATTTCTACGGAAGCAACTCCATCGATTCCGCTATATTGTCTCGCAGCAGGTCCGCCCACGCGAGTCTCGTTTTAGACCCATCCATCAATCAGCAACTCGATTATAATCGCGCCGTGACGTCATTCAATACGTCGCGCTATTATGGTACGGGCTAAATCGATTACGAAGTAGCCAACTCGGTTATTTAGTGACTGTATATCGCGGGTTTACGAACTGTCACCGGAAACGAGGGACACTCGCTCAGTCACTCACCCTGTTCCGAAGAAGGTGTGGGAAACCGGGTTGTTGGGAACGGGGTAACATTGCACTTTTGAATATTTTATTGTCATAATAGTTCATTCATTTCTCCACAATGGTGTCCTTTAGGGACCACCGGGCTAGAAATGACGGGAGAAATGGGGCGTATGATATTTGTGACCAGTGTAGCTCCAGGTCAAATAGCACATTCATGATGTAGGCTGGTTTTAACGATAGTGTATCACATATAGAAATAAGTGTCCACCATAGACGCTGGTGTAATTCGTTTAGACAACAAATTAGTAACCATCGATTGCCAAAGATTTCTTACAAACGTCAGTTAGTTTACAGTATTATAAACCTATTTTTACCAATCCCCGATTTTTTTCAAGGCGACGTTTAGACACAATCGGGTTCAGAAATACGATACAATTCTACAATTAAACTACTTTTCTTGCGTTTTTTCGAGCCGGCTCATCTGGATCTGCACTTTTTGCATAAACCGCTATAGCGGGATTTCGGGTTCAAAGGATTAATCAGGGACTTAAGGTTATATCTTTGCTTTAATAGAAATTTTCCGTAGTAAATATGGGCGTTTTCCCCCCAAATATGGTAAACAACCGGTTTATTGGGCGTAATAACGTGTTTTTATGGCGGACACATCGGATCGTAACTGGCTATGGAGGCAATTTATGAGAGCGACTTCATTGTCGTAAATTCATACATTTGACGTATTGGCAGACTTTATTACGGCCGTATATAGAAGTAATTTGCCATCCAGTGTTTCATACCAGAAATGCGCTCCTGTTAGTCTGTAAATAACACAACGCAATTGGAGGGGTCAGTGGAGTTAGCCCCCTTTTCCCACTGACTCCTTACTCAATCAATTAATCAATCAATCAATCAATCAATTAATCATTCATGCATTCATTATTTAATTCAATCAACCAATCACAACCAACCAATAAATAAGACAAACAAGAAAATAGAGAAATGATATAAATAGACCGCATTAAATCTATTTTGATAGAATATGAAATGCAGAACGTGACTTGTTTTCTAGCAGTAACGATACATGTGCCTGGATAAATGGGGCTTATGAGTTTTGCGACCAGTGTAGATCCAGATCAGCCTGTGCGTCCTCAGGATATAAACTGTCCGCCTGCTCGTCGATTCTCCGATTTTGAGGATGTGGCTGGGAGAAAAAAAAGTAGTTGAATTGTAGAATTGTATCGTATTTGTGAACCGAATTGTGTCTGAACGTCGCCTTGAAAAAAATCGGGGTTTGGTAAAAAAAGGTTTATAATACTGTAAAATAACTAATATCAATGAAACAATCGTCCTTCATCTATGAAGCAATATTGATCGCTATCAGGCTACAGGAGTAATACTTGAATGGAGCTACACTGGTAAATTATTGCAATACCCCATTTCTCATAGCGACATAATAGAGTTTGATTAATTGCTGCGAATTCCCATGTTTATTCGACACGTGCGTCAATTCAGTGTGCCACTAACTGGATGCTTGCCATCTCGTCACGTTGATTGTGATTTCATTTACCAATCTGCATATACGTCACATCCAGACAGTCATTAAAGAAATCCTTGCGCGACTGCTTTTTAGATAACAATGTTGTGCTTCGTATGCGGTACCATTACGCCTTACGTTTTTATAGTTTGCATTTGTTCCACAAACGAATGATTGCCTATCGTTTAATTATAGTTTTAACATTGTTTCCGTTGGTACAATTAGTAGACGCTGTTTTCGTTCGTTTAAACGTTAAACCGATGTTTTCGCAACGAAAACATCGTTTTCGCAACGAAAACACCGTTTTCGTATTAAAGACAACGAAAACGATATCAAAGCCATACGTTAAAAGAAACACAGGCATTTAAATATTTGGAAGTCGGGTATTTAAACGAAACTATCGTTTGCCCGTACAAGCAATAGCAATAGCAAACGATAATCGTTTATATACATTCATCAAGGTGTATGATCACGTGGTGCTAACAACAACAACAAGTACCGATTCAAAGTACGTATTATGTTATAGTGTCCTTATTACGTAACGGATTTTGATGAAATATGGCGCATCAAACGCGTCTTGTTAAGCTGCATTTGGTGGTCTCTGTATGTTCGCCAAAATTTCTGTCGTTTCTGCGAAGAATCGATTTCCGTGTCTTCATCCGTTGCATATTAAGGAAAATATCAAATGATACTTACTTTGGAGTGTTGTTGTTGTTGTTGTAACCACGTGATCATGCACCTTGTGCATGTACCTCTGTACTAAACGATCGTTCTCACTTGATGTTCGTTTGTTTCGTTCAATAAATCTGCGCTGTAAGCTAGAAGCAGTTGTTGTCAGGAAAGCAGTCACCCGGATTATTATTGTTTTTTTCTTCTGGTTTTTACGGAAGCCCATTAGGGCCACTTCACTTATTTTTAATGTCCATTTATTCAAGATGTTTTCTTGAATTTTCAAGTTCTTTTCTTGAATTTTCAAAATCTTTTCTTGAATTTTTGAATTTTCAAGATCTTTTCTTGAATTTTCAAGATCTTTTCTCGAAAATTCAAGAAAATGTAAAAAAAAGTGAAGTGGCCCTAATGGGCTTCCGTAGGTTTTGTTTTACTCGACTACTTTTTAGACCACAACTGCTTCTAATACGGTACGCCTTAGCGCATGCGCAGTTGCTGTGTAGAAAACAGTCGCACATGCCAGACTATTAAGTGTTGTTTGTTTTTTGGGAATGGGTGTAATAACGTGTTTTTATGGCGGACAAATCAGATCGTAACTGGCTATGGAGGCAATTTATGAGAGCGACTTCATTGTCGTAAATCCATACATTTGACGTATTGGCAGACTTTATTACGGCCGTATATAGAAATAATTTGCCATCCAGTGTTTCATACCAGACATGCGCTCCTGTTAGTCTGTAAATAACACAACGCAATTGGAGGGGTCAGTGGAGTTAGCCCCCTTTTAACACTGACTCCTTAAGAGGGGTTACTCAATCAATTAATCAAGTAATCATTCATGCATTCATTATTTAAGTCAAGCAACCAATCACAACCAACCAACCCAACCAACCCAACCCAACCCAACCCAACCAACCAACCAACCAACCAACCAACCAACCAACCAATCAATTATTTATTTTGGAATGATGCACAGTAACACCGCACAAAAAAAAAGGAAAAAAGAAATGCTCCATGCGCCATTACCGATATATATTGTCTCGTTCTAATGGGAGTTTACTCTTAACACGCAGAACAAAAGATAAGAAAAAAATAAGAAAACAATCGGTCACCATTCGGAATGACAGATCTATAACAGTGCTCGATACACCATTGAAGATCGTTTTTAGGAGAGTTAAAATCACACAAAAAATGAGACAAAAGGAAGAAGAAACATATCCCCAAAGTCGGTCAACGTCGAGAATGACTGATAAGTGTCCTCGCTGCGCCATTACGGATCGCGTGAGGAGACCGCATCACTCTACTCGGCGTTAATGGCCGACAATTGCGCGCCACTCCCGGGTTATTTATAGCCCTCGAGATTGGCGATATGGACACTGGATTGGCAGGCGAGTCGGATGGAGCCGGAGAAATTGACATTCCCGTTTATACGTGTTTGTTATAAATGGGCTGCGGATTGAGATGTGGAGAACCGGGCTAGTGTATATTGATATCAAGGATATCAGACATGGCTGGAAAGCACGTAGGTTTCCGGTTCAAAGAAGTTATATTGTACCATTATATAAAGAATAGTAGGTTAGTGCCGTGAATGGGAACACATATCTGGCAAGGCTCAGGAAACGGGATAGGCGAGGCTCTGCAAACGATTCCCATGACACACCACACATTCCAGGAAATGTTAAAAGGTTATCGCCCGTTATGGAAGATATTAAAATGCACTACACCATCGAAAAAAGTAAGACACTCGTCCGTAGAGATTTACGGGGGGATAAGATCCTTCTATATTATCCGCTTTCGTTCCAAACATATCTCCATAGATGACGTCATTGGTCGCCTTGGGAATTTGTCTTCACAAATGTTGGAATTAACCGTCAGAAAATGATCAAAATCCTATTGGCTACCAGTTTAGCGCCAAGATGCGCATGCGCTGCGCAGCTGGGTCTCGAGGTAATCTGTTCACTCTTTAGTATAGCCATCGCTACTTGTATTGATAAATCTTAATCACATTTAAGGATGCACGCATGTGTTATTTGATCAACAGACATACCGTAAAAAACACCATTATTTTGTTACGATGCAACGTATGTAAATTTGACGAGATTTATCGATTCTGTTACAGTTCAGAGCATGTAAATTTATCGAGAATTATCTAAATTTGGTTCGCTAGCAGACTTCCTTAACAGTACAGCCTACATAGGTTTTAAAGGGAGTGTGCCATCGACGATGCCGCAAATACTCAGCATGTGATTTATGTTGCTGAATGGATAACATAACTGGAGCCCGTTTCACTAAACTTATTACGACTAAAATGTTCGTAAGCGCAAAATTAGAATCGTCTAGAAATTTCAATTGATGGATTTAAATGTATTGAGCATAGGCTGCATTTGCAGCCTATGCTCAATAAATGTAAATCCAATAATTATTTGCAAGAAAACAGTGTTTATGTGCAATTTACAGACTATCATAATTTTGCACTTACGAACATTTTAGTCGTACGATGTTTAGTGAAACGGCCCCCAGCTGTATCAACCGAACACATGTTTTTATTTCATAACATTCCAATGGGCTTGTGTTTTCCCTCTCAACTACATGCATATGCTATCACATATTGCGATAACTATTAACATAAGGGGACGGTCTGTGGTAATGTGACTGTCCAGAAAAAAACATACACTTTAACAATACAATTATTTCTTACTCATTTAACTATAAATCACTTTTCTCCACATTACAAGATCGGCTGAGATTGAGCTGAATGTGAAGCTGTCTGAGCGTATGCTCCAAACCAAGGATCAGTCGCTATGGTGCTCGCTGTCACGAAGGTCAACTGTAATTCAAGCGTATCAGTATCCAATAATGTATGTATCCATGCATATACAGTCGAACCTGTGAACAACGGCCGTGTGTATGCTGTACAATCATAAACATATCCGATCAACTAACAGTGTCGCGCGCTAGTCTGGCGTACTTTCAATTTATGAGTAAGCAATACTGTGTAAACGACGAGCAACTTTATTATTTTTTAAACGAATGAAACTGCACAGTCATGTAATTGTACATTTTACGCAATGGTATTTTGTTTACCCAATTCGTTGAAATATACCTTTAAAACATTGAGAAAAGTAATTGCTGAAAAGCTCATGTAAGCGGCCTCTGTTAGAGAAAACATGGCACTGAAATGGAATATTCTGTACGATTTCAGCTGTCACCTGACACGTGTCAATGTTCACGGAACCTGCGAGAAGAGTAAACAAACGGATCGATGAAAGGCACGAGCATGAAACAAACACGTACTGCTCTTGTAAACAAACACGTACTGCTCTTGTAAAGGCATTGCGCCTCAGATATGCATAGAAAATGATGAAAACGACGAGGAAACAATATAGAGAATAGTAGGTTAGTGCCGTGAATGGGAAAACATATCTGGCAAGGCTCAGGAAACGGGATGGGCGAGGCTCTGCTCTGTTTTCCCATTCACGGCACTAACCTACTATTCTATTTATCCCGTCAACACCTACAAATGGCTGTAAAATGCAAAAATTGTATTGACTGGATATCAAAAATATTTCACGGCACCGTGTGTCACGGCACATACGCACCGTGTTGACAGGATAATTCTAAGTATAAGTACAAGGAGATAATCCGCGAGCTTTAGCGAGTGGATTATCGATCGTGATATAACGTGATATAACAGTGTTATCACATCCTCATCTACAAATATATCCCTCGTGTTATAATTGTTTTTAAACAAAATTTAAACAAAAATGTCTCACAAACATGTGATAATTATTTATATTTACGCTGCGTCTTCTTATAGCTTCAAAAACAAATCGAAGGACCGAACGTCCTGAAATGCTTCGTATGTATTTGTGGATGACACATAGACTAACAACTAATCTAGAACGGAAAGCGTTTCGCGAAAAATAAGCGCAGGAATTTCACAGCAGCAGCAGCAGCAGCAGCAACAACAACGAGTTAAATATATATGTTTGGAAAACCGTAAAATTATATTCGTGTACCGAACCATGGAGTTATGAATCACGAATAATCGAGTATAGCGGTTAATCGTCGCTATGCAAACATTTGCAATAACATACAGTTAGCACAAACAAAGCAAACAAAATAGTTATCACACTGAAAGGCTATCAACCTAAGTTGTTAGAACTATTTTTATGGCGTAAGAATCAACAACGTCTCGCGACGTACTAGTATTATGATGCGAAATGTACATAGTCCACCACTGTTTGTCGTCTTGTAATACATATTTTGTTTTATTACATGAAATGAAACAAATGAAATGTCCAATACCGGGTCACATGATTGTGGACATAAATAATATTCTGGTCACCTGAATATCAGTGCGCGAGACGAGTCCGAGAATGATATTCAAAATGTGATTGTTTGGTATGCGGTGTCTGCTATTATTGCCTTAATAAAGCTCAAACTACACGGCTACCGAAAACCTTTAACGTTTTTCAGAACAAGATGCCAATTGTGTGTCTGTCAGAAAATTCGGGTTACTCGCCAAACTGACCGTGTATTATTTAGATGAGACCTCGTGACCGATATATTGGTAATATTAAGGAGACTTTTTTTGTACAAGTATTTCTAGAACGATCGAATTTATCCGTTATTATGTCAATCTATTTTCGGAAACAAGCAGACATGGTGAAGATTTCGTTCCCTACGTAATTATGGTTCTTGCAGAATTTGTTTCAGGTTACAAAAACGAGAGAGTTGATTAGAAGTCATGTGACGTCGGGTATAATTGATGGGTGTGATATTCCCGCGGCCTGTAATTGTATCTCAGCTATAAATGGATAATATTACAAGATGCATGATCACGTGGTTACAACAACAACAACAACGTCGCCCACTCCAAAGTTGATATTTTCCTTAATATGCAACGGAATTTTATGAAATATGGCGCAACAAACGAGTCTTCATGAGTTTCATTTGGTGGTCCAGGGAGTTTGGCAAAGACTTATGTCGATTATTCGCAAAAAAGACAGAAGTTTGGGCGAAAATACAAAGACCACCAAATGCAGCTTAACAAGACGCGTTTGATGCGCCATATTTCATCACAATCCGTTACGTAATAAGGACACTATAACAGAATACGTACTTTGAATCAGATGGATTCTGGAAATTTCAGTACTTGTTGTTGGTGTTAGTACCACGTGATCGTACACCATGTATCAGGAACATTGCAGAAAATACGTTCGTGTGTGCACTTACACGCGGACCCCACTGTAGCATATAAGACTCAGTAAATAACAGCATTTACCTTGGAACTGTCCACAAGGTCGTTAAGTACTGCCTTGAATTCCGCCGTCTCGCCCGTGGCCAGTAAATATTTCGCCATTTCTTCTGGGGTGAACTCAATTGTGTTCTTCAGGTCGTCCGGTGTCTGAAACTGACAAATCGGAGTATTTATTTATTTAATCGTGTTAACGACCTGTCAACAACTAAGCCAAATCTCGCCTGTATGGATGGGGTGAGAGTGTGTGTGGTGTGTGTGTGTGTGTGTGTGTGTGGTGGTGTGTGTGTGCGTGTGTGTGTGGTATGCGTGTGTATTGTGTGTGTGTGTGTGTGTGTGAGGGGATCCCAAAATCATAATTGAAAAAAATTAATTCAATCCTGAAATGAGAATAACCTGATCAGTAGCCTATTCTCACCAACATTGCAAAGTATACTTATCTAGCAAAGTATACTTTGAGGGAGAATTTTTCAATTTTAGGATAAATTTATTATTGATTGTTTATTATACTGAATTTATTACATTATCACAGCAATTTTGGCTGTGATAATGTAATATATTCAGTATAATAATTCTGCATACTTTTAATAATCAAATATATGCAATCGTTAGTTCTATGTGACATAATGCATTTCAGGAAAAATAAATGATTACTCCCTCAAAGTAGACTTTGCTAGAATAGTATACTTTGCCATGTTGGTGAAATAGGCTACTGGTGCCAGGTCCTCACCACACCAGACTCACTGAGCCCAACTCCCTAAAAGTAATAGGATTAATACTAATCTTACTACGTTTATGATGGGTTTATCCAGAATCAACTCGTAAGTGACAAATAAAGCCAACAGTGTACATGAGAGTCAAACCAGGGATATCGCGATTCCGGTAAGGATGAATCCCATCGTTAAATATACCCTTCGTATACGAGCGCACTCCCGGCCGGCTGCCCATAGGAAGTTCTAGTAAGGTCAACACGGTGTACAGTTCTGGTAAAGGTCCAAAGCACGTACACAGGGCTCCAGATAAGCTTTGTGTCTAAAGAGTATTGTACCCATTGATTTCAAATTAAATGCGTATTTTATTTTACAAATGTATTATTGATTTTCATCATTATTAAACAGGGAACAACTGATAAGAACAAATGTAAACATTCACTTATTTGAGTGTAGTATTACTTATTCACTTATTTATTCTGTAATACAGTTGAAAATTCACTTAGTTGAGCTGCAAAAAGCGTGCTCAACAAAGTAAATTTTCAACTTTATTACAGTATTTCCAGTACATAATTTGAAATTCAATGCATATTTTCACATTGCTGTGCGTATTTTGTACTCCCATTGTTGATAATCAATGCGTATTCAGCTAAAATAAGTGCGTAAAATACGCCAATACGCAGCTTATCTGGAGCGCTGCATGTACGTACATGTACATGAACAGAACAGAACTGAGCAGAACAGAAAATGACGAACATGACGTAACAGAACCAAAAGTAAAAGCCAAAGTGGATGTCACAGAAACCATGGTAACAGTCATTTAGGAACTGAACCTCGGTTTCAAGTCTCATCCAAACGACCAATGAAAGACGAGTGGGATGAAAATACATTTGAACCCACAACTTCCGGATTGGAAGTCAGGTGTTTTAACAGAACAGAACAGAATTGTATTGTTCACATATTGGCTCCTGTCAAACAGATTTGTACAACAGGTTCTACAAGTCTGTAGCTTAAACGCATAGGTGTTATTTTTAACGGACTACTTTTACATTCACCCTGTACACTTTACTACGGAGCCCCGCATTTATTAATTACCCGCATTTATTAATTCGTTCCCACGAAATAACAATTCGTTCCCTCAATTTAACAATTCGCTCCATCGAATTAACAATTCGTTGCCACGATATAACAATTCCGTCCCTCGAATTAACAATTCGTTCCCACGAAATGACAATTCGTTCCCTCAATTTAACAATTCGTTCCCTCGAATTAACAATTCGTTCCCGTGGGAACGAATTGTTATTTCGTGGGAACGAATTGTTAAATTGAGGGAACGAATAGTTATTTCGTGTGAACGAATTAAGAAAAAAAAATTCTATGTCCCCTGCGGGGGGGGCTTCGTACTTTACGGCTTCCCGTCTACATTGTGTAGTATATATAAATATACAGCCCAATTTCTGGAAGATACAGTATTTTGTCTACGCGTCGATGCGATAAGGGAGATAATTGCGTTAACGCGCTATTTCAGATTCAGCAATTAATAAAGATTGTCCAGAGATCTCGCTATCTGTCCGTCTGTTTGTCATATCATCGTCAACACTAATTAATCTTGTAATAGTGAGACGCTTACATCAGATAACAGGTTTCGCGTCACGGCGAAAGATGACTTATGATATTTTTGCTAACCTTTGCTGGTGCTGCACTACGCGACGGCGTAAATGTTTGGCGTCGAAATAAGCTCCAGATTCCTGACGAATTCCCATCCAGCTACATGCAGAAGATATTGCATAAACACATTTTTGTCTCGTAACCGGCGCAAATGTTTGCGCCGGTTACGAGACAAAACGTGCGTTTATGCGGTAGCTCTATGTATAGCTGAGTGGCATCTCGTCAGGAAACTGGTGAATCTTTCGACGTGAAACATACCAATGGGTGTACATGTCGCTTTACAGGATTGTAAACCTGAAAACCTTAAGTTTGTGAACGGAACAAAATGCAAACTGAATTTCCACACTGATATCAGGGACGATAACCGTGTTTCTTTAAAATGTTAACGGACATTACTATTTAGTATCTGTATTTATTTTTTTGATGTGCTTTAATCGTATTTTATAATCTGTCAAAGCTATTTTTTTTTTCAGGTGACCCATTTAATTAGCATAAATAATTATCACGCCTCATTTGCATATGAAATTAGCCTGATACCACCGCGAGTCACTACAAGTAAACTACATATAACTAAATTAAACTAAATTACATCTGCATAGCGGGCACTCGTAATTTTTTAGAACTGGTGGAATAGTGACACAATTATACACTTATTTAATTCCTATGAGGAATATGTTGTGCCTACCGAGTGGGCAAGTACCTTAACAGTCATAGCGTATCCGTGGCGACGCCAGAATTTAGTGCCACCATACTGCCGAAAGAAAATAAATTGCAAACAAATCCTGTTTTATTTTTATTACAGTATTACAATTAAATTGTAATAATGTAATAAGAATTTGATTATTTTTTTTACAAATTGTGCTCAGACACCATTACATTATCAGTATTCATTATTTATGACGTTTCACGTCAACATCAGTGACGTCACGTCAACATAACTATATGGCGGCCAGTAGAACGCCACTCCGAGCCACAGGTGTACAAACTCTTGGCATATGCCCGGATGTGGCTGCTCGTGACCAGTAAAATGCTGGAAATCGTGTACATACACTACCGCCTGCGTTTATTTATCAAATGTTTAATTTAAAAATGCTTGAATGTACACCGCCGGTTGCGCTAATCTTGTCAATGTTTGTCAGTTTTATTTCAAGATACTTGAGTATGCAAGCAGGTTGTTTGACTGAGCCTGAGCTGTGTTACAGCTCAGGCTCAGCCAATGAAACAACTTGATTGCGAGTTGAGGTTATCATTAGATGATCAGACATATTGACATCTGGGTAAGATTAACGCAGACGGTTTTGTAGATGTCACAGAAACTATAACATCAGGTCAAGATTAACGCAGTCGGTGTGTACTCTTGATTGTTTGATTGCGAGTTAGCATCGCCAATAGATTTCAGAAACGTGGACATGTAGGCAAAATTAACGCAGTCGGTTACGTAGATGTTCAGAAACGTTGAGATCTGGAAAGAATAACGCCGGCGGATGTGTAATTTGGAATGTAAATTATGTCTGTGCGCCTACCGCACTCTAAGTCGTATATCATATACCGCGCCCATATAAGCTGATTTAGTACTTATTAAAGACAGACTTTGACAAAAACCGTCTTATTTCGTTGAAAGGTCTAATTATCCTCCACACCTCACCTCACGGTCGCGTCCAGGTGATACTTCATATTGTTCTCTGTCGATTGAATAAAACAATCGGTGTGTGAACTGTGTTGACCATAATCAGACTGCGCGAGCCGCGCAGTCTGATTTGGGTCGACACTGTTCTCCAATGCAATTGGGTTTGATAGATCGTCTTCGTCTCTAATTTGGCTTCACTACACTGTCGGGGATATTGAAATTTATGGAGGGCTAAATACGTCATGTGCAGTTGCTGTATAGGACAGATTCAACTGACATTTTCATAAATATGTCTTCAACCATTTGAGATTTTTGTTTGCTATGAACAGCGGAGATCCCTGGTAATTATTGAGTTTCGAGAAAAATGACATACTTTTATTTATTTTACATCGAACCAATCGCCAGAGCAGTTAATCACATGTTTTCGTTACATTGGCGCAGGTAATTGCGTGAGGGTGATCTTTATTGAAGGGGGAAACGGGAGCACCCATATGAAGCACACTTGTCCGATCTGACAGCCACCATGCCATCTCACATACGGCCCCGGTTGAGAATCGAACCCGGGCCGTGTTGGTGAGAAGCACACTCGGTACCGATTGCGATCTTTGCGAAGTACTTTTGTTCTCGGGCTAACTCATGCTGGACAGATACAGATGTGAGGACGGCGTCATTAGCTGGCGATACCACAAAGCAAATGCCCGACATACGCGTTATCGCATCAAAACTTCATCATAACGCTACTGGAATATTTGGGAAGCTAAAGAGACAAGTCACATGATTTTGTACGTAAGAAGGTGTGCGATTTTTCATAGAGATATATTAACAGAAACAGTGATATTTTATGTAAATGATGTCGACAAATCGTATTCCGCATTTGCTCTGAGAATTGATTGAGTTATTGATTGGTTGGTAGTTGGATGATTGATTGATTTATTGATTGATCGAGTAATTGACAGATTGATTGATTGCACAAAGAAAGAAAACAAGAATGAATGAATGAATCAGGTTTTACGTCGTAATAAAATAATACATGCTTGACGAAATTCAGCCACCATATACTTATTAATATAGAGATAGCGGGAATTACTGGCGGATGACGAGGCGACAACCGGAGATAAGACAGCGGTGATGATAGTGAGTGGGCGTCGTCGCGTGACGCCGGATATTTTCCGTGTTCGCGCTGATTGGTTATGTATAGGAGATTTTTTCCGACATTTCCGAATGTGCACGAGCCGTACACCGTTTTGGAGAATGTTTCGTGGATGCTTTCCGTCCGTTTTTTGTTTCGATATTTTCGTACATTTCCGAAAGTGCTCGAACCCGTACACCCTTTTTGCGCTGTTTGGCCTTTGGTATAGCACTACCAAAGATAGCCGAATCGAGCCGAAACCAAGTATTTGTGGGGAGTGTTCTTGTTTGCGGTGTTTCACCGTGTTTATGAACAACGTGAGGGAAGGTGTCCATGAGATCGGCGGTAGTTTCCGGCCGTGTTTAGCACAGTTTCCGTGTCGTGTTGGCAGGGAGTGTACAGTGGGGTCAGCGTGTAAGTGCACACACGAACGAACACGACAGGTTGGTTCCAACCTGTCGTGTTCGTTCGTGTGTGCACTTACACGCAGACCCCACTGTACTTGTGTGCGACGTTTGACCGTGTTTAGGACTATTTTGTAGTCGAAGAGCTTCCATGTTTACTGACAATGAGCAATTTTTAAATTGACTGGGATAATGTAATAAATAAGCATTTCACAAAAAAACACTGGAGAATGTGTATCTGTGAAGTTATTTACCAACTCAGAACATTCTGCTAGCTCGACCGCCACATTCCACAAAAACAACGCACTTTCAACTGCCACGTGATGTCTTAGCGCGCTTAACGATTGTGATGAAATCCACCATAGGGACCCGTTTCACTAAACTTCGTACGATCAAGAAGTTATTGAGTGCAACTATAAAATGTACAATAGCATTCGCATTAGCAGACGATTTTGAGTTGTTCCGATTATTGAGACCTACATGTAGGTCGAACGTTGTAGCAGGTAACGACGCTAACTCTTTGCATGCTGGGAAACTTGTGGGTTATAAATAGTTAGAAAATAGCGGACAAAAAATCATCATATTTTCTTTGATTTCTCCTTGTAAATATCATGAATATGTCTTGAAATTTCATTAGACTTGAGTCCTGAGGACTCAATTCTAATGAAATTCCAAGACATATTTACAGAGAGAAATATAACATATACTCCTAATTTGTTTGGCGGATATTTTCACCGCTAGCATAGATAATGTATATACATGTTCGTACGAACATTAAAGTCGTACGAAGCTTAGTGAAACGGGCCCCTATCCGTCACACATTAGATGGGTGTGCTACCTGATCAGGAGCTACCCTTTTCAGAAACTCCATGCTTACCCTTTAGTCATGCGCGTCACGTGCAATTTTGCAGTCCGCCGTATATGGGTATATGGTATGTAATGTTGTTTTACGGCCAATTTAAGGTATAATTTAGACGCGGCAAATTGGAAAATATCGTGCCTCCTTTTAGTCGTGGTAGTGCGTCACGTGTAATTTTACAATCCGCCGTATATAGATTTCTGGGGCCCGTTTCACTAACGAACTAAGCAAGTACTTTTGTCATAAGTTATAACTTAAGTCCGGAGTACGTGCTTAGTCCGTTTCACAAAACATCTTAGCAAGAACGACAATCGAAATTTACTATGAAAAACTAAGACAGGTAGCTAGCAGTCTTAAGTTATAACTTAAATATTTAAGTCGGAACTTATGAAATAAACAAAGATGGATGCCCCAATGTGAGCCGAGGTGGAGAAAACAATTCACTGACAGCAGGTAAATGTTCACTTCATACGTACTATTTTAGCAATTATCTGCCATATAAACCATATATGCTTACATATAGATAGCCACACTTGTGCTAGTTACCCGTGTATTGCTATTTGTGATGTAGGTCATGTCGTTACCAGTATTCGTTATGCCCAGGTATCGACAACATTTACAACCACTGTAGATCCAGATGAGCCGGCTCGTAACAAACCATCTGTATGCTGTACATGTATGTCTGTTTGTCGGTTGGTGTCAGTCAGTTGGTCGGTATCAGTTGGTCGGTGTCAGTTGGTCAGTGTCGGTCGGTGTCTGTCGGTCTGTCAGTCGGTCGGTCGGTGTCGGTCGGTGTCGGTCAGTGTTGGTCGATCAGTCGGTGTCGGTCGATCAGTCGGTGTCGGTCGGTCAGTGTCGGTCAGTTGGTTTCGCACGGTCGGTGTTAGTCGGTCGGTCGGTGTCGGTCGGACGGTGTCAGTCGGTGTCAGTCGGTGTTGGTCGGTGTCAATCGGTGTCAGTCGGTCGTTGTCGGTCGGTCGGTCGGTCCGGGTCGGTCGGTCCGGGTCGGTCGGTCCGGGTCGGTCGGTGTCGGTCGTTGTCGGTCGATTGGTGTCGGTCGGTCGGTGTAGATGTGTCGGTCGGTCGGTCGGTCGGTCGGTCGGTGTCGGTCGGTCGGTCGGTCGCGTCGGTCGGTCGGTCGGTCGGTCGGTCGGTCGGTCGGTCGGTCGGTGTTGATCGGTGTAGGTTTGTTGGTGTCAGTCAGTGTCAATCAGTGTCAATCGGTGTCGGTCGGTGTCTATCAGTGTCAATCGGTGTCGGTCAGTGTCGGTCGGTGTCGGTCAGTGTCTATCAGTGTGAATCGGTGTCGGTCAGTGTCAATCAGTGTCGGTCGGTGTCGGTCGGTGTCGGTCAGTGTCTATCAGTGTGAATCGGTGTCGGTCGGTGTTGGTTGGTGTCGGTTGTTGTCGGTGTGAGTTGGTCGGTCGGTGTTTGTCGGTCTCTTGGTGTCGGTGTCGGTTGGTGTCGGTCGGTGTAGGACGGTGTTGGTTGGCCCTGCCCCGCCCCGCCCCGCCCTGCCCTGCCCCGCCCCGCCCTGCCCTGCCCTGCCCTGCCCTGCCCTGCCCTGCCCTCGTCCGGCCCTGCCCTGCCCTGCCCTGCCCTGCCCTGCCCTGCCCTGCCCTGCCCTGCCCTGCCCTGCCCTGCCTGCCCTGCCCTGCCCTGCCCTGCCCTGCCCTGCCCTGCCCTGCCCTGCCCTGCCCTGCCCTGCCCTGCCCTGCCCTGCCCTCGTCCGGGCACATGTTTGGGATCTTAGGTGGTTGGAGGTGTCGCCTATGACAAAGAAAAAAAAATGCAACATATTCCGTAACCGAAGCCTTTTGTGTCTTAAGTGGTCATTCTTTTCCTTAAAAACGATGAATATACCACCTAATGGTGTGTCATGTATGAACGTCCGTCCGTCCATCCGTCTGATTGACTATCCGACTATTGTTTGTTCTTTCTTTACAGAACATACAAACGATGGCAGCTGCATTTGCTATAATCCAGACGTGTAATTTACGACGGAACGAGTCTTTAGGACCGAACCAATCCCCTAGACTTCATGGATAACGAGGACCAAATATCGAAATTCAGGCTGTCTCGTGATTTTTTTCTACAAGTATGCGACATTGCACATGCTGACATTATACGGTCAAACCTGAGATCACACAGTCTGTCAGTGTCATTGCAAGTGTTGACTGCATTGCGATTTTACGCAACTGGTAGTTTCCTGGCGATTACTGGAGATATATACAACATTAGCAAATCAAGTGGTTCTAGAAAGTGGAGTAGATCTTTTGCGGAAAGTGTTAGCCTGTGTTTCGTTTCTGATAAGGAGATACCTTGTTTTCAGACTAGATGGAGAAACAGTCCTGACGCATTTAACAAAAATTTCAGACCCGTCCGCTGAATGCACGTGCGCATTAATCCAGTCCTATACTGGTCAACATGTTCAGGGGCAATCCTATATGTGTGACACTGACTCACACAGTGCATGCATTTCTACATGTAATCAACAAATTACCCGTGTCCAGTTCAAATAAATATAATATGTCATTCAGTAGTTGTATCAGATACATCCATATCTGACCGGGCATACCATTAATAATCGACAGTACATGTGTTCTGCTGACTCTGAAACGTGATTTCTGAGTTTATGAGGTAATCTAAGTAAAATTTAAAAAAAAAAATGGTCGAACTACCATTTTATTGGAATGTAAAAATAAAAACATTGTTAATTGCTTCTTTTGTTGCTGTTTCATGTCATATGCCAATTTATATTACAGTATAAGGTTCACTAGTTGGCAATAAATATATCCACATGTATTCAATGGCGTCGGAATATTGAGATAAAATTTATATTCTACATGAGATTATTTTTAAAAATTAATAATATTCAACATTAGGCTTGCAAATTCGTTATTTTAGATGTCAAAACACATAAAGGGAAAGTAAAGTCATCATAAAAATATAAGCCCCGAGCGGGATTCGAACCCGCGCGGCACATACCGAAGCTGTAAACAATAACTAAGTTGTAACTTATGACGGACTTGTTATGACCGTCTTAAGTTTGTGTTGTGAAACCAAATAAGCAATGACTTAAGTCGGTCATAACTTTTGTCATAAGTTATAACTTAAGTTCGAACTTATGAACAAACTAAGATTTGTTAGTGAAACGGGCCCCTGGTCTGTCAAGTAATGCCGTTTTACGGCCAATCTTACGTGTAATTTAGGCGCGCGTCAAATTGGAAAATGTCGCGCCAATTGACCATTAAACAAACCTAAATCGAGGCGCCATTAATTCAAAGCAGCGGTACCAGTACAGAGCTGTCAACGCTAAGCTTGTCAATTGTTTCATTTGAAAACATCTTCAATAACGTGCTCGAAATCAAGCAACTTTATTCGCTTAGTCTGAGCTGTGCTATATACAGCCCAGGCACAGCCAATCAAACTGCTTGATTGCGAGTTGATGTTGCCAATAGATGTTCAGAAACGTTGACATCTTGGCAAGATTAACACATTTCAAGCGGAAACCACGTATACACACGAATATGACGTACGATATCCGTGAAATCTACAGTGCAAGGTAATTATGAGTTATCCCGTCAACACAGTGCGTATGTGCCGTGAAACACGATGCCGTGAAACATTTTTGATATCCAGTCAATACTATTTTTGCATTTTACAGCCATTTGTACGTGTTGACGGGATAAATAGAATAGTAGGTTAGTGCCGTGAATGGGAAAAAATATCTGGCGCGGCACGGAAACGGGATGTGCTCGGCATAGCCTCGCCCATCCCGTTTCCTGAGCCTTGCCAGATATTTTTTTCCATTCACGGCACTAACCTACTATTCTCTATATGACAGGCGTTAAAGGGGCATATCAGGATTTTTTTGTTTGAGATATATGACATACTAGGACTAGATATAAAATTTGATAAGTATGTACCGATATCGGTGAAAATTGAAACAACCAAGCGGTTGTTTCAATTTTCACCGATATCGGTATCAAATTTTATATCTTTTTGATACCTATATATCTATATTAGGTGAACATAGAAACAAACTAGCGGTCCTTGTATTGTCATATATCTTCAATTAAACCATTTTCTTACATTTCAGCCGGTAGTTTACAGAACTCTAACGGTGAATTATACCACTGGGCAGCAGTTGTTTACATCACTCTCGTGTTTACCATATACATGTATCGAGAAATGACATGAGTAACGTCACAATGACGTGTTTCCTTCGACCAATCAAATCACGTTCTCAGACACACCCTCTGAATCGCGAAAATGTCGTCGTAACTACATATCATATGTGTGAAATGTAAGAAAATGTTTATTTAACCAGGTGAACTGATTATCTTGAAATAATGCCCTCGTTTGTTTAGCGGAAGAACCTAATCACTCGTGCATTATTTCACGATAATCTGTTCAAATGGTTAAATAAACGGTATTTACATGTTGGAATGGCGACCAGTACAAATCCTGATCAGACTGTGCGGATGCACAGGCTGATCTGGATCTACACTGGTAGCGAAACCCATAAACCCCAGATCTCCAGTCACAGACACAAAATATTCCGCCGCTAAGCCATAAGTGGTGATAAACCAAGAGTAATCCGAAACGTCGTCACGTGATCTGGTGATATTTCATGTTCTACATGATCGATGCATGTAGAACACAATTTGTTTCCATCCTATGCAATCGGATACAAGAAACAAGAATATTGGCACGGTTTTGAATAATATACAGTGGTGTAACCAACTTATTGCCGAGGGCGGGGGATGGGGGTGGGGTGCGAATTATTGGAAAGGGGGCCATCCTTCACCGGAAAAGAATACTTTCCATTTCCTCGATCATAGTGACAATGAAATTTTCTGCAATTGCGGTCGAAAGGTGAGAAAACTTCATCTATTCCGCATTTGCTTTGAACTGTTTGCCAACTTTTGACTTGATTTACGGAAAATATCATTTTGTAAACATTTTTAATGAAATATCACACATTATATTAGGTACAACATCACATGGTGTGTCTCATAATCGATTCGACCTACTTTATATCCCACTAATCCGGTAATATATTTAATAAAACCTCCGGAAATTCATTCACCTGTGACATTTATCGTCATGGAGTCACGTGGTTCTTCCGGACTATCCGTATGGTTCCATCAGCGCTGGCGTTATAGAAACACACAAGCGCCATGCACTTTGCGACAAACGAGGCGAAATGTCAAAGAGTTCACAACCGAGTTTGCGATTTTTTTCTCCATTTTCAAAGAAATAATGGTTATTCGATAACAACATGCGTGTACCCCGGATACATTCAATAGTTGATGGAATTTCATCAAATTATACAATAAATGTACTTAAGTTTTAGTTCAAACTTATTATTAAACGCATTTTCAATTGTTCAAAGCTTAAGCCTTTCCCCAGCGGATATTTACGTGAAACAAACAGTAGTACATGTACATAAACATCAAGTTATCAGGTAACCTGACCTGTATTGACCGAATACGTACTGATTGATGCCATATTGACCTGATACAAACATCCGGGTTACAACGAAGTGAAAACTGACGTTCCATTGGTCGGGTGACGTCACGTGACGTTACCGAATTACGTCAGTGTAATGACGCAAGGTAAACAAGTCCGCGTTCTGTCCATAGATAACGACGTCATCTGTGATCATTTTCGAGCATAAAACGTTACCTGATAAATAGAATACCAGGCTAGTGTCTTTTTATATGAAGTTTGTCAGGCTCGGCTCGGAAACGGTAGGAATTCCTCGGCAAGCTTCGGAATTCCTACGCGTTTCCTAGCCTTGCCTGATAAACTTGATATCAAAAGACACTAGCCTAGTATTCTCTCTATACAGGGGCCCGTTTCACTAAACTTCGTACGAATAAAATGTTCGTGGGTGCAAATTTAAGATCGTCTGGAAATGTCACTTGATGGATTTACATTTATTGAGCATAGGCTGCATATGCAGCCTATGCTCAATAAATGCAAATCCAGCAATTATTTACAAGACAATATTGCTAATGTGATATTTACAGACTATTATAATATTGCACTTACGAACATTTTAGTCGTAAGAAGTTTAGTGAAACGGCCCCCTGATCCTCAGAAACCGGTTCCGTTGCTAAGTAACCACCACTATCATCCCATGTTCTTAGGTACAAAATCACATGGCGTGTCTCAGGTTTTCTAAAGGTTAACTAACCGCATGCATCAATAAAAGAGATTTAGGCTCCGTATGGGATGAGTCGTAGGCGGTAGAATGGCATTCTCGTGTTAATTGCAACAGTTGTTCATGGGAAATGTGTCGATTGGGACGCAGCAGTTTTTGTGACACCATGGGATGACTGTGTTTACTATTTTAAAATACTTAAATGTTGTGCTTGCATTCAAGCAGCATTAATTAGCTGAGCCTAAGCTGTAATACAGCTCAGGTTCAGCCGATCAAACTTGGGAGTTCAGATGTTCAGAATCGTTGATAGCTGAGCAAGTTTAACCAAGGCGGTTGTGTATACGTTTTGCGGATTATTTCTTTCCTTGGAATCGCGAGCAGAGGCGTCATATGAATTTAGTAGCTACTCGGCAACTGACAAATAATTCAAAACTATTTTTGTTTATATATTTTTCACGGCCCATTCTGGATCGGACAGAGCACACTCTATTCTGCGCATAACTGCAGGTGCTCGGGTCGTCCGCAACAACTCGGGCCAATAGTTTCTGTATGACCATGAAATAGCTGTATACTATATCACTGTTCGTCCGTGTGTACGAGAGATAATCCACGAGCTGTAGCTAGCTCGTGGATTATCGATCGTACATACGGACAAACATATGGTTGCGTCGTCACGTCATAATTCCCATACATTGTATATTGCCTGTTTGTGGGAGCTGAAATGTATGGGCTACCCGGAAAAAAAATTAACAGGCTAAATTTGGTACCGTTGGAAAGAGGAGTGTCTTGCCATAACATATCCAAAATCCGCTGAAAACCGCTTGGGGGGGACTTTTTTATTCAATATGGCGTCCAATATGGCCGCTCGAAACGTGAAAGTTTGACTGAACAATTGAGTTACACTTAAAACACAAGTTAGCACATCTCTCGTGGCCTAGTATCATCAGATATATTATCAATTTATCTGAGACAATGTTTTAGTACAACGAAGACATTTGACATTTGTTTCTTCTATTCCATAAATACGTCATGCGTAAATAACAGTCCCTGAATATTGTATATGGTCATCATGTGATAATACATGATAAACACTCGACAGTTTATTTACGGGCAACATATAACTGTGACGTCACGTCCTACTTCCCATACCAATGTACGTTATGCGTAAATAACAATCCCTGACGACTGTATAAGGTATATGTGATACTAAATGATAGTATTTCAACACACGAAAGCTTCAGAACTCTTTCTTTTGTTTACATGCATTTCATATAAGCATCTCATTGATAGCTTTACATGCAATTTTAGCTCAGTAACGCAACAACACTCGAAATTCCTACGCGTTGTTCGATCTGAATAACAAAAACAACACACATACAATAAACTGGTTGTGTACGTAATTTATGCTATTTTTAGACGGCGGCCATCTCGCCTTCCACTTTTATAAATTCTTAATTCTTTTCATGAACCGCCAGCCGGATTTCGGCGAAACTTGGTAGGAATGATCGATGTACAATGCTCTTTCAAAGTTGTTAAAATGGTGACCCAGGGGTAAAAAATGGGCGTAGCTGGCGGTTCATGAGAACGAAGATTTTTGATTAGCGACGACCTCCGTTTTGACAAATCTGAAAAAGCTTCACCCATGGACCATAACTGTGAAGTTTGGCCACCTTGGGCCACGCGGTGCGTGTGAAGAAGAATTTTGAAATCTCCAATAAAAGAACGACCGTTTGACCTTTCGGCGGCCATCATGGATGACATGACCATCCAATTTCGACAAAAAAATGTATCAGAGCGATTGCCTCTTTGATACCTTCGATTTGATATAGACATGACCATATTCGGTCAAAAATAAAATTTTACCCCAATTTGACCCCACGGGCAACGCCCATTTTTGACCCCGGAGTCACCATTTTAATAACTTTGAAAGAGCATTGTACATCGATCATTCTTACCAAGTTTCGTCGAAATCCGGCTAGCGGTTCATGAGAAGAAGATTTTTTAAGAATTTATGCGATTTTTAGACGGCGGCCATCTTGGATTAGCGATAACCTCCGTTTTAACAAATCTGAAAAGGCTTCACCCATGGACCATCACTTTGAAGTTTGGCCACCATGGGCCCCGCGGTTCATGTGAAGAAGAATTTTGAAATCTCTAATAAAAGAACGACCTTTTGACATTTCGGCGGCCATCTTGGATGACATAGCCATCCGATTTCGACAAAAAAATGCACCAGAGTGATCGCCTCGTTGATACCTTCGATTTGATATATAACATGACCATATTCGGTCAAATATAAAATTTGACCCCACGGACAATTCTCATATGCTGCCAAAACATGTTTATTAGAAAAAAATATATTTTGACAAAACTTGAAATCGGAGTAGAGAGACATACCTTTAACTTGATACTTTTACCATCAACATAGGTATTATAAAATATGAATTATAACCGTTTATAAAAGTTCCGTTTTTTTACCACATAGTAAGTGCACGAGTTCCGGCGAATAAACCTGTCCCACGATGTTTATACAAAATGGCTTCCCGAGAAATGATAGAAATGTCTGTGCGATTAAATTGTCTGTCGTGACGCACAGGACGGGTATAAATGTAGGTTTGATCAAATGTTCGATTGGAAACAATGTTTTCTCTATGCAACATGTTTCTTTACGGGCCGGGAAGACGTAAAAGTGTATTTTGAACCCGTTGTTTACTCCTTCATATAGCAATATCGGCCTCGGAAATGTGTCCGTTCTTTCCCGACCTAGCAATGATGATAATTTGTTTACAACAAAACAATCGATAGCTCGAAAACGCGTTGACATAGCGCATCGGGGAATATATCGTTGCGGAATACTAACATTTTCCCAACTTCTGCAATAGGCGACAATGATAGAACTCGGTTGACGTTTCGTGAAAGTCCGTTGTCTCGAGCCCGTGCGGGTTCGGCCTATTAAAAAGTTAGACCCCTTCCTATAATGGTTAGATGGAAGGGTTAAAAAAATAATATTTGTTTTCTTCATTTATTTATGCTTTTAGGCATATTTAATGTATTTATAGACCTCGGTCCGTTACTTCACCCTGTGGACCCGAGGTATTATTGTAAGAGACCGTAGGCCGAGGGCAACAGTGAATTGTCGCCCACAGCACATGATGGGCGTTAGTATGGGCTGTTACCCAAATGTCCATGAAATAATTATTCTATCACCCAATTGGTCACAGAGGACAGAATATACATAATAGTAGGTTAGTGCCGTGAATGGGAAAACATATCTGGCAAGGCTTAGGAAACGGGATGGGCGAGGCTCTACCGAGCACATCCCATTTTCGTGCCGCGCCAGATATTTCTCCCATTCATGGCACTAACCTACTATTCTATTTATCCCGTCAACACCTACAAATGGCTTTTAAATGCAAAATGCAAAATAAAATAACCCCAGTCACCGCACATATTAATACGCAGTGATTAGGTCGTATTGACAGGATATCCAAAATGTTTCAGGGCACATACGCACTGTGTTGACGGGATAAGTACATTTTCTCGTGTGGTGGCTCATACAATGTTATCAAATAAAATAATTATAAAATTAAGCCTAAGCGAATTTTAAACACCCTGGACGAGATGGATGCTATGGCCTATTTATTCTTTACGCGGTATGATCATGCATTTTCGCCGCATACTGCTATTGTGCTATATGAGGCGCGCGCTATATGCGACGTTGCACTAATATCCTACGATGTAAGGTTCATTTCACAGAACGGACATTGCCACTTCGGAATTTCTTGATCTATCGCCGCGATCAGAATCGAGATTGGTTACTTAATGGTTTCCCGTTACAGTTGAACATTAACAGAGAGTAACTGCATTGTGGCTGTGTCCGGAGAAAGCTGGGAACCTCACATCACAGACACGCCATGTGATTTTTTACCGAGGAATATCTGCTATTTTTCATGAAATATATTTACAGAAACTGATATTTACTGGAAATGACGTCGAAAGATGAAATTTTCACAGCAGATGCGGAATAGAATTCCGCATTTGCTATGATAATTTCGTCAACTACTCATCAAAACAGGGTTTGACAGCACATTAGAATAATTTCCAATGGAAATTATTCTAAAATGCTGTCACACCATGTTTTTATTGAGAGAAAAGTCAAAATATGAAACAACAGCAGACGACAATTTTCGGTGCCAGCGTTCTGAGGGCTAATCACAATTGATGTCGCGCGTTCGATAAGTTGGCACCGCGTCCATTATTAAGTCAGATTGAGCGTGGGCGGGCTGACTGTATTTAGAATCTCAGATCAAATTGGAACTCCGTGTTTTGTAATGACATTGTGCTGATATATGGAAGGTAATATCCGCCATAATTCTATTAGGCTTGATGCTTGCTTGCTGATGACATTCTAAGTTCTATCCGTCTTATTACAATTATATGTGGCTTGATGCTTGCTGACTGGTGCCATTACAACTTACGTTCATGTTAATGTATTCGTCATTCGTGTTTGTGATATTTGAAATCTTCTTGGTTGTAGTCTAAATTGCATGTGCATTTGGATTGATGCTTTATTCATTCGCACTGTTTCAAGTGACATCCGGAGTTCCATTATTGAGTATTGCATCGCTGTTTTGCAAATGCGTTTCGGTCACCCTAAACACCCCAAAGGCTGGAAAAGGCTACAAAGGCTACAAAGGCTGTTCGAAGTTGCTTGTACGTCCGTTAGCGGATATTTATACCATACATTGTCATTGAATTGACTGAATTAGTATGTGTTATGATCGTGTTGATCATTTTAATCATTTGAATGCAATAATCTACCACAAATATACGTGTTTTTGGTAAATTATCTAAACGCGCACCTGCGCCGATCAGGCCGCGCAGAATTGGACAAAGAGTGATTAACACCTATTAACATATCGTTTAGCAGGTGCAGCTAAACACCGATTATATTTATCAGGCCCGTAGCCAGACCTGTTTGAAGGGGGGGGGGGGGGGGGGGGGGGGTCGTTTCGAAGGCCCAAGGGGCCTGATGTATCTAGGGGGTTCTAAAAAAGTGGACCTCGAGGCTAGAAAAGTGGACCTCGAGGCTGGGCGGGGGGGTCGTCCGACCGCTCCGACCCCCTTGGCTACGGGCCTGCTTATTGCATTATTATTAATATAAGTCAATGATCGATCAACGACATTCATTTAAACATGCTTTATGTATCAACACATTACGTGAACATAGGACGAATATCGAATTTTGAGACATCAGCTAGTTATCTACCTTGAAAATGGGTATCCACACGGTGATAAAACATATGTTTATGAGCGCTACATACGGCTCTGCAACGAATATTTCCTCAGATTGCGGAAGCAAAATCTTTTATTTACACGGTCGAATAAACGTGTAACTAGTTGTAAAATACATTTACGCTAGTTGAAATTTTCCCGTCAATTAACCCATAGTATTTAGCACAGTTTATTCCACGAACATTTTCCTTCCCGTGTCCTATATTTGTAATTAACGTAATTATGTCAATTATTGGCAGTAAACTGTTCCTTTTGAAATTTAAAATTAATTTATTTTCTGTGACGGGAGATGCTGGTACTGGAATAATAAAGTAGGCAACAGGTAGTTATATAAATTATAAGAAAAACGGGTGGAATAGTTACACAATTACGTGTTTATTTTTCGAAGTGACATTGTAACACCATACATTTCATTTTTCATTTAACACAATGTGCGTACATCACGTGCGGATACTGAAACGTTTGCAAACTGATATTTACAGATGCACACATACGAGGGTAATCCAATATATATAGTGAAAATGGCTCAGTATTATCATCACCGTGTTCATGACCCTTGACGTATGTGATTATAACGTAACATGACTATGACGTCATACAACGTAGTGCCGTAATATAATGCGACATCATTGACGAAGTATAAATATAGCGGTAGGCCAAATTTCATTCAGGTATATGCACGATATATCAACTTATATTTATAGATAAAATACGACCGTTTAATGATTATGGGTCCAGCTTGTGACACATTTAACAAGCCCCAATTGTGCATGGTCAGCTGCACAGTAATATTCATTTCGGGTCAGGCTACAACTATGCATTGTTTGGCATTGTAGTTCGTAGTTATCGATTATTTCGTTTGAATAACCATAGTAAAACTATCAATTGGGTACACAAATAATAATTATTAATAATAATAATAAATACATAATGATTAATAATAATAATAATTAATAATATGTATAGACTATTAATAATAATGATGAATAATAATAATGAATAATGATAATAATACAAAGTAATAATAATGCAATAATGCAATAAGTATAATCGGTGTTTAGCTGCACCTGTTAAACGATATTCCATCGACCCGATCGGCGCAGGTGCGCGTTTAGACAATTTACCAAAACACGTATATTTGTGGTGGATTATTGTATTAAAATGATTAAAATTCATAAAATGATCATAACACATAATAATTCAGTCAATTCAATCAAAATGCATTTCATAAATATCCGCTAACGGACGTACAAGCAACATCGAACAGCCTTTGCAGCCTTTGTAGCCTTTTCCAGCCTTTGGGGTGTTTAGGGTAACCCTCGATAAGCCACGCCCCTTGACACAACAATTGCAACAGTAATTTGGGAAGGTAATATCCGCCATAATTCTATGTGACTTGATGCTTGCGTGCTGATGACATTACAACTTATATTCATGTTATTTTATTCGTCATGTGTATGTATTACATTTGAAATCTGCTTGTTAGGTTTGAGGCGGCTTTCAGCTGCGCCGAAAACCTATTGTATTTAGGTTTGAGGCGGCTTTCAGCTGCGCCGAAAACCTATTGTATTCGTTGGTTTTTTTTTTATTCAGCCGTTCAGTCTACAGCCCAAACCGCTGGTCGGATCGACTTCAAATTTTGCATGCCGATTCGGATCAAGTGTGAGCAGAGACTCAGAGATTTTCAGAAATATCTGAATGCCACTTTCCACGAAACCGGAAGTGACGTCATATTTTCTATAACTTTCTATAACTTCCTTATTTTCCAACCGATTTCAAAAATTCTTTTTGCATTGGAAAGCTGACAAAATTCTCTATATCGACATCGCTGACAGTTCTCGGCTATCTGGTCAACTAAGAGAGCTATAGGCATTTGAAGTTGAAAAATGTACATACTTTTCAACGATTTTGCCGAATTTTTGCCGAATTTCGGCTGATAACGGGTGGTCTTTACAAACGTTTTCCAATTTGTACAGTAATGTCAGCAACATAATTTCTTGCCAGTGTGATAGGGGAGTGTCAGGCGCATAAAAGATGATAATTTTCAGAGCTCTATCTTGACTACTTCCGGTTCTATTGGATGTCAAAGATGAACGTCTTTTTTTTCAAGTTTTCAAAATAGAGCAAACGGATGTGACGTCAGCTTCGTTATTTATCAATAGATTTCAAAATTTCTTGCTGCGGTCGAAATTTCAGTCCTTTAGCTAAAACTTTCCCGCTTTGTGCCTGGCCTATGGTGAAAAACAAACGAAAACTTCACTGGCGGAATATTACACATATTTAATTTCCGTTTTATTAGGTGTATTTACAAATAGCGTAAACTGCAATGTAAGGGCGATAACTATCGAAAAATAATCATCCGCTGACTTATGGGCTCCCTCCATCTACACCAAACGGCTGGTCGGATCGACTTCAAATTTTGCATGCCGATTCGGATCAAGTGTGAGCAGAGACTCAGAGATTTTCAGATATCTTTTAATGCTACTTTCCACGAAAACGGAAGTGACGTCATACTTCCTATAACTTCCTTATTTTCCAACCGATTTCAAGAATTCTTTCTGCATTGGAAAGCTAACAAAATTCTCTATCTCAAACTCACTAACAGTTTTCGGCTATCTGCTCAAATAAAAGAGCTATATGCATTTGAAGTTGAAAAATGTACATACTTTTCAACGATTTTGCCGAATTTCGGCTGATAACGGGTGGTCTTCACAAACGTTTTCCAATTTGTACTGTACTGTCAGCAACATAATTTATTGCCAGAGTGATAGGCGAGTGTCAGTCGCATGAAATATGATAATTTTCAGAGCTATATCTTGACTACTTACGGCTCTATTCGATGTCAAAGATGAACGTATTTTTTCAAGTTTTCAAAATAGAGCAAACGGATGTGACGTCAGCTTCGTTATTTATCATTCGATTTCAATTGTTTTTGCTGTAGTCGATATTTCAGTCCTTTAGCTAAAACTTTGGCTGAGGATCGAACCCAGTATCCCTCGCTCCGAGTCCATCGCTCTACCTCTAAGCTAACCGGCCCCACATCGGTGTGATGATGCGAACACAATAATGTTGGACTGTTCATTCTAAAACTTCAGAAATTCTTTTTGCAACCGATAGATTACACCTTGGGCTAAAGCTTAGTTACACATGAAATCAATGTTTGAGGCTCAAACCGTTGATGCAGCTCATGCTGCTCTAGTTGTAATTGTATTTGTCTTTCTTACATGTCCATTCTGCTGATTGCTTTGTTCATTCGTCTTATTTACATTACAATTATTGATACGTCCTTATTCGTGTGTCTGTTTTATTGCACTAAGCATTTGCAATAGAAAGTAAGAACAAAGCACTTAGCACTTTGAATAAGGCCGAAAGCTGTAAGGACAAATGAATGAAACATCAAGCCAAATGCGCATGCAATAAAGACAAATATATATTACAACCAAGATGATTTCAAATGTAATAAATACAAATGACGAATAGAATAACATGGATATAAGTTGTAATTCCATCAGCAGGCAGGCACCAGGCCACATAGAATTTTCATAAATACAAACGGTGAATGCAATAACACGCATAGAACGTGTAATGTCATCAGCCAGCAAGCATCAAGCCACATATAATTGTAATAAGACGGATAGAACTTAAAATGTCATCAGCCAGCAAGCATCAAGCCACATATAATTGTAATAAGACGGATAGAACTTAGAATGTCATCAGCCAGCAAGCATCAAGCCACATATAATTGTAATAAGACGGATATAACTTAAAATGTCATCAGCCAGCAAGCATCAAGCCAAATATAATTATGGCGGATATGACCTTCCATACTGATACGGCGAAACCCTTTGATCTTCTTATTGTGTCAAAGTTCTCATCGAATATCACAAAATGTTATTTATAAGAACAAAATAAATGTATAATTATATAACTATTGGACCAGTTTTAACAAAAACGAATGCCCGCTATGCAGATATAATAATGTGTTAATTGTTAAATTACTGATGGAGACGCGCGTTTGTATCATGCATTATTGACATGCAAATGAGACAGGGACATTTTAAATTATATTTTACCAATTAAATGCGTATTTTGATCGATATATTTTAGTATGATCATTGCACAGCAAAAACTAAATAGAGAGAATACATATTTGTCATATCTAAAGAATGGAGGAAAACAAATATGCCTGGTATGTGGGAGTCCATGTTTAACGTACGCACCCCCCTAAATTCGCCGAGGTCCGCTATTTTTCAAACAGTAATCTCAACAAATCTTGAAATGCATTAATATACAGGTAATTTGCATGAAAATGTCACAATTTACCACCGTTGAAATCCGAATTTAAATGACATAAAATGCAGGAGAGTGCATTTCAGGCCATCTAGGTTTAAAAAATGTCAGGGGGTGCGTCAGGGGCGAGCCCCATGTAGTGGCGCGAGTACGCTAGGGGTGGGGGGGGCGTCAGGGGCGAGCCCCTTGTAGTGGCGCGAGTACGCTAGGGGGTTACCCCCCTAGCGTACTCGCGCCACTACATGGGGCTCACCCTCCTGACGCACCCCCAATAGAAAATCCTGCGTACGGGCCTGGTAGACTTGTACGAACGTTACCGAACCTACGTTTATATACATGCGCCCTAGGATGCTTAACAAATACTCAAACGTGACCTCAGATTGTGTGGTGGAGCTGGTCAAGAATTCATAAAACAAAAATACACTGTTACACTAGCCGAAAATTACTCAACATGATTGGATAGTTGTGCCTTACTTCCAACTAGTCTACCCTATATATTGTCGGCCTTGGGACACGGTGGTCACGTGACCTATATACAGTCTCGATTACAATGTATTACCCGCGCAGATCACGCGACCGCCTATGAAATGAACGGCTACCGGATGTCAAGGCAATTTATGGCGACGATAAAAACGGAATAATCCGATTGGCGTTCGAAACAAGCGGATGTAATCAAATCCATGTCCTAAGGAGGCGCGCTCGATTTGTAGCTGTGCGGAAACACTTACAGATTTTTGTTCTATATTTGGCAAGGGTTCGATAGATCTGAATGAATCGCCTTCGTGTAATTGCGGCCGTAAATTGAAAATATGGGGCTTATGGGATGTGTGATTAGTGCATCCGCACAGTCTGATCAGGATCTGCACCGTCCACCGTCCACCGTCCACCGTCCACCGTCCACCAATGAAACAGTCATCATCTATATATCTCCAACAAGCAATATATATCGTTATTAGGTTACATGAGTGTGCTATGTGATAAGGAGCTACACTGGTCACAAAACCCATCAGCTCCATTTCTCCAGTCAGAGCCACAATCGAGGAAATTGGTTTATAGTGCCATGTGCGAGATGTTATCAAAGCCTTTGGCTATATCGGTCCATTGAAAACCATTAACTTTGGTAAAGCGCGGGAAATAATACGGGAAATGATTAACCGTTGTTTTGGCGCCAAATAATTGGGCGATTGGTTGATTGGGCGGGGTAGAGGTTAGTTCGACAATAATGCAATATGAGCCCGGGTTGCTTCATTCCAAGCACAACTTAATATTCAATTCAATTAATATTTCATTAGTTTGAAATAAATAAAGAAATCGCCAAATATTGCCTGAGTTCATCTTGCCAATATTTAGCGATTTCTTTTTTTCTTAATTTATTTCTTTATTTATTTATTTCTTTAACATCGCCTGAGTTCATCTTGCCAATATTTGGCGATTTATTTCTTTCTTTCTTTCTTTCTTTCTTTCTATCTTTCTTTCTTTCTTTCTTTCTTTCTTTCTTTCTTTCTTTCTTTCTTTCTTTCTTTATTTATGGCATCGCCTGAGTTCATCTTGCCAATATTTGGCGATTTTTTTTTCTTTATTTCTTTATTTATTTATTTCAAACTAATGAAATATTAAGAATATTGAATAGAATAAGAATTAAGAATTGAATATTAAGTTGTGTGCTTGAAATGAAGCAACTTGATTGGTTGAGCCTGAGCTGTGCTCAGCTAATCAAATTGCTTTGCTTGAATGCGAGTTGGCATTGCCAATATATATAAGAAACGCTGATAATCCAGGCGAGATTAACACAGGCGGTTGTGTAGTATATGAGGATCAGGACATGTGCTGTGACGGACTCCATAATGTCTCCAGTCACTGTCACATAATTATGAGACGCGCCATGTGATGTTGTACATAAGAACATGCGCGACATCTCGTGAAAACTATTTACACAATTTACGATATATTCCGTACATGATGTCGGAAGGTGGTGATTCTATTCTGCATTTGCTATGAAAATGTCACCGTCTTTCGACGTCATTTAGAGGATAGTATGCCACAATTTTTTTAAATACTTTTCATGAAAAATCGCACATGTTCTTAGATACAAACTAGCATGGCTTGTCTCAGATGTACCAGCCCTGGCATTAAAACCCTTTGAACCCGAAAGCCCGCTATAGCGGTTTATGCAAACAGTGCAGATCCAGATGAGCCGGTTCGTAACGAGCCGTCTCATCAGGATCTGCACTTTTTGCACGTAATTTTCATATTTCTTAGAACAAAAACACCCCCTTTTCATAAATGGACGAATCTGAAAATCATTTTGTGACCATTGGATTGGTCGGAACATTAGCATATCACAGTCCATTCCAGTTCCTTAGGGTTGAAAGGGTTAAATGTACATGTCCACTCAGTAGGCACAGACTGTTTATTACATCTGAGACATTTTCTGGCAAAATAAACATTAATTCACCATTATCCCACGTATTGATTGGCATTATTATACATTTTATATCAGACTTAAATTTTCACACTGATATCAGGGGCGATAACCGTGTTTCCTTAAACTGTTAACGGACATTACTATTTATTCTCTGTATTTATTGTTTGATGTGCAATGATCATACTTTATAATCTGTCTAAAATAGTATTTGTTCAGGGGACACATTTAATTAATATACATATTTAAAAAATATCATGCCTCATTTGCGTAAGAAAATAGCCTTATATCACCGCGAGTCACTATCAGTAAAATAAATATTACTAAATGATTATATCTGTATTGCGGGCACTCGTAATTTTTAGAACTCACAAGTATACATTATTTAATTCCTATAATAAACAGTTTGTGCCTACTGAGTGGGCAAGCACCTTTAAAAAGCCGCCATTGTGGTCAACATCCCCTGCTCTAGTTTTCTATCAATGTACTGTACTTTAATATGTATATATATAGAAGAAACCATTATTTTTATAACCAAATGCTGAACGTCAGTACAGTCTCGTGTTCCAATATAACTTTCCCAGGGGAAATCCTCGCGCAAGGATTGTCCACATAATCTGATATAAACACGATGTTGTTCCTCCCGACGCTCGCAGTAATCAAATAAAGCGTGTCATTAACCCCGTTTCTTGATTACCAGCAACGAGCACTTGTCAGAAAACGTGTTAAACAATCTACATACTGTGACCCTAGTCATAAATGCAATAACAAAGGACGAACAAGTTTTACCGTACACGAGTTAAGCATTCGATTGAAGAGCGCTTAATGAAAGAAGGGGCTATCTCCATGAGGGAGTTAGACCAATCATTCCAATGACCGCTCTTCAATTCGCAGAATTTCCATTGGCCGCCGGCAGTCACATCGGGCCACGTGAGCAGAGTTTATTTATACATCGATGAAACCGTTGAAAATTAGTATATATTCTAAATATGCTCGAAAACTGGAACACATGGCTGGGAAGGACGACGGACCCCATACAAATTATGTTCAATCTCCATCTCAACCCGCTCCCCTCACCCACTCCTGTTGGTATATTCAGAAAATCCACCATTGGGAAGAACATACATGCAGGTGCTTGTACATGAAATGTTTCGCGAGTTCTGTGGCATAGGGGATATAGCATTGGACGACTTAAATACCACAGGTTGTGAGTTCAGTAGCCTATTTCATCAACATTGCAAAGTATATTTTTCTAGCAAAGTATACTTTGAGGGAGAAATTTTCAATTTAAGGATAAATTTATTATTTTTTATTATACTGAATTTATTACATTATAATGGCTAGGCTGTGATAATGTAATACATTCAGTATAATAATTCTGTATACTTTTAAGCATCAAATATATGCAGTCGTTAGTTCTATATAAAATAATGCTTTTCGGGAAAAATAAATGATTTCTCCCTCAAAGTATACTTTGCTAGTAAAGTATACTTTGCAATTTTGATGAAATCGGCTTCAGATCGTTTTACTCGGTACCACCATGCGTTTTATCAACACTGACGTCACGGATTTCGCAGTACAACGTCATGAAACTGCACGTGAGCGCGTGGACCTCTTACAAGCAGATACAAACGAGTGACAAATACCTAATACACACTACGTACGTAAGCTATTACTCTGAGGCTCTATAAGCAATTAGTCAGACCTTATTTAGATCACGCGGTTCAAGCATGGAGTCCACGTTCGGTAAAAGATATACAGATTCTTGAAAAAGTACAGAGGAGAGCAACACGCCCGATTCCTGAAGTACATGCAAAACCAAACCCGGAACGACTTACTGTCTGTTCCACGTTGTTCTGCCGACGAACTTTTGGCTATTAAACACATTAAATCTAAACAAATATTTAAAAGTAAGTACATTTGTACTTTTTCATCAATAACAAAAAAAGTCACCCTCCCCAAAAAAAATTGTTGATGAAATTCCATCAAATATTGATTTTATTGCGAAAAAAAGATTTTCCTATGGGAATTTAACATGGGGAGTCAATTTCCAATTTTTTTCGTATAGGATCAGGATAAAAAAAAGAAAATTTTGGGAAATTGACTCTGCAACCTAGCGAGATTGCTTGAAAATGATGTAACTAAGAAAACAAAAGTTAGATTTTGAAAATCGGTCCACAAATAAAATAAATATTTAAAAAAAATCTATTGTTAGCCCCCATGGCCATGTTAAGTTTCCATAGGAAAATAGTTTTTTTTTGCAATAAAATCAATATTTGATGGAATGTCATCAAATATTTTTTTTGGGGAGGGTGACATTTTTGTTATTGATAAAAAAGTACTTACTTTTAAATATTTTTTAGATTTAATGTGTTTAATAGCCAAAAGATCGTCGGCAGCAAAACGTGGAACTGACAGTAGAATCCTTAATCTCACATCTCTACAACTTCGACGACATCGTGGCGAAATGATTGAAGTCTTCAAGATACTATCTATTTGCCATAATTAGTTTCGACTCCACAAGAGAAGATCAGTTATTGCCTGGAACAATCTGCCTCTTGAAGTTGCTAGTGCCACTATCATAAATATGTTTAACAACCGTATGGACAAACATATAAAGAGAACGTATGGGGTTTTAACCATTTCAACCCTTTCAACCCTAAGTACCTGGAATGGACTGTGATATGCTAATGTTCTGACCAATCCAATGGTCACACAATTATTTTCAGATTCGTCCATTTATGAAAAGGGGGTGTTTTTGTTCTCAAAACTATTAAACTTACTTTCAAAAAGTGCAGATCCTGATGAGACGGCTCGTTACGAGCCGGCTCATCTGGATCTGCACTTTTTGCATAAACCGATATAGCGGGATTTCGGGTTCAAAGGGTTAATGGCTACCATTATCAGCTTATTGGGGAACCAGCTGCGGATCCAGCTAAATCCAGGTATTCTCACCTCATCTTCGTCTGTGTCCGCCGGCGTTCCCTCGCTGTCCAAACTTTCATTGATGTCCGATATTTCCTGGTGCACTCCTTGTGACGGAATGTCGACGTTGGCTCGGAAAGAGTCGGAAGGCTCGCTGTCCGGAGTCGGCTGTTTCCGGTCCACGTGCTCGCTGACGTCTGAGAGAACGTTGTCGTTGACATCTGAAACTGGAAATATCGGGAGATTTAGAAGGCGCCGATGGCGGTAGATGGCGAACGGGCGAATGGGATACAGAACAACATGCACAAAAACCCAATGAACGCATTCATAGTAGAAACCAACGCAATAGATCCTGATAAACACATGACACGTGTACGGCTTTTAACAATGTATGTACAGTTAGGTTCAGAAATGCGATACAAATCAACGATTGACCTAGTTTTCCTGTTATGTTCCATTAGGTTCTATGTTTTATCCCGTCAAAACAGTGAATATGTGCCGTGAAACACGGTGCCGTGAAACATTTTTCATATCCTGCCAATACGACATAATCACTGCGTATGAATATGTGCGGTGACTGGAGTTATTTTTTTTTGCATTTCAAATCCATTTGTAGGTGTTGACCGGATAAATAGAATAGTAGGTTAGTGCCGTGAATGGGAAAAACATATCTGGCTCGGCAGAGCCGTCTCCCATCCAGTTTCCTAAGCCTCACCAGATATGTTTTCCCATTCACGGCACTAACCTACTATTCGCTATATCTGAGACCCGATACATTTACTTAACTATAATTGAACATCATTAATTGCGCCAATCTGGCACAATTCACGGCACTAACCTACTATTCGCTATATCTGAGACCCGATACATTTACTTAACTATAATTGAACATCATTAATTGCGCCAATCTCACGCGCCCGTGTAAACACGGCAGTCACGGAATCGTGCTGACGGAATACTTAAATGTTGGACATAAAATACTTGTCACGGTAACGAGTTACCGTTAATAACCATTGCCAGTTTTATTTCTGTAGATTGCAAATATTACGTTTCTATATGTGTATATTGTGCTATGTACTTCCATATACTATAACATGTGGTCATATTCATCAGGTAACCTGCCCTGTATTGACCGAATACGTACTGACTGATAACATATTGTTGTATCAGGCATTGACGTGATATAAACATCCGTGTTACAACGAAGTGAAAACCGACGTTCCATTGGTCGGATGACGTCACGTGACGTTACCGAATGACGTCATGACGCAACGTAAACAAGTCCGCGTTCTGTTCATATGTAACGACTTATGTGGTCATATGTGGTCATTTTCGAGCATAAAACGTTACCTGATAAATAGAATACCAGGCTAGTGTCTTTTGATATCAAGTTTATCAGGCTCGGCTCGGAAACGGTAGGAATTTCTCGGCAAGCCTCGGAATTCCTACGCGTTTCCTAGCCTTGCCTTCCACAGCAACATACGTATACGTTATTGTTCACATATTTAATTTTTAAAGAATTAAATGCGAGGGGGCGCTAGCGACCGCAGCATTTAGTTCCTGAAAAATCCAATATGAGAACAATAATTGACTTATAGTTCAGCCAAATGTACAATGCAATGTCCCATCCGAGTACTGATTTTTACATTTGCTGTCGAACAGTTAATCATTAAATCTGGTAATATTGAGGTTAAACTTTTTTTCTTTTTTTTATCTTATTTTTAAGGGTAGGAATTGGCTCGAGGACCTTCCAAACCCGGGCATTTGAGCCCAAAAATGGCAGGCCAATGACCATTGGCCCGTTTGTTTCCGAATTTACTAATATTTGCCATACAGTCGAAATATGTGCATTAAATGAAAGAGGCAATGAGGCGGTTAATTTAACCTACCTAGTTCATTCTCCTATCGCACGAAGCCGGTATGTAAGACCGTGAAAAAGGCTGAGTGTGAGTGCATGTGATATATGGAGATTCAGTCGTAACAGTGTTATCCTATATAATCAAGATATTTGACGGTGAGGTTAAACGTTGCAATATGTGAACTACATGTACATGTCAGTTGAGAACAATACTGCCCAGCGATTGGCTTAGAAAGTAGGGCGAACTATAACTGTTATTAAAGTCATGTATACCTCGTCCAAAATCACATTAACGCAGGTAGTTGTGTATGCCTGGCATCGTCGCTGGACTCTGTCAAGACCTGGGACCCGTTTCACTAAACTTCGAACGATGAAAATGTTCGTACGAAGATGTATGTGAATTTGCTTCCCACATGAACGTGTTTCTCTAATGCTACCATTTTGTACCGACGTCTCCATGTCATTAAATGTAGCACACCCACGAAATATTTTCCAAAATCGTCTGTCAGAACAAATTGTGGATTTCAAGTTTGCACTTACGAATTTCTTAGTCGTACGACGTTTAGTGAAACGGGCTCCCGATCTTGACGATCCAACACTCTATGCTGAACTTTTTAAAGGTCCTTATCTTGAAGATTCAGCACTATAGACTCATTTACTTCTGACATTCTTCTCACTTTCTGTGTTCCATGTCACAGATATGGCGTACCAAAATCAGATGAAATAGATTGTATTATTCATGATACTTGACCAAATAGTGTACCCTCTGGCAGTACGCAATAAAGAAAAGATGAGTAGATTTTGGCCCCTTGTCGCGAGAGGATTAACCAACCCTTGCATCCACAATTGGCTGTTCCTTGGATATTTCTGGACTGTTCCATTAAAGGTACATGCCCACTCAGTAAGCACAAAATGTTCTTTATAGGAATTAAATAAGTGTATAATTGTGTCACTATTCCACCAGTTCTAAAAATTACAAATGCCCGAAAACAGATATAATCATTTAGTAATATTTATTTTATGCCCGGAAAACAGATATAATCATTTAGTAATATTTATTTTACTGATAGTGACGCGCGTTGGTATCTGGCTATTTTCATATGCAAATGAGGCATGCTATTTTTTACTTATTTACACTAATGAAATGCGTCACCAGAAAAAATAATATTTTCGACAGATTATAAAGTATGATCATTGCACATCAACAAATAAATACAGAGAATAAATAGTAATGTCCGTTAACATTTTAAGGAAACACGGTTATCGCCCCTGATATCAGTGTGAGAATTTTCGTCTAAAATAAAATGTATAATAATGCCAATCAATATGTGGGGTAATGGTGAATGAATGTTTATTTTGCCAGAAAATGTCATACGTACAGTATATACAAAAGTACCTGTATCCATGTACGATAATCCGGGTTTTGTTTTAGAATTGAACAATACTGAAAAATACTACATATCCAGATGTGACGGCTCGTTACTCGTAAGATGCTATGGGTGATAGTGTAAGCCGACGTACCCCACCCATTGGAAGTAACTAATCGAACTCCTGGAAACCCTTTTGTCAGCCTGTGCCACTGGTACTCTATGACCTGCGCTGATCTTGCCAATATTTCTCAATTATATATTTGACAATTCTCAAATATTGTACTCGAAATCAAGCAGCTTCATTGACTGAGCCTGAGCTGTGCTAAGCACAGCTCAGGCTCAGTCAATATACTTGCTTGATTACGAGTTGGCATTGTCGATATATGTTCAGAATCCTTGATAATCGGCGCAAGATTAACGCAGGCGGTTGTGTATGACTGTTAACGTAAACTTGTTGTGTATGACTGTTAACGTAAACTATCACCCTGATCAAAATTATGAACCCATCGTTCATTGTTTACCTGTTTGTTCATGCGATTCATGTTCCTCGGTGGCGCCATCGACGTTGGCGAAAGAATGCGACTGTTTGTATAACACTCCCAGGCCTTCTGCCGATGTCGGTTCTGAAATATGTATAACGAATTGTTATGACCGTTTTTACCACAGGCACTTTGTGGTATGAACGACAAAATCCTCTTTTAAAGCATACGCTATTTTACTCCGATCTTATACAGTAGAACCTCTCTAAACCGGACACGCAGGCAGTCTGTGTATCCTTAATTGTATCCGTTCCATTGGTGTACAGCTATGATAATAATGCCTGTTAAAATTCGCAAATCACAACCCCATACCTTGGCATAGTCATATGTATGTTTTACAATGGAACCTCTCTAAACCGAACACCCTGGGGACCTCCCAGGGTGTCCGGTTTAGAGAGGTTCCACTGTATATCTACAAGGAAGGTCATTCGCCATTCGTCATTTTTTTTTCAACTAACGGAAATGGATTATTTACCGTGGGCCCGGCTCGCTGATTCAGTAAGTGTAGCACGCTCGAAAGCCGGGAACTCTGGCGGAAAAACGTTTCAGGGAGATAATCCGCGAGCTTTAGCGACGGTACATGCGGACGAAAGTGATCTAACTCTGCTATCACATCCACATGTAAATGCATTGTCCATGTGCTGTGTAAATGCAGAAGAAAAACTTTAAACTATATGATGTGATCAAAGATGTGACAACGAAAGAAACTGATGACATTGAAACAAGTCTATTTTCTTCATATATATGGTCTCATCCACACATCGATACGATGTGCGGATTAGACCATATATGAAGAAAATAGACGTGTACACCATTATTGAATTGCCATTAAGTCGTAACAGTTAAATATACAGAGGTATCAATTATTAATTTCCCATAAATCCTACGTAATTGACTGGAAGTAATATATTGGTATTTCCGGGAGAGTTGGCGTTTGATCGAGTACTCGACATGACCAATACTCGGTAGAACAATTAACGGTAGTCAATATAAATAGTTCGTTCTAATGAAATTGGCATCTGTCACGTGAGAGACAATCGCAGTTTGTTACACGTGTGTTTCTTTCACGGTGTATATTATATGGGTGGCAGGTGTTTTGTTACACTTGTGTTTCTTTCACGGTGTATATGGGTGGCAGGTGTTTGTTACTGCGGTGTATATGAGTGGCATGTGTTTGTTACTGCCGTGTATATAGGTGGCAGTTGTTTTGTTACTTCGGTGGATGGCTGGGATACGATGGGTAATTTAACGATCGGGATTAATCCTGATATTACCGGAATCCCGACTAGAGACCTGGGGCTCGATTCAATAAACTTCGTAAGATTAAAATGTTCGTAAGTGCAAAATTATGATAGTCGGTAAATTCCACATTAACACTGTTTTCTTGTAAACAATAATTGGATTTACATTTATTGAGCATAGGCGGCATATGCAGCATATGCTCAATAAATGTAAATCCATCTATTGTAATATACCCCTTTTGATTTCAGGGCTGAGTACTAGTATTAAATTATTTATTTCGATGTAAACACACGTATTCCGTTCTGATTTTGGGATGCCCCCCCCCCCCCACCAACGCCAATGTACCAGGTTAAATGCAGTATTGAACACGTTTTCCCGGCCTTAAATGACCGTAGCTGTTGATATACCGTTAAACACCAATACATCAGATCAACCATAAGCAGTGTGTTACGCATGTGTGTGTACTATACGTCACGTGCACTTTTAATTCAAGACCTGCGTAGTCAACTAGTTTGTTTTAACAGGGTAGCGACGTTAGGATTGGCCGAATACGTACTGACTGACGCCATATCTGTAGCCGATTTCATCAAAATTGCAAAGTATGCTTTTCTAGCAAAGTATACTTTGAGGGAGAAATTTTCAATTTTAGGGTAAATTTATTAATTTTTATTAACTGCATCTATTACATTATCACAGCCAAATTGGCTGTGATAATGTAATACATTCAGTATAATAATTCTGCATACTTTTAATCATGAAATTTATATGCATTTGTTAGTTCTATATGAACTAATGCATTTCAGGACAAGTAAATGATTACTCCCTCAAAGTATTCTTTGCTAGAAAAGTATACTTAGCAATGTTGGTGAAATAGGCTACTGGCAGCGACGTTATGATTGGCCGAATACGTACTGACTGACGTCATATCAGGAATTGATCTAATACGGATATCTGTGTTACAACGTATTGAAAACTTACTTATGGTTTTTCAAGTGTTATAAGGTATTATAGGTGCTCATTATGTAGCCTAAAACGTTACCTGATGAATAGAATACCATGCTAGTGCATTTTGATATCAAGTTTATCAGATTCGACTCGGCGGTCTTCAGAATTCCTACGCGTTTCCTAGCCTTGCCTGATAAACTTGATATCAAAATACACTGATTATTATTTTCTATATATGTCTGTGACAGGAGAAATGGGGCTTATGGGATTTGTGACCAATGTAGATGCAGATCACCATGTCATCCGCACAGTCAGATCAGGAACAGAACTGTTAGCCACTGCATCAATGAAACACCAGTCTTGCTTCTACCAACAATATAGATCGCTATCGGGCTACAGGTATGTGCTATTTAACCAGGAGTACGGAAGCCCATTAGGGCCACTTCACTTTTCTTTTTTATCTTTTCTTGAATTTTCGAGATCTTTCCTTGAATTTTCAGATCTTTTCTTGAATTTTCAAGATCTTTTCTTAAAAATTCAAGAAAAGATCTTGAAAATTCAAGAAAATAACTTGAAAATTCAAGAAGTTTTCTTGAATTTTCAAGTTCTTTTCTTGAATTTTCAAGATCTGTTCTTGAAAATTAGTTCTTTTCTTGAATTTTCGAGATCTTTTCTTGAAAATTCAAGAAAAGGTCTTGAACATTTTGAAAATTCAAGAAAAGAACTTGAAAATTCAAGAAAAAATCTTGAATAAATGGAAATTAAAAAAAAGTGAAATTGCCCTAATGGGCTTCCGTACAGGAGTGATACTAGTCACAAACAAATCCCATAAACACCATTTTTCCAGCGACAGCCTCATATATAGGATATAGTATGAAGCCTACTTCACGGTCGTTATTCATCGATTTTGACGCTTTATTGGTATAGCCATCCGTGTATATTGTCTTGTATTGATCAATTTATATCATGGTTTATTGAACGATCTCCACATGAACATTGTGTCCAAGAGTATTATTGTACGCATGCGCCTGTGGCTGAGTGACAGGAGAAATTGGGCATATGGAATTTGCGAAGCTCTTAACCCTTTCAACCCTAAGGAGCTGGAATGGACTGTGATATGTTAATGTTCCGACCAATCCAATGGTAACAAAATGATTTTCAGATTCGTCCATTTATGAAAAGGGGGTGTTTTTGTTCTAAGAAATATGAAAATTTCTTGCAAAAAAGTGCAGATCCTGATGAGACGGCTCGTTACGAGCCGCCTCATCTGGATCTGCACTTTTTGCATAAATCGCTATAGCGGGATTTCGGGTTCAAAGGGTTAATCAGGGACATACGGTTATATCTTTGCTTTAATAGAAATTTTCCATAGTAAATATGGGCGTTTTCCCCCCAAATATGGTAAATAACCGGTTTATTGGGTGTAATAACGTGTTTTTATGGCGGACACATCAGGTCGTAACTGGCTATGGAGGCAATTTATGAGAGCGACTTCATTGTCGTAAATTCATACATTTGACGTATTGGCAGACTTTATTACGGCCGTATATAGAAGTAATTTGCCATCCAGTGTTTCATACCAGAAATGCGCTCCTGTTAGTCTGTAAATAACACAACGCAATTGGAGGGGTCAGTGGAGTTAGCCCCCTTTTCCCACTGACTCCTTAAGAGGGGTTACTCAATCAATTAATCAATCAATTAAAGGGTTAATAAAACAGCACATTCATGTAGCCTGATAACGATTTACGTTAATGATTACATGTAGTATGATGACGGGTATTTCGTTGATGGAATGGTGATCCGTGAAGATCCTGATCAGCCTGTTTGGATGCACAGTCTGGACTGGACGCAATACCTATACGCCCCAGTTCACCAGTCACAGAGTGACACAGTTCAATTGTAAAGGGTATGTTTCGCAAATTAATTATTGAATTATCACATGTAGTTCCCATATAAAACATGACCTAAAGCATTTCCTATGGCAGTCTCCACGAAAGTCGTCGGTCCGTCGGACATGTCCGTTAAAATTTCCGCCGGTCCGACGGTAAACCGGAAGTCGCCGGACCGAATATCCGACTATATTTTATTTATTTTTTAATTTTCTTTTATATCCAACCTTTAATGAAATTACGTTCCTTTGATATGCGCTTCTGGTGCTAGCTAGCTTTTCTTATATGACTGATATACTTAAAAAGCTCTTAAATATCACACAAAATCAATTTTATTTTTAATTTTTTTGTTCGGTCTGGTCAATTTTTGCCCGGTCTGGTAAATATTTCAAGTTTACCAGACCGAATGTCCTGTTAAATGTTGGCATTTTCGCGGAGACTGCTATGGTATTCCTGCAATTGTAACTTTATTTATTCAGTTGGCTGTTTAAATCTATAACTAGTCACCGCCACACGTTGGGCGCCCAATGTCACATTGTCAGGAAAATGCACACCGACCCGGGACTCGAACCAGGAGCGACTGGTTGTCTTACAATTGCTCAACCGCATCCAACTGTATCCGGATCTCTAACTAGGTTCTTATGGAGTGGATTTGAGGGTAGGGGTATCTTAACGATGAATTCATATATAGGGATTCATATCTTAACCCTTTCCCTGTTTTACGATATTTCGACTCATCCAAATCCAAAACATCTGAATAAAAGAATGAAATGCTGGGTCAAATGATCGTTAAATTATCCGATAGAGTAGAAAACATTGTGGGAAAAGGAGAAATTGCTTGTTACAAGCAATTTCTCCTTTTCCCACAATGTTTTCAAAAGACATCTTCTGCAGAGGCGTGAAAAGTCGTCTCTATCAGGGAAAGGGTTAACAGGGATTCACAACTGTGGCCAATTGATCATATGTAGTCGGGGTGCCTGGATTCACAATAAGACACGGTATTTCAGGGCTGAGTGTTTTATTTAATTGTAATTTTATTGAGACACAACCGGCGTCGACACAGATCAGTCCACACCGACACCGGTTGCGACACGGTGAATTATATTCGCGATACGCACATTTTATTGAGACAGTATGGTACTCCTTCATCCAGGTATTTCCCGTTCATACAATCAATCAATCAATTAAGTATCCATTGATTCAATCAATCAATTAACAAATCAATCAATCAAGCATTAGTTTATTGTACTCCAAATTGTAAGTGAAAACGGGTCTGTGAGTACAATAATAAATCATCTAGGTCATGCAAACGATTGTAAATTAGAAATCGATGCACCGGAAAGACAAGTACAGATGAGTCCATGGTAACAAGGACTAGTGTACATCGGGGACCTAGTTCGCATGTAAAATAACGGAATTACCTTTTAATCGCATGTATCAAAGTCTCGTGGCTGCTTTGTTGCCAGGCTAAACTTGAATAGTGACTGACAAAATAGTATATCGTGTATCTGTGGACCAGTCTTATAAGCAGGTTACCCAACTCGCCACCAAACAATACGCCCCAGTTATTCGCCACCCATAAATACGCACCAGTTATTCGCCACCAAACAATACGTCCCAATTATTCGCCAGCAAACAATACGTCCCAATTATTCGCCAGCAAATAATACGGCCCAGTTATTCGCCCCCTCATAAATACGTCCCAGTTATTCGCAACAAAGCAATACATCCCAAGTAGTCGCCATCCATAAATACGTGCCAATTACTCGCCACCAAACAATACGCCACTTTCATTAATGGCAAACGTAGTTTATTCATTCGTGAACGTACCTCGAATTGTGCCAATGACGTCACTCGCATGTGAATTATCCTGTATTTGCATTTTGTTATTGTGACAGCCAGCAGGGTGACTAGAAATAGTCTACTGTCTGTTTCACGAAAGCTGTCCAAATTTTTCGGCCATATAAACAATTCAAAAACAATATTTTTTTCGATAATATTAAATTAAAGGAAAATTTAAGAATGAACCCTCTTTTTATTTCGTGAAATTTGGTCAAATATTGATTTTATTGCGAAAACATAATTTCCCCATGTTAAATCCCCATAGACATCTAAGTGAAGATGTCTATGGGGATTTAACATAGGGATTTTTTTTTGAATTTTAGAAATACCGGACCGATTTTTAAAATTTAACTTTTGTTTTCTTAGTTAGATCATATCCAATCTATCTAACTAGGTTTCGGAGTCAATTTCCAAATTTTTTCGTTTTTTGACTCCTCCCACATTGCCTTACTTTTTCCTCCATGTTAAATTCCCATAGACAAATCAATTTTTCGTAATAAAATCAATATTTGACCAAATTTCACAAAATAAAAAGAAGGCTCATTCTTAAATTTTCCTTTAATTTAATATTATCGAAAAAAATATGGTTTTTGAATGTCTATATAGCCGTGAAATTTGGGCAGCTTTCGTGAAACAGACTATAGTCATTTACATGCACATCGCGTTTGACATAGATAACGCGGCCTTGTTTACTTTGCGTCATTACACTGGCGTCAGTCGGTAACGTCACATGACGTCATCCGCCCAATGGAAAGTCAGTTTTCACTTCGTTGTAACCCGGATGTTTGTATGAAAGCATGATACTACAACAGTACCTATTCGGTGAATACAGAGCAGGCCACCTGTTAATGTTCTATTCGCTGATTAAGTCATTCGAACGAGATACTATCTCGATAAAAGGATGGGTTGTGGGCTGGGGCTTAGAACACCCGACCTCCAATCCGGAGGTTGTGGGTTCAAACCTCGATTTACGCATGAACATACTTCCATAGTATTTCCATCTTCCGGATGCGACTTAAAACCGACGAGGTCCCGTCCTTAAATGACCATAGCTGTTTCTGGGATGTTAAACCCGTTCATTTTCACTATTTCGTGGGAACGAGATTTGTAACAAGTCCACTGTTAAGCTGCTGAACATTGTAAATAAACTGGCTAGTGTATTAATGCCGGGGTTTTGCGATATTTCACGTTGTTTCATATCCCTACATTACGTCCCTGGCTAACCTTATCTTATTCACCGACTATTTTCCTTTGTCTCTCAGGATTAAATCCTGTCGGTCATGTCTGGAGCGATATGCGCATGCGCATCTTATCTGTCAGGTTGCCAATGACAACCGAATTATTCCGCGACAACACTGGGACTATCGTGAAAATCACATCATTAGTTCGTGGCTATAACCGGAGAAATGGGGCTTATGGCCTGTCCGACCAATGTAGACCCAGATCAGCCAGTCTGATGAGTGTCTGTGCTGTTCACTATTTACATACAGTCTACAAAACACTGAACAAACAATGCTCTGAGTTAATATCGAGAAACGGTGCGCGATTTGATCAGAGGCGATACTGGCTACGCATTCCATAAGCCCCATTTCTCCAGTCACACATCAGGAAGTGAATTGACCACACATGTCATAAACCCCATTTCTCCAGTCACAAATAAGGAAGTAAATTGACCACAAATGCCATAAGCCCCATTTCTCCAGTCACAAATCAGGAAGTAAATTGACCACAAATGCCATAAGCCCCAATTCTCCAGTCACAAATCGGGAAGTGAATTGACCACAAATGCCATAAGCCCCATTTCTCCAGTCACAAATCAGGAAGTGAATTGACCACACATGTCATAAACCCCATTTCTCCAGTCACAAATAAGGAAGTAAATTGACCACAAATGCCATAAGCCCCATTTCTCCAGTCACAAATCAGGAAGTAAATTGACCACAAATGCCATAAGCCCCATTTCTCCAGTCACAAATCAGGAAGTGAATTGACCACAAATGTCATAAGCCCCATTTCTCCAGTCACATATCAGGAAGTAAATTGACCACAAATGCCATAAGCCCCATTTCTCCAGTCACATATCAGGAAGTAAATTGACCACAAATGTCATAAGCCCCATTTCTCCAGTCACATATCGGGAAGTAAATTGACCACAAATGCCATAAGCCCCATTTCTCCAGTCACAAATCGGGAAGTAAATTGACCACAAATGCCATAAGCCCCACTTCTCCAGTCACAAATCGGAAGAATGAATTGACCACAAATGCCATGCCCCAAGTCCCCATTTGTCCACAAATCTCCATAAGCCAGGGAAAGTAATTGACACAAATGTCAAAAAAGTGAAATTGACCACAAATGTCATAAGCCCCATTTCTCCAGTCACAAATCAGGAAGTGAATTGACCACAAATGTCATAAGAAGTGAATTGACCACAAATGTCATAAGCCACATTTCTCCAGTCACATATCAGGAAGTAAATTGACCACAAATGTCATAAGCCCCATTTCTCCAGTCACATATCAGGAAGTGAATTGACCACAAATGTCATAAGCCCCATTTCTCCAGTCACATATCAGGAAGTATATTGACCACACATGTCATAAGCCCCATTTCTACAGTTACAGCCACAGATCAGAATCTAGACTGCCACAAAATCCATCAGCCCAATTTTTCCAATCCTAGCAACAGATCATGAGCTACTCTGGCCACAAATGCCATACGCCCAGTTTCTCCAGTCAAAGTTGCATACCAGACGTTAGACGTCAGTCACCACGTTCCCCAGTTGCCACAGGAGAGGAGCTAGAAAAGACTCACGTGTCAAAAGCCCAATTTCACCAGCTCATTTCATAGATCAGAAGCTACACTGGCCACAAATACCACAGGCCACGTTTTTCCTCGTTGTCACAAATTTTTGATATCGACTCGCCATTATCCAGTCACAAGCCCAGATCAGAAGCCAGATTGGCCATGCATTACATAAGCCCAATTCCCGAGTCACACACCAGAAGCGAGACCAACAACGGTCTCTTTTTCTCGTTTTCTCCAGTCGCATCCAGATTTAATGGACACAGTCCCAAGGTGTATGATCACGTGGTACTAACAACAATAACAAGTACTGAAAGTTCCAGAATCCATCTGATTTTCGCCCAAACTTCTGTCGTTTTTGCGAAAAATCGATTTTTCTCAAAAACGACATAAGTCTGTGCCGAACTCCCTGGACCACCAAATGCAGCTCACGAAGACGCGTTTGATGCGCCATATTTCATCAAAATCCGTTGCATATTAAGGAAAATATCAAATAATACTTACTTTGGAGTGGGCGACGTTGTTGTTGTTGTAACCACGTGATGGTCCGTCTATCGGAATGGACAGACACTGTATCAACGAAATACATGTGTGTCTTGTGCCAGATCAGTACGTAGTTGTCTCTGTCTACTAGGCGGAGAGAATTAGGGTCGAGATCGGAAAAAAAATAAGCCAAAGCTGATTTTTTAAGAAACGTACAGAATATCATTAGAACTAACATCAAAACTCCCCATGAATCCCACTGGAGCTTAATTCAGGAACCAAGATGGCGTCCAAAATGGCCGCCAAAATGGCAAAAAAAGCATAAATAGCGCAAAATCCGCTAAATCAATATGAACAAACTGTACCGAAAAAGACAAATGGCGCCCAGGATGGCCGCCAACATCTCGTAACTCTCTAATTTGAACAAATACGTGGAATATTTTGACTAACTATCTTCGATGTATATTAGTTGAACCGATAGACGAACGATTGACGGATGCGTGGACAGAGATATGTTTAAAGCCCCTATACTGTTCAAGTTGCCGAATTTGGCCTCCTATTGGGTTTTCCCACACATAAATCCAACAGGTTTCTATTTACACACACTTTGAAACTGTTTGCATTCATTTTGGTACAAAAATGAGTTTGTAGTCGATGAAAATATCAATATTTGTTGATAAACAAACAGCAGGTGCGTGTTCAAAGTCCGATCGATTTTCCGATAGACGCTCGGGTCAACTGCTCAACTCCCTGATTCGCGGCCGATGAATTCCGATAGCCGGAGTTTATCGATTCGCTTCCGAGCCGAAGCCGTTGGGTTACGGAAATTAATTTGTCAATATTGACATTTTGCACTGAGTGGTACACAAAACAAGTTTTTGTTGTCTTCACATTGCGATTAAGATGTAAATCTCAAGACTTGAGATGTATCTATTAGGCAGTATATGTTAGTTTTGTGTACTAAATCAATTGCCAAACATGGTTTTGTGTTTGAAAAAAATCGGAAAATTGTAATACTGAGCCGTTCAGGGCCTTTAAGCAGCCATTGTGACTCAAATATCCAATGTGTCTTTTTTCGCTTCATGCACAGTAAATAACATATATCAACCAATCACACAATTTTATTTGATCACATTCTCAAAAGAAAACCTGCGTTGCATTCAAGTGTGTGCTATCAGAAACTGTGATAAGCAGGGGAGATAATTGTGTTTGGCATAATCAAGCATTTTCGCTAAGCATATATCAGTGAGGGAAAACATGTGAAATTTCTTTATTTTTGTTGTTATGAATTAATAAAACTATGCCTCATTTAGAGAGAAGTCCCCATTATAGACACTAGTACCATTGCGTTGAATACATCATTTAGGAACCATCGATTACGAATTTTACCAATCCCCGTTTTTACAGGCGAGTTAGAGATACAATTTGGTTCAGAAATACTATTTAGGAACCATCAATTACGAAACATGTTTATAATACTGCAAAATAACTAGCATTTGCAATTTTGCAGCATTATACACATTTTTCTTACAAATCCCGTTTTTACAGGCGATTTAGCGATACTTTTTGGTTCACTGGCAGAAATACGATACAAATATACAATCAGACTATTTGTTTTCAAGTTCTGTTTCGTTATGTTCTAGTCATATGTGAGACACATGACTTGAAACGTGTCCAACGTGTTGTCGCGTACCGGTATAATGTTATGTAAACAAAGGAATGTAAACAACGCCACGAATTATATGATAGAAATTCAAATATTCGAAATACATGTATAAGCTTTTAAATATTAATTTCAATTCATTCAAAATAAAGTTTTATTTAACTGTGTGGTAGTTTTAGAAGTTAAACTTTACATTTATTTTCAATGGGTAGCTAGATATGAACTTGTGGCAACACTGACCATTTCTAGTAGATTTAAGGTTTAATTAGAGAGCTACCAGTCCGTTTTATGATGAACAATAAATATACAATTATCGTTAATTATACAATATTTGCAGAGTATTCCGTTCAGTTTCACACATTTTGTGTGAAACTGAACGGAATTCTCTGCAAATATTGTATAAGTTATTGTTCACATATTGGATTTTTAAGGGAGCGCTAGCGACCGCAGCATGTAGTTCCTGAAAAATCCAATATGTGAACAATACCTGACTTATAGTTCAGCCAAGTGTACAATGCAATATCCCCTCCGATTATTGATTTTCCATTTCTTTTCGAACAGTTAATCATTAAATCTGGTAATACCAGACGTATTGGGGGTAAACCGATATAAGTGGAGCACAATACTGTCCAGCGACTGGCTTAGAAAGTACATGTAGGGTGAACTATACGCAACTTAACCTTTTCATAACATCTCGTTCGAACAACTTAATCTACCAATAGAATAGAAGATAATACTCCGCCATATTAAATCATAATGCTGCTGCCTTTTGATTGACTATCTCTGGGGAACGAAACGCTATGTCGTGGAAACGTTATGGCTTACTGGTGGAAATGAAATCATATATCGCGGTAATGAGATGCTATGACGTGGAAACGAGATGCACTTGTCTAACTTAAGCTGTGGTAGCAAACGCTCCCAGCTTTCATCACACACATATGGCTGTGACTGGAGAAATGGGACGTACGGGCAAGGCTCCAGATAAGGAATACGTAATTGGGTATTGTTACTCCATCATTTCTTAAGCAATTGGGTATTTCAAAATTTTATTTCGGTAAAATAAAATCACACTACTGTTTACACATCAACAGACAATTATTGAATAGTTTTCTTCGAAATGAAAACAAGTCTTGGCATTTCATTAGAATTGTCTCCTTGGAGACAATTCTAATGAAATACCAAGATGTGTTTCTTAGGAAATAAGACAAATATGCTATATTTGTGGTCTATTTATTGTTTTCTGCAGCATGATAAAGGTACCATATAATTTGTATTGCTTTTTGATACTCGCTGCTTCTGCTTTTAATTGGGGTTTTAGCAATTTTAATTGGGTATTTAAGCAAATACGCAGCTTATCTGGAGCACTGTACGGGATGTGTACCAGTGTACCTGATCATATAGCACACTCCTGTAACATGATAACTATCCATATCGCTGGTTAGATCAATGCACGTTGTTTTATTGATATAATGGTGAACCGTGCAGATCCTGACAGACCGTGCGGATGCACAGGCTGAGCTGGATCTGCAATGGTCGCAAAACCATTTCTCACAGCCACATATTGTCATCTGTCCAATTATTTGCATGGAGTTAATTGAAATAGGAAGGCGAACTTCGCAAATTCACACCAAATAAGAGTGTACACGAATCATATACTATCGGTTACCATAGCAACCCTTTCTGGATACGTATATAATTACCGTCGTGCGACTGATCGTGATAAATTACAACGCGCTGTGAAATATACGCCATACTGACTTCGCGACAAGCGCATGTCCTGATCGTTGTCATGGACGTTCGTATTGTCGTATTTTACAATTGTGCACTTCCATTGTTCATTCTATGTATGGTATCCATGGCGTTGAAGCTGACTAACAACAGAGCGTTAAACGCAGTCCGATCAGGATATACGTTTTCAAAGCATTGTCATGGAAACGGACGTTCGTAACAAAGAATGTTCATTCTTATTATCGTAATTGACCGATAAAGCGCTAACTAACAACAGAACAGCGCTATGAAGGTTGAAGATATCAATAAGTAGTGGTGTATCCACGGGCTTCATAATCACCGTGCTGATGACGTCATAGAGAGACATTTTATCGCCCTAGTCGGGAAGTAACTGATTACACGGAATATACGGCTCTTAGACTAATAGGGGGCAATCCGTTGGAAGTCAAGCGATACTGTAAAGTAACAAACACAATATTCCAGATGTTTACACACAGTTTGATTGCAGTACGTGGTCAATTCATGGACATATCTACTTCCCACATGTTGCTGTATTTTTGACATTATTTTCAAGCATTATTTAAGGGTCTTCAAAATTCTGAACATGTTTTGTCATGCTCATTTTCTGAGCCATCACGAGTGTGGTCACATGAGATTGAGTTTATATTTCTTAAAACTTATATTAAACCTTTATTTTAATTAGAGTATATCCAGACAAGGCTGGACTCGATTTATAGGGGAAATAGGCCCCATAACATACATACAAAAAGGAAAATAGCCAACTATGCGGTAAATTGTTGTGTCAATGTGCATGATCACGTGGTTACAACAACAACAACGTCGCCCACTATCACTCCAAAGTAAGTATTAATTGATATTTTCCTTAGTATGCAACGGATTTTGATGAAATATGGCGCAGTTAACGCGTCTTCATGAGCTGCATTTGGTGGTCCAGGGAGTTCGAAATATGGGCGAAAATGCACAGAACACCAAATGCAGCTTAAACGACGCGTCTGTTGGGCCATATTTCATCGAAATCCGTTACGTAATAAGGACAATATAAAATAATACGTACTTTGAATCAGATGGATTCTTGAAGTTTCCGTACTTGTTGTTGTTGTTAGTACCACGTGATCATACACTTTGTGTGTTATACAGGGAATCATTGGTCGTAGTGCACCATTCATGGTTTAGATTGTCCCCGCATTTCAAAACCCACCCTGCTTTGGATCTACACTAATTAAAATATAGGTTTAATTACTGCTACGAATGATACTCGTACATCGCCTTCGAACAAAATGGTGCAAGTGCGGTAGGGTTGGTGGTAGGATTGTATAATATACTGTTGTAGAAATGTAGAAAACTAAAACACTCGTAGTCATTGTTAAGTTACATTTATATAAACACGGTGAACAACCTAAGCTTTATAGTATTATCATTTCACAAGTAAACACTCGTTGTGATTCACAAATTGTGTTTTTAATACAGCAATGGCGTACATTGTAAATGCGTTACCATATTGTGTCCCTTGTTTATCACAGTCATTGACAGTATATACCAGAATAAAACATAACGCATTGGCATTTTGTCAAATAAAATGGTCCATTTGGTGGATATTGGTATTGTGTACTCAATGAAGCGAATATAACAACATTCGTGAAGTACTTGTGTCGATTTTCCGCTGCGTCTCAAATGCTGTTTCAGATACTCACAGTATTGTGAGTATCTGAAACTGTATATATCAGGGCCCGGTTGCTCAAAACCTCTGTTAGCTTAACTGACTGTTAAATCCTTAACAGTGTTAAGGATTTAACAGTCAGTTAAGCTAACAGAGGCTTTGAGCAACCGGGACCAGATACTCACAATATTGCGAGTATCTGAAACATCATCTGAGACACAGCACACAAACACCAATTTGAAGGGGTTTGAGGATCATATGAAATGAAACACAAGTACGACATATAATCCGAGTCACCCTACATGCATACATGTGTATTAATTACCTTTTTCAGGAACCGTTGCCAGTGACTCTAGTGCTTTTTCCTGGTCAGAAATCTGAAATAAAACAACACGGTACAAGTGTTGTAATGCGAGTAAAACATAAATACATTCAAAATGAGAGGATTCATATAAGCTTGCTTCCAATCAAATCACATTTTTGTATTGTACTGTATCTAGTAACTATGGCAATTAAATTGGTAACAGAATGCAAATATAATACGTTTAAACCAAAATGATGACTTGTGACAAGAACGGACGTATTCAAATGCGGTACGGATATCACACAAATCCGGTACGGATATCAGACAAAGTCGGCACCGATATCAGACATACAAACACGGCACCGATATCAGACAAAGCCGGCACCGATACCAGACAGACAAAGCCGGCACCGATATCAGACATACAAACACGGCACCGATATCAGACACAGCCGGCACCGATATCAGACATACAAACACGGCACCGATATCAGACAAAGCCGGCACCGATACCAGACAGACAAAGCCGGCACCGATATCAGACATACAAACACGGCACCGATATCAGACACAGCCGGCACCGATATCAGACATACAAACACGGCACCGATATCAGACAAAGCCGGCACCGATACCAGACAGACAAAGCCGGCACCGATATCAGACATACAAACACGGCACCGATATCAGACACAGCCGGCACCGATATCAGACATACAAACACGGCACCGATATCAGACAAAGCCGGCACCGATACCAGACACAGCCGGCACCGATATCAGACAGACAATATCAGCCAATGATATCCGTAGAAACTAACCACATTGTATGACTAATAAACTATTGTACTACTAATTTACCGGATCATGATTTGTTGATTTATCCGTCAATGCATGTCCAAATAAACTAAATGTACGAAAATGATTCATAAACAAATGCCAACACGGAGATTGAATGCGCTAATTGTTAAGCTGTGACTGGAGAAATGGGGTTTATGGGTTATGCGACAGCCATTTTGGCTGTGATAATGTAATACATTCAGTATAATAATTCTGCATACTTTTAATCATCGAATATATGCAGTTGTTATAGCTCTATATGAAAAAATTCATATCGGGAAAAATAAATGATTTCTCCCTCAAAGTTCACGTTGCTTGAAAAGTATACTTTGCAATTTTGATGAAATAGGCTACTGGAGCTGCACCATTCGCCATTCCATCAATGAAACACCCATTGTGCTTACTTGTAACAAGCTAAATAGATCGCAATCAGGTTACAGGAACGTACTATTTGATCAGGAGCTACTCTAGTCACAAATCCCATAAGGCCCATTTCTCCATTCAGCACGGCCACAAATAAGATTCTCTACGTATGCAATAAAACGTTATTTACCTGTGCTCGTAGTGCCGCTTTGATGTCCTCTGAAATATAGAGAAAAATGTGTCTTAGTCATGTTAGTTTACATTTACAGTCACGATTTAGTATGGTCTATATCAGGTTCGACAATATCCAGTCGTGGGTAAAGGTTTGCCATGGCACTAGGGAACTGTTTGAACCCGCGGCAGTCGTGGCACTCGGGAACTGTTTTAACGCCAAGGCCGTAGGCCAGGGTACGTTTGAACACGGCTGTGATCGCGGTGTCAAACAACGACATTCATGTAACAATGAGCAGTTACACCACCGCCTGCGCTAATCTTGCCAATATTGTAAATTTCTGTATTGTAAATATGCTTGTATACGCAGCTTGTGCATGTTTTACTGAGCTTCAGCTGTGATATATCTCAGGCTCAGCAAACCAAACTGCGAGCTTAGATTGACAATAAATGTTCAGAACCGTTGATATCTTGGTTAGGTTTCGGATTAGGATAATGGCGCAAACGTGGCACGTGATCGCGATGTCAGAAGTAAAACAAACGGTCTTTGACAGGTAAATCGAACGTATCATAAATTGTTGGCAGAAGCTTTTACAAGGTGCATGATCACGTGGTTACAACAACAACAACGTCGCCCACTCCAAAGTAAGTATTATTTTATATTTTCCTTAATATGCAACGGATTTTGATGAAATATTTCAAGGCGCAGCAAACGCGTCTTCATGAGCTGCATTTGGTGGTCCAGTGAGTTCGGCACAGACTTATGTCGTTTTTGCGAAGAATCGATTTCAGTGTCGAAAGAAGACACGGAAATTGATTCTTCGCAAAAACGACAAAAATTTGGGCGAAAACACAGATACCACCAAATGTAGCTTAACAAGACGCGTTTGATGCGCCATATTTCATCAAAATCCGTTACGTATAAATAAGGACAATATAAAAGAATACGTACTTTGAATCAGATGGATTCTGGAAGTTTCCGTACTTGTTGTAGTTGTTAGTACCACGTGATCATACACCTGACCAATCCAGTGAATGCATGTCTGTTGAGCTAACCGGCGCAAAGTTACAACATCATCAACAACGACTGTCAATCAAAACTGGTTCGAACGTTACACGTGCGCACGATTGCAGAAGTAAAACAAGTGATTTATAATTGACGTGTAAATCGAAACTGTCGCCAAATTTAGAAAAATACAGAAACAGACACGTTATTCTCGGTATCGGGTATACCGTTCCACATCCGTTTTAGGCTCTCTTATCCACCGCGCTACCTCACACCAGTATCATACATTACCGCCTGCGCTAATTTTACCAATATTTGTCAATTTACTTATCACAAAATCATTGGAATTCTGCGCTTGAAAGTAAGCAGCTTCATTGGCTGAGCCTGATCTGTGCTACAGCTCAGGCACAGCCAACCAGACTGCTTGATTGCGAGTTGGTATCTTGTCAATATTTGTCAATTGACTTATTACAAAATCATTGAATTCTGTGCTTGAAATGCGAACAGCTTGATTGGCTGAGCCTGAGCTGTATTACAGCTCAGGCTCAGCCAATCAAACTGCTTGATTGCGAGTTGGTAATGCCAGTAGATGTTCGGAAACGTTGATATTTGGCAGGATTAACGTGGGCGGTGTTATATATCGTTCGCAGGCATCATAGCGAGACCTTCGAGTTTTTTCCGACCGAATACATAGTTTGGCGATTGTCTGCGAGCTATATTTGGCGGAAATCGACATCAACTCGTGTCCTGAAGGATTAATTCGGATTATCTTTCCCGGCGCATGTAATGTTATAGTTTATAGTAGTACGGTGGGGTGTTTCTGTCCATCTACTTTGTAACAACGTGGCAGTTTTAAAAGTCATCATAATATACCTTACAAGTCTTCTCAACTGTATACTTTTCGCGTGAATACGACTTGCTTATACACCACCGCCTGCGTCAAAGAATACCAACTCGCAACCAAGCAGTTTGATTGAATATTTTTTCCATATTGACGTCTCGTGAGTTCATATAGACGTCTCGTGAGAATAAAATGTGTATTAAGACGACTTAGCTAGCACGAGGCCATGTTAAGTCGATGGCATAACTATCATACCATATATTACACGTTATATGGAATGGTGTTAAATTACGCTGCTGGTAATATCCTGCGAGAGTCAGAGAAATTGATACCACGGTTGGCAAATAAATGACGCTTCCTAAATCAAACAACCTATAAATACTCCCCTCAATCGAGAGCAGTGTTTACATGTATATAATAGTCCTTCGGCGATTATCATGAGTCTCTTGACTGTGCCTTATAATATTGTGCGTATTTTGATCATCATCTTTTTACGCATATATATGGGACACATTCACTATGAATGTTTATTTTACCAGAACATGTCTCAGATGATGTCTCTGATATAAAGAACATTTTGTGCCTACTAAGTGTGCATGTACCTTTAAGTTTTATATAAGCCGGCGTTTGCGGGCGTTTGCATCATAGACCGTGACAATATAGGGAGAACAACATGGTCACAATTCCATAAGCCCCATTTCTCCAGTCGCGGCCTCAAATACGCACCTCCTCACCAATCGCAGAGTCGTATCAGACGTCAATATGATGTATATGTGTTTTGTATACATTATTCACAACCACGTACTTAACGCTATCCTATTGACGAAGTAACAACAGAAAGCCAATATCTCCTTAAGATGAGTGAACATTTGTTGACGCAGTCATGACTTCAAACATCCGGGCACCAATGGATACAAGTAACAACTCGCTACTTCCGGAACGAGCCGGATACCACTTGGCATGAATAAATTAAACGGCAGGGACGTAATGTAAGGGATATGAAACTACTTGAAATCTCGCGGAACCTGGTGTGAACTCGACTGTTAAATACAACAGCCAGATTATTGTTAATGGCTAAACTTTCCCAACTTGTGATGAGATGTGAACATAGTTCAGGGTACCCCGACTGTTTTAGTTGATTCAATATGTATATTTATCCCGTCAAAACAGTGCCGTGAAACATATGGAACGCCAAATCTACATAAACTCAAATATATATTGCTAGCAACAAATATTTGGAGCTAGCAATAAATATTTGGAGAGCTCTCGAAATCAATTAATGATATCTTGAAATCAATTAATGATATCTCGAAATCATTTGGAGAGCTCTCGAAATCATTTGGAGCGAGCAATATAACATTTGATTTGGAGAGCTCTCTAAATCATTTGGAGCTATCTCTATTTAGAGATAGCTCCAAATGATTTAGAGAGCTCTCCAAATCAAGTTATATAATGTTCGCTACAAATGATTTCGAGAGCTCTCTAAATGATTTCGAGATATCATTAATTGATTTCGAGAGCTCTCCAAATGATTTCGAGAGCTCTCCAAATCATTTAGAGATAGCTCCAAATGATTTAGAGAGCTCTCCAAATGATTTAGAGATAGCTCCAAATGATTTCGAGAGCTCTCCAAATCAAAGTTATATAATGCTCGCTACAAATGATTTCGAGAGCTCTTTAAATGATTTCGAGATATCATTAATTGATTTCGAGAGCTCTCCAAATGATTTAGAGAGCTCTCCAAATCAAATGTTATATAATGTTCGCTCCAAATGATTTCGAGAGCTCTCCAAATGATTTCGAGATATCATTAATTGATTTCGAGAGCTCTCCAAATGATTTCGAGAGCTCTCCAAATATTTATTGCTAGCTCCAAATATTTGTTGCTAGCAATATATATTTGAGTTTATGTAGATTTGGCGTTCCATAGAAACACAGTGCCGTGAAACAGTTTTGATATCCTGTCAATACGACCTAACCACTGCGTATGCATATGTGCGGTGGCTGGGGTTATATTTTTGCATTTTAAAGCCATTTATAGGTGTTGACGGGATAAATAGAATAGTAGGTTAGTGCCGTGAATGGGAAAAATATCTGGCGCGGCACGGAAACGGGATGTGCTCGGCAGAGCCTCGCCCATCCCGTTTCCTAAGCCTTGCCAGATATGTGTTCACATTCACGGCACTAACCTACTATTCTCTATAGAGCTCCCGGTTTCGCTTGTATACAATACCCATGATCCATGTACACACTACTAAGTCTTCCTGAATCAATGTTCACATTTGTTAAAACTATCTACCTCATGTTGCCATATCGACCGAGTGAATAAAGTAGTATTGTATTGTATTGTATTGTATTGTATTGTATTGTATTGTATTGTATTGTATTGTATTGTATTGATTGTATTGTATTGTATTGTATTGTATTGTATTGTTTGTATTGTATTGTATTGGTATTGTATTGTATTGTTTTGTTTGTATTGTATTGTATTATTGTATCGTATCGTATCGTATCGTATCGTATCGTATCGTATCGCATCGCATCGTATCGTATCGCATCGCATCGTATCGTATCGTATCGTATCGTATCGTATCGTATCGTATATTATCGTATTGTATTGCGTGTGCGGATGAGCCTATAGTCAACTTGACATACAATGGCCTATATCACACACGGCATCTCACTCTCTGCTCAAATAACATACTAGGGAATATTATGATGTTTTCGCTTTTTTATCATCTTTAGAATGTAACAAATTGTCACCCAATCAAGTCACACTCGATAAACAGTTCTGCAGTAACCCTTATTATCGTGTTTGTGAGTACACTCAATGAACTGGGCAATTCCCGTGACGTACACAGCACACACAGCACACACAGCACACACATTGTAGTTCGGTCTTACACTACCACCTGTGCTAATCTTGTCAATAGTTGTAAATGTGTTCATTAAAAATACTTTAAAATTGTGCGAATATTTGCCAATATTTGTAAATGTGTTCATTAAAAATACTTGAAAAGTGTACCAATATTTGCCAATATTTGTAAATGTGTTCATTAAAAGTACTTGAAAATTGTGCCAATATTTGCCAATAGTTGTAAATGTGTTCATTAAAAATACTTTAAAATTGTGCGAATATTTGCCAATATTTGTAAATGTGTTCATTAAAAATACTTGAAAAGTGCACCAATATTTGCCAATATTTGTAAATGTGTTCATTAAAAATACTTGAAAAGTGTACCAATATTTGCCAATATTTGTAAATGTGTTCATTAAAAGTACTTGAAAATTGTGCCAATATTTGCCAATAGTTGTAAATGTGTTCATTAAAAATACTTTAAAATTGTGCGAATATTTGCCAATATTTGTAAATGTGTTCATTAAAAATACTTGAAAAGTGCACCAATATTTGCCAATATTTGTAAATGTGTTCATTAAAAGTACTTGAAAATTGTGCCAATATTTGCCAATAGTTGTAAATGTGTTCATTAAAAATACCTGAAAATTGTGCCAATATTTGCCAATATTTGTAAATGTGTTCATTAAAAATACCTGAAAATTGTGCCAATATTTGCCAATATTTGTAAATATTTTCATAAAAAAATACTTGAATATTGTTTTTGATTGGCCGAGTCTGAGCTGTGCTAAAGCTCAGGCACAGCCAATGAAATTGATTGATGGCGAGGTGATATTGCCAATAGATGTTCAGAAACATTGACGTCTTGTCAAGATTAACGCAGGCTGTTGTGTATTGTCTGGGTATTGCATTATTCGATCGCAATCCCCACTTGGCCCATGATCCTATCAGCTACAGATTCACAATTATCTAAATTTACAATTTCTATTTTCTTCATTTGCAATGAAAACATATGTTGTTACCACTCATTGGAACCGTCTCGGCGAGACGGTTCAAATGAGTCGTAACAACATATGCTTCTGTGTTGAAAAAAAGCAGTTGCGACTGTATTTTATTGATATATCGCAAATTATTTTGTGAAATGCATATTCGGAGGTACCATCTGAGACGCAGCCATATATTTATATTATTAACGAGGCTGTGTCTCACATGATGCCTCTGGATATGCATATATATCAGAGCTCCAGATAAAGTGCGTATTTGCGTAAATACCCAATTAAAATTGCCAAAAACCCAATTGAAATCAGAGGTAGTATCAAAAAGCAATGACAAATTTGTGGTATATTTTTATCGTGCTACAGAAAATAATAAACAGACCACAAATATAGCATATTTTCTTATTTTTCCATGAAAACACATCTTGGTATTTCATTAGAATTGTCTCCAAGGAGACAATTCTAATCAAATACCAAGATGTGTCTAATGAAATACCAAGATGTGTTTTCATTTAGAAGCAAACTATTCAATGAGTGCGGTCTGCTGATGTGTAAACAGTTGTGTGATTCTATTTTACACAATTAAAATTTTGAAATACCCAATTTGTCTCAAAGTGAGTGTAACATATTATTTAGTTGTATTGTGCATGCACTCTTAATAATCATAACTTTATATGCCAATTGTATTATATTTTCGCTATGCCATTAGTCACACTGTATTGCAAATGTTTCTTTATGTGTGTACATGCTCATGGGCCAGTTGGCTTAATGCAAATAAACTTTATTATTATTTATCTTTTCCCTCCAAATATGGGTGATACTTTTTATATACGTAAGAAAATTAGCACGAATCCTATTACTTTTGGAAAGTGGGGATACGTGACTGGTGTGGTGAGGACCTGGTTATTCTAATTTCAGGACTGAATAAATATGTATATATCTTTTGCAAATATTCAAGTCTGATTTTCGGATTAACACCCCCCCCCCACCCCCACTCACAACAGGTAATATATGGTATTCGAACCCGGCCTAAAACTACCATAGCCATTTCCGGGCCGTTAAACTCGACTAAATAAATTAAATGGATTTATGATTATAACATAAATCACGTTATTATATGGAGGTGCAATGCTCCGCCCCCTAAGCGTAACTCTGTGAGTCACGGCGCAATAGCCAACGGGAATAGATCAGCGAGCATAAAATAGAAATTATTACAGCATTCGCCCTGTTCTGCTAGCGAAAGCTAAATAAGCAATTTTAATAAACAGGAATTAAATTACGTATTATCTGCACATGGAAGCCTGGTTAATCCGACATGCCAGTTATGTCGGTTTAACCAGGGTGGCAATTTGACCAGTTTCCATGTTCTCTATATATTATAGGTGTTGCTTAATAACATTGTGAGCTGATAAATTACGTGAAAACAGATTGGTGTCGCTGTGATTTCTCTGGACATTATATTGCGAAACGAGTTGTTCACGGATTGCTGGGACATGCCGAGAACACGGAGGGCCAGAAAAGCGGTTGACGATTTGGGGTGTCAGGTTGCCTCTAAACGGGCGAAGAATACGCAAACGATACATGCGCCAGCGACACCCACGGCACCAGCGGCATCTGCGACGTCAGAGGGCCCAGTAGCGCCATCATTGGCGCCACCTATTCCAGCGGTATGGGCTGCACCGACGCCACCATCGTTGTCAGCACACACAGCGGCGCCAGTGATAGATATCACTACGGCAGGTGAGATTGTATGCAATAGCAACGATCCCATTATGGGGTTTAACATTCCTGTAGCCGCAATGTCCAGCATAACTGCACCATTTGAGCCAATTTATGGCTCCGCAAATACTCAAAATGCAGGTATTGAGGTTGTGCGGGAGAATGTACACATTCCCCCTCATACAGGACATGCCATGCCAATTCCAATATCGTGTGCAGACGATACAATCACCATACATGTGTCGCAGCAAATGCGCCAAAAAATTGTGTTAAATCAATACGTTCATTTGTCCCAATTGCTAAAGCGGGATAACGATGTCGGTGGTGATACTCAGGGTACAGCACTGTTTGTCAATGATCAGGGTATTATTCAAGCCAAGCCCAGAATGAATAGAGACAGACTGCAGTCAATCGATCAGTGGACCGATGCTTTCATTATTTACATGCATGTATATATACAACAGCATCCGACACAAGCGTCTGACATGCTGGCGTATTTACACACAATACGACACGCTGCAGCAAATAGGAATGATATGGCATGGTTGGCATATGATGAACAGTTCAGGCTGCGTCAAGCCATCGTGCCACAATGCTGGGCTAAGCTTAATTTGGATTTATGGATACAAATTATGACGCAGGTAAACCAGGTGCGACCATCGGCAACTATAGCACAGCAGCGTGTCTCACAATATAGATTGTCTGCGTCTGCACGTCCAGCAAATGCGACGTCGGCGAAACCGCTTTGCCGCATGTACAATGCAAAAGGCGGATGTAGATTTAACCCATGCAAGTATAAACACGCATGTTCATTTTTGTAATGCTAATCACGCCATGATTAATTGCGATACATTTCGGAGGCAGTCACAAGTCACATCCAAAACAGGCGTCCCCAATAAAACAAAACCATTTTAAATTAGGTTCATCCCCCGTGAATTGTGACATTTTGGAACGCGAACTTAAAACGTATTCAAACCGCAATGCAGCTAACGAGTTAATTAACGGGTTCAAATATGGGTTCCCACTTCAGTATGAAGGTCCGCGTAATGCTTACGAAGCAACAAACTTGGGGTCAGCATTATCGCGACCTCATGTCGTTGCCGCTAAATTAAATAATGAAATATTAGCAGGTAGAGTCGAAGGTCCCTTTAGCACGCGAATATTGCCTAATTTACGAGTTTCGCCGTTAGACTGGTGGAGAAAAAAGGAGGTATGGATTACAGATTGATTCACCACTTATCATACCCAGCAGGGAGCTCAGTAAATGATTTTATTGACGCTGACTTATGTTCAGTGCACTACACGTCGTTTGACTCTGCGGTAGATGTTGTGCAAACTATCGGGAGACACGCTAAATTGGCAAAACTTGATATCCGTAATGCATTCAGGATCATTCCAGTGTCTCCTAATGACTACGAATTATTAGGTATGAAGCATGCAGGCCAATATTATTTTGACAAATGTTTACCGTTTGGCCTGTCTTTAAGCTGCGCGACTTTTGAGAAATTTTCAACATTTATTGAGTGGGCTGTGACAAATAAATTGGAAAGCGGTTTTATATTGCATTATTTAGACGACTTCTTATTAGCACACGCATCAGTGTCAGGATGTTACACAATGCTGACCACATTTATTACATTTTGTGAGGAATTAGGCGTGCCATTAGCTGAAGAAAAAACTGAACTTCCGAAAACTATTATCACTTTCTTAGGCATGGAAATTAATTCCGATAATATGACTGTTCGCATTCCCCAAGACAAGATAGATGATCTTAAACACAAGTTATTGGATACGTTACATAGAACTAAGACGACATTGCGCGACATGCAGTCTTTATTGGGCAGTCTGAACTTTGCGTGTAGAGCAGTAAGACCGGGCAGAACCTTTTGTAGACGCTTGATAGATGCAACCATGGGCAGAGCTAGGAAAAAATATCACCATGTAAGAATTACCCAAGAAATGAAATGTGACCTCCAAGTATGGCTTCAATTTTTAGAGCAATTTAATGGCGTTACCATAATGTCAGACAGATTATGGATTCAGAATGAGGCCATCGAGTTGTTCACTGATAGTGCCGGGGCCATAGATAAAGGTTTCGCAGCATTCTTTGCAGGTAGTTGGACATATGGCACATGGCCTGAGGACTGGGTTGCATCCGGCTTTTAACGGATATAACATTTCTTGAATTCTTCCCAATTTTGGTGTCTGTCCATATCTGGCATAACAAACTGGAAAACAAGAGGATCATATTCCGATCTGACAATCAATCTGTGTGTCATATCCTGAACTCCATGACAAGTAGGTCACGAACTGTTATGAGGTTGGTCCGCCCGTTTGTCCTACATTGTCTAAAACACAACATTTTGTTCAGAGCTGAACATGTTCCTGGAAAAAGTAACTTAATATGCGATTCACTGTCTCGCCTAAATTTTCAGAAATTTCGCAGTCTGGCGCCGCATGCAGACGCAACTCCACAAAAAGTTCCGGCACATCTATTACAGATCTTCAAGCAGTAATCTCACGATTAACTACTAACAGTTTGTCCATTAATACACAACAGGCATATCATACGGGTTTGAGGTCATTCGCACAGTTTTTACAAATAATGGGTTGGGAATTTAGGCTACCCCAAACGGTATCGGTGATAAATCTTTACATTGCGTACATGTTCCGTCAAGGGAAGTCACCCAGTACAATGGCGACATACCTAGCAGCGTTAGGTTTCGTTCATAAAATCAATGGTTACGATGACCCGACGATGTCATTTATTACGGCTAAAATACTTCTTGGAGCGAAACGTTTGAACCCACAGCGTGATATTAGACTACCCATTACATTACAAGTATTGAGGCGGTTATCCAAATCCGTAAATGTCGTCTGCACTACAAAATATGAAAGCATACTTTTTCGTTGTGCATACGTGATAGCCTTTTTCGGGTTATTTCGAGTTAGCGAGATAATATACACGTCGGCGAATGACCCACTGAGACCGATATTATTCTCTGATGTGGTAATTAGACATGACAGCCAAGCGCGCCCTATGAACGCGTGCATCACACTGCGCCGATCGAAAAACCAGCCAGCATAAGGCTGTGACGGTTAACATTAATTCAATAGAGGGAGACGAAATTTGTCCAGTATCTGCACTGGTGGAATTCATTAACATTAGACTAGGGCCGGCGGTTCAGTTCTTCTGTCATGAAAATGGAACACCGTTAACTAGGTATCAATTTACTACGGTGTTGGGAAAATGTCTAACTATGCTGGGCTTACATACGGCCGGCTACAAGAGTCATAGTTTTCGTATGGGAGCATGTTCCTATTTGTATGATAGGGGTATATCGGCTTCTGACATTAAGCGTGCCGGGCGCTGGCGCAGTGATTGTTTTCAGACATATATCCGGTAGGCATATATAATGATCACATAGCATAGATGGGTTGGGTTGGGGAAGCCGCGCCGCAGTGCTATAGCTAATCATCATCTAGTGTCATAAACATTATGGCTGTTAACTAGACCTCGTTTTTCAATTTGCTATAATAATAAATTTGCCGTTTGATGTCAGGGATTGTTTATATTAATTTTGTAGTTAATTTTCATTTCCGCTATTGACACATTTGACTTTTATAATAACATGCGTTTGTTATTACAGACCTAGCCTCGAACGTATGGATAGTGGGAGACTCCATGGTTTCATTGGGGTCATGCAAGGGCGTGCCATATATTGGATGCACAACTCAGGTTACCACATGTATCGATCCAATGGTTTAGTAAACGGGGTATGCTATTCTCCGAAGTCCTTGTGCAAATAAACCGCATTTTGAAAAATGAATTAGCCCCAGACATCATTATTCTACACTGTGGAGGAAATTCCATAACGCAGATCCGATCAGGCGTGCTTTGTGCACAAGTAAAGAATGATATTGCCGCCTTGTATAGAGCAATGCCCGCGACCACAATATTGTGGTCTGATGTATTGCCTAGGCTTCATTGGCGTGGTGCTATCCACAAACGCAAAATTAATAAAAAGAGAAAACACTTCAATCAGTCTGGTCGTGGAGCTACATTTGCGGCTGCCGGTAGGGTCATTCCGCATCCGAGACTGACTGAAAATACGCCCTCATTGTTCCGCACGGACGGGTACATATGTCTGACGCGGGAAATGATATACTTTTAAATGCGTGGTCTCACGCGATTGAGAAGTGTAGCGACCTCAGGCAACCGGATGGACTAATTCCATTGTATTTCAATGAATAACCATTTTATGGAGGAAAAGTCGGCAGACTTTAGTGGCGGATGTGACAGACTCGAACTCGCGGATAGCAAGTAACTATGCAGAAAATTGCACTATACCACGCTGGTAATCGGGCATCTCCAGCGGAGATGGCTGGAATATGCTTTCCAAACCCGAGCCATGTAATAATCGGGCATCTCCACGCGGAGATGGCTGGACTATGCTCTCCAAACCCGAGCGCTGTGGATCGGCTCAAGACGAAGGCAGGGATATATTTATAAAGTCATAATATACTCAGACCATATCACGCACTGTATAGTCACATGCGGGATTGGTGAACCTTCGACTTGATCCAATCTAAGGGCGGTCTCTTGCTGAGATCAATCTACAAATCAGTTCGATGTCTGTCACATTCCTCCATAAAGTAAGTTTCTAAGTTGCTGGCACCATGGCCTTACCCCAAACATTGTGTCTTTGTTGTTTATGTTTCCAATACATATGGTCACGGGAGGCACGTTAAGCACTGCCCGTATCATGGTATATATTGTGTATATGCAACTTCTATTATAATAAATGGATTTATGATTATAACATAAATCACGTTATTATATGGAGGTGCAATGCTCCGCCCCCTAAGCGTAACTCTGTGAGTCACGGCGCAATAGCCAACGGGAATAGATCAGCGAGCATAAAATAGAAATTATTACAGCATTCGCCCTGTTCTGCTAGCGAAAGCTAAATAAGCAATTTTAATAAACAGGAATTAAATTACCCACCCTCCCACCCAGGTATGGAGATGACAGTTGTTACAAATTATAATCGTGAATGTTACATTAATCTTGCAGTATATGTTTCAGAAACACCCATGTTGTCATTGCGGGGCGGCTGGAGGTACATGTACTTGCTGGTTATGCCTACTGATACCAGTCACCACCAGAGACCGTAATGGGCGCAATCGGTGTTTTATCATGTAATCATTCTTACGCAATAAACGTCATGGTCATATTCATATTGATGGAGGCGGATGTGACAGACTCGAACTCGCGGAATAGCAAGTAACTATGCAGAAAATTGCACTATACCACGCTGGTAATCGGGCATCTCCAGCGGAGATGGCTGGAATATGCTTTCCAAACCCGAGCCATGTAATAATCGGGCATCTCCACGCGGAGATGGCTGGACTATGCTCTCCAAACCCGAGCGCTGTGGATCGGCTCAAGACGAAGGCAGGGATATATTTATAAAGTCATAATATACTCAGACCATATCACGCACTGTATAGTCACATGCGGGATTGGTGAACCTTCGACTTGATCCAATCTAAGGGCGGTCTCTTGCTGAGATCAATCTACAAATCAGTTCGATGTCTGTCACATTCCTCCATAAAGTAAGTTTCTAAGTTGCTGGCACCATGGCCTTACCCCAAACATTGTGTCTTTGTTGTTTATGTTTCCAATACATATGGTCACGGGAGGCACGTTAAGCACTGCCCGTATCATGGTATATATTGTGTATATGCAACTTCTATTATAATAAATACTATTAATCTACACCGTTCAGATATACCCGGATGTCGTTTTCTTCAACCGGGGTTTGGATATTATTCCGCGTCTGCGTATTAATGGAATTGCGCCTAACGTAATTTGATGGGATTGCGCAACCGCGACGCGCTGTCTAAAAATAGAACCAACTGCGGAAATGACCAGTACAGCGCTGAATTTTACTACAACACTCTTCCTCCTGTTTACCGATCCAACTATTTTAGCGACGTTATGTATATTTCGCGCGACGGTTCGACCAGTGAAGGCTAGGATCAGACTGCGCATGTGCGCAGTCTGATTTGAGCCTTCACTGGCCGCGTATTCATTGGTCACGTTTCTCATCGCATGTCCAACTCCCAAAGGATCCTCGTGATGCTGTTACTGTGGTTATTTATTCACCGTGACTAAATCCAACTCCGACGCAATCGCCATGGTGTTAATAACTCCATAATTAAGTCGTCGGTAACAACAGGTTCGTGTACGTCAATGATGTTGTTTTACAAGCGCAATTCTTGTGCAGAAATATAACAACAGGTTCGTCATAGTGTTTTATTATTAATTGGCCCTGTAAAATCAGTCGTAAAGGTTAATGCATTGTTATGGTGTTTTTTTTATTATTATTATTGTACAGTGCGCTCTGAACCGGACACCCCGTAAAACCATGTGTTGGTAATGTGTATGGGTGTCATTGTTATTTCTCTCCGATGGTACTGTCTGTTCGTGATCTCTATACCGGATACCCTGGGGACACCCCATGGTGTCCAGTTTAGAGAGCTTGCACTGTATATAGCACGCCCGTATAGAAAAGTTTCATATTGAAGATTGTGAAATATTGTTTTAATTCCGTAAAAGTGAAGTTTCTCATTACCGGCTACATTGAATGTCGACGTCTAGACAGGCACGGTAATTGGTAGTAGTATTTAATACCGCCATTAATTGGCCGGGAAAGAGTAATGATCGGGACACCCCCATGAATATACTTTCTAGAAGATTATAAAGGGGCATATCAGGATTTATTTTTGAAAAAAAAAAATACTTTAAAAAATAAAAACATATTTTCATCATGGTCCTGTGTAAACTGATGTAATTGAATTTATCGGGGATATAAACTTAGAAAAACCGCGGGAATACTGGACGAGGCCTTCCGGCCTTCGTCCAGTATTCCCGCGACTTTTCAAAGTTTATACCAGGGATTCCGCTAGGGGAAATAAAAAAATCGCCACTTCAAAAAAAATTAAAATCCCTCTGTTTCCTAAAAGATAATAAAGGGGCATGTTTTTCAAAAAATACTATAACAAGTAAAATGTGTTTTCATCATGACCCTGTGTAAAGTGGGGTTTAATTGAAGATATGTGAAGATACTAAGACCGCTGAGTTGTTTCAATTTTCACCGATATCGGTACATAATTCAATTTTCATACATAAGTATCTGATGTTCTATTTTGTTGAACGCAAAACGCAACAAGATAGTAACTACGATATGTATGAGTTGAGTTAATGTCGCTTTCATATCTGTTTAACATCGTTTTCATATCGTTTTTTTTCATAGTTTTGATATCGTTTTGATATCGTTTTAGTATTGTTTTGGAATAGTTTTAGCACCGTTTTAATATCGTTTTTGTATCGTTTAACATCGTTTTAATGTAATATTAATATCGTGTTGGTACTGATCGTTTTTATATTGTTATGATATCGTTTTGTCGTTGTGTTTTAGTCAACGATTTATTTCGTGGGTAAATGCGAAAATTGTTTTTTGAATATCAGCTTGAATATCCGTATCTACAAATTTGAAAAATTTGAAAATCTTACATTTGCTTTTAATAATGATTACCCTAATTTCTAAACAATTATAAAAAAGCACGATCTGCAGTTTGACGTATGTTTCATTGACTGACAGGTTCAGGCAATTATAGTTGCGAAGGTAAGTCGTGCAATCTACTCCCGTACGGTACGGGAGTATATTGCAAGAGTTACCGTTCACAACTAAGGCGATTGAGAAATGGTGTGGGAAATTTCATTGACTGACAGGTACAGGCGATTAAGGAATGGTGTGGTTAATTTCATTGACTGACAGGTACCGACTACTAAGGAATGGTGCGGGTAATTTCATTGACTGACAGGTACAGGCGATTAAGGAATTGTGCGGGTAATTTCATTGACTGATATGTACCGACAATTAAGGAATGGTGCGGGTAATTTCATTGACTGACAGGTACCGACGATTAAGAATTGTGCGGGTAATTTCATTGACTGACAGGTACCGACGATTAAGGAATGGTGCGTGTAATTTCATTGACTGACAGGTACCGACGATTAAGGAATGGTGCGGGTAATATCATTGACTGACAGGTACAGGCGATTAAAGAATGGTGCGGGTAATTTCATTGACTCTAATTATGCCCGCTTTTTCGAATATACGAGTGGAAATTAGGTATGTTTACTGATAACGAACGGGTGGGCAAGACACGTTTATTACGCAATCGAAATAGCCTTACTGCTTATGTTGATAGCGGATAAGTTCCGGATCTTGGTGCGACTTAAGCGGCCCTCACATATCAGCCGGCGTCCGCGCGATTTTCTAATCGCAGGAGTCGCCGTGAGATTTAGAGCCCGTGGATGCATCGGTCGAATTTCATGTCTGCGACGTGTGCCCTCACATATTAGACGAGGCCCGGGCGGTGGCCTTTGAACATTGTATCCGCCGCTAGATAATCTGGCGGGCGCCGGCTGATCAAAGAACAGATCGGTAGGCGTCCTGGCGGGATCATTGAGGGGGCCGTGAGGCTATGATAGGGTGGCCGTGAGGGGCCCGTGAAAATCCCACGGCGCCCGGCGGATTTTTTCCCAATAATTTACGTAAAAGTCTTCATGCGGCCGCCAGATCACTGGTCGGTTTCCGGCAGGTCGCCCTAGCGACGTGTCTACGGGCTTGCCACGACCTAAAATCGCGCTTGGAAAATCGCAGATTTGGGAGTCAGGTTTTCACGCCCGCGGCGTTCGTGCGATCTCTAAAAATCGCAGCGGAGCCCGTAGAAATCGGGCAGCGTCCGGCAGGACGCCTCGCGAAAATGCCCTTCTTGACCCGTTTTAGGAGTCGCGCGGGCGCCCTGACCGTTATGTGAGGGCCGCTTAACGAAGACGATACAATATTATTCCACTCGTTCCAAGCTTATTATCTTTGGAACCAAGAACATTCTCATAATTCAATATATATGAATAGGTATGTAATATATGAATAGGTATGTAATAATCGTAACATACCAGCCATTGTATTATTTCTTGCATACGCCGTGCGTTCTTCCAGCGATGCAATTATTTTAAATTCATAATGGAAATGACCATTCAACGTATTGTGTTTATATTCCAATGTATTACATAAACCCCACGTGACATCGCGAGACGTTGTTGATTGGTTAAAGTTAGTTTGACGTCATTGATCTCCATAGCGTTGCATATAGCGTCAAGCTGTTGCCAGGCAACGTCGCTGTTCTGTGAATTGCGAAACAATGACGTAAATCAAGATGATTGTCAATGTTAACATCATATAATTTGGTTCATTACATATTTGAAGCTATCAGAAAATGCTATATATGTGTAACTAGATTAACCCTTTGAACCCGAAAGCCCGCTATATAGGTTTATGCAAACAGCGCATATCCAGATGAGCCGGCTCGTAACGAGCCGTCTCATCAGGATCTGCACTGTTTGAAAGTAATTTTCATATTTTTGAGAACAACAAATACCCTCTTTTTATAAATGGAATAGTCTGAAAATCATTTTGCGATGATTGGATTGGTTGCAAAATTAACATATCGCAGCCCATTCAGTTACTTAGGGGTGAAAGGGTTAAGTAATAAAACCATGACGTGTTGCGTTTACTGTGCAATTCAAAACATTTGGCCTGTTTAAAGTTTGCCATGAGTTCATGGTCTTATTCATTTTTTTATCTGAGCGGTGTTATTTTTTAACCCTTTCACCCCTAAATAACTGAATGGGCTGCGATATGTTCGTTTTGCAACCAATCTAATCATCGCAAAATGATTTTCAGACTATTCCATTTATAAAAAGGGGGTATCTGTTGTTCTCAAAAATATGAAAATTACTTTCAAACAGTGCAGATCCTGATGAGACGGCTCGTTACGAGCCGGCTCATCTGGATCTTCACTGTTTACATAAACCGATATAGCGGGCTTTCGGGTTCAAATGGTTAAAGGTACATGCCCACTCATTAGACACAAAATGTTCTTTATATCAGAGACATCATCTGAGACATGTTCTGGCAAAATAAACATTCATTCACCATGATCCCATTTATTGATTGACATTATTATACATTTTATATCAGACGTAAATGTCCACACTGATACCAGGGGCGATAACCGTGTTCCTTAAACTGTTAACGGACATTACTATTTATTCTCTGTATTTATTTGTTGATGTGCAATGATCACACTTTATAATCTCTGAAACTATTATTTTTTTCAGGTGACGCATTTAATTAGTATAGATAATTAAAAAATATCATACCTCATTTGCATATGAAAAAAGCCTGATACCACTGCGAGTCACTATCAGTAAAATACATATTAATAAATGATTATATCTGTATAGCGGGCACTCGTAATGTTTAAAACTGGCGGAAGAGTGGCACAATTATACACTTATTTAATGCCTATACAGAATGGCGGACGGATAGACACCGATAATGAAAAAAAGCATACCCATTGTCATTGTTAACAACCGGGTATAGTTTAATGTTATCACATCGTTGATACAGTTTCGAGTTTTGTTTCTACAATTACACAGCACATGGGAAATGTATGGAAATGATGATGTGATAATTAGATCACGTTCGTCCGCATGTACGATCGATAATCCACTCGCTAAAGCTCGCGGATTATCTCATCGTACATGTGGACGAACGTGATCTAACTGCGGTTTGTTGCGAATTGCGCACGATTAAGGGTCGAGTACGGAAAACAGTTTTGTCATCTCCGACACAAAATCACATTTAACCACTAGTCTTGCCTTACCTAATTTCGTCTGTTCCATCGGTGCCGACAACGCCACGCAAATCACCGTGCCGACGAAAACGACGTAGCCTAGCGTAATCATAATGTCACACTAGAAGAAGTACAGTTCGTTCCCGGATAAAATGTAGTCCTCGTCTTTGTGTCAAAAATAACGAGGATGATTCTCGGATTTTTCTTGGTTCCGAGAAAACGAAAAACAAAACTTATTCCACTTTGGCGCTAATTTGTACTTCACGATATTTGTCCTTCCGCAATGTTAACGTCCCCTCAGTATTCGCGGCTTTCTATTTAATGAAAAACAATTTCGTTTTATTAATTTGCTACTCGCGTTCCTTGCTTTGTACTTGCCCAATCAATTAAGGTATTGTGTATTTCGTGGAGTTACAGTCTATCAGTGTGTCGCTTTATACCGTGTTGTCTTCTCCCGCGTCTATTGGATTCTGGAGGGTTTCGGTTTCTGCGGCGTTGGAACTCCCTGGCAATATTGTCACCAATTGTACGGGTCTTCCTAAATCAGTGTGGAGGTGAAGGTGAATATTTGTACGCTATACCAGTTACACGCGTCAAAAGGGAACCTGCTTCGAAACATGACATATTCAACTATAATTTAAAATTATTGTCTTTTAATGAGGTGTTCACGATATTTACGGACCTGAGGAAAGTCATATTCACCGAGGTCGAAGGCTGAGGTGTATATGACGTTTCGAAGGTCCGTAAATCTCGTGTACAACAATTATGTTATTATATGACCCATAATACAGAACGTATATGATACAACAACGCACGATGTGTCTTCTGCTTTGGTTGCGTTGTCAGTAGTGACACGCGCATGCTGCTATACCTGAATATCAGTCTCGGACTCGTCTCGTTGCGCAGAAGAGTCTGAGAGTGTTATTCGAAATACATGTATTCCCGTCCCGTAATTCACTGTTTCAACACATGTTATAGTGTGACCCTTTCTCAATCAAATTACCACCGCCGCCCATGGCACCCACCTTGTTTGTCACAGTTTCTGATAGTACACCCTTGAATATAACGCACGTACATTTATAATGTGTTCAAACTAAATGGTGGGATTGATATCGCTGATATATTCGCACATGCATGAGGCGAACAACAGCATATTAAGCATACGAGGCATTCATTTGAGGAACTATGCCTTATAAGATGTTAAAGCTACTACGGTTCAACGGAATATCCGAGATAATACTCTGAGACAGGGTGCCTTTAAAAGTCTCCGCCCTCTCGATATCGGATTAAAACCACATACTGAGTAGCAGACACCGTATGAGATGCCTGCAATGCCTTTATAGCTTTCTAAGCCAATCGCCGGGCAGCATTGTGCTCCACTTATTTCACATATTGCAACGTTTAACCCCAATGTGCTATATATTACCAGATTGAATGTTCGACAGGAAATGGAATATTAATACTAGGATGGAACATTGCATTGCACACTTTGATGAACTATAAATATGTTATTGTTCATATATTTAATTTTTCAGGAACTAAATGCTGCGGTCCCTTGCATTTAATTCCTTCACAATCCAATATGTGAACAATAACTCATACTTACTAGTCACCACCCGCACAAAATCCGAGTAAAAACAGATTCAGTGTCTGAGACATCATCTGTGATGCATCAGGGGCGGATCTGGAAGGGTGGGGGTTTCGCGGTTGCAACACCCTCCCCCACACCGTTCAGCGATGGAGTTTACATAGATCACGGTTTACCACCAATTGGAGTCTGAATTTAAATGCCGTCAAACACAGGAAAGTGCATTTCGAAGAGCTCGAAAATAGGACAACCCGCTAGTTTCGAACGGTAACTCTTGTAATTACTCCCGTACCGTCCGTAGCTAGCTACGGACGGTACGGGAGTAGATTGCAAGAGTTACCTTCGCAACTGGACAACCCCCCATTCTCCAAATGCTGGATTCGCCCCTGTGCATGGCATGTAATGCCTTTAGTAGTCCCCGACTTCGCAATATACGATTGAATAGAAGATCAAACATGAGTGATGATTTAATATGGTATGCATTACGCAAGTTTACTGATTTCATAAGAAACAAGGCTATGCCGAGTTGTTTATAAAATTAGTCAATGCGCTTAATATATATCATATTAAATCATGATCACAAATGTTAGATTATATTTATTGCATAAGTACAACATCCTATATTGAAGTTGTGTTGGTCCTCAAACCTCCTGTTTTCAATAACAAACTAATTTGTATTACTCTTGTGTATTATGACTTTATTACACTTTGTTAATGCACGGTGAGCGCCCATTTTATGCAATAATATTAATTATTAAGACAGATATTCTTATAATTGATGAATATCTTAGACACCATTAGACGCAATGCCTTTAATAGTCTCCGCCATCGCAATATCTAATTTTAACCCACTATTGAGTATCAGACATCATCTAATAGTATCCGCCATCGCAATATCGAATTAAAACCAAATATTGAGTATCTAATCGTACAGACAGTATCCGCCCTCGCAATATCGGATTTCCCTGGTGCGCACCGATTCAGGAACACCCATAGTTCTGCGAAATCGATAGCGGCCGTCGAGCGCGATGAATGAACTGGCAGTAATGACCAAACCTCACTACCTGCAGTTGACGCATGCGCTGTCGCAGCCAGATCCGTCGTCATAGCAACCGCGCGGCCGACAGGTCACTATATATGGTTGTGATTGTACAAATAGGGCTTATGGGATTTGTGATCAGTGTAGCTCCTGATCAAATAGCTCACTCCTGTAGTGTGATAACGAACTGTATTGTTTTATTTAGAAGCACGATGAGTGTTTCATTGATGGAATAGCGAACAGTGCAGATCATGATCAGACTGTGCGGATGCACATGCTGATCTGGATCTACACTGGTCGCAAAACCCATACGCCCCATTTAGCTTATATTTAACGGCGGCACTGGCTCTATTCATCAATCAGCATGCCGTCTCCCAAGAATGGGAGAACGAACGGAGGTAGAGATTTTTGAGAGAAGCCGGTAATTCGTATTTACAGAGCAACTACGAATTATCGGTACCCATTTACAGCTGGGTGAACTGGAGCATTGTGGACAAAGTGTCTTGCTCAAGGACACAACGCACGCCGCTAGTCAGGCTCGAACCCACGACCCTTGGATCAGTAGTCCGACACACTAACCATTACGCTCCACACAGCCCCATTTATGCAGTAACAACCACTATATATAGGTAATTGTGTTTTGGGGGAAGGTTAAACTCGTGTAATAAATAATATCATGTTAAAGGTACATGCCCACTCAGTAGGCATAGCATGTTATTTATATCAGATACATCATCTGAGACATTTTCTGGCAAAATAAACATTCATTCACCATTATCCCACGTATTTATTGACATTATTATGCATTTTATATCAGACGTAACTTTCCACACTGATATCAGGGACGATAACCGTGTTACCTTACACTGTTAACGGGCAGTACTATTTATACTCTGTATTTATTTTTTGATGTGCATTTATCACACTTATAATCTGTTGAAAATATTATTTGTTCAGTAGCCTATTTCATCAACATTGCAAAGTATACTTTAGTAGCAAAGTATACTTTGAAGGAGAAATTTTCAATTTTCGGATAAATTTATAAATTTTTATTATACTGAATTTATTACATTATCACAGCCATTATGGCTGTGATAATGTAATAAATTCAGTATAATAATTCTGCATACTTTTAATCATGAAATATATGCATTTGTTAGTTCTATATGAAATAATGCATTTCAGGAAAAATAAATGATTACTCCCTCAAAGTATACTTTGCTAGTAAAGTATACTTTGCAATGTTGATGAAATAGGCTACAGGTGGTGCATTCAATAAGTATAAATAATTAAAAACTATCATGCCTCATTTGAATATGAAAATAGCCTGATACATGTATCACCGCGCGTCACTATCAGTAAACTAATTATTTCTAAATGAATATATCTGTATAGCGGGCACTCGTAATTTTTGGAACTGGTGGAACACTGACACAATTACACACTTATATAATTCCTATTAAGAACATGTTGTGCCTACTGAGTGGGCATGTACCTTTAAAACATCACTCATGTAAGAGCCTCTATATATTATAAATAATCATGACATAATTGCTTATAATATATAATTAAATATGTAAACTACAATCAGGCATGTCGTATATTTTTTTTATTGTAATAGTTGTAGTTTACATATTTATGCAATCAGTTCATTAAAAATAAAAAGATTGTAATAGTGATTGTAATAGTGGTTATTTACATATTTAATTATATATTATAAGAAGAAAAATAGTTTCTGTCAAGACGTGTTCACTGAAAAATCACCTGTGCCGAAAGCAATTAAGAAATCTAACAGCGCGATGCGTGCTACGTAACAACCAATCAAAAGCACAGTAGCAAAAAATATACAAAACAACATGGTAACTAAGTTACAAGGAATTTTTCTAGCTAAATTATTATTATTTCAAAAAACAGTAACACTTATTAACAAAAATAAGATCAACGTTTGCAAAATTAGAAGCAGATATTAATAAAATAAATTCTGATAAAATGAAAACAAACCAGCCTCGAATACAAGGTTCCGCACCACTAAAATAAACAGGTTACAAGCCACTAAAACTCTATATTCAAATTAATTAACTTTTTTTATTTTATATCAATAAAAAACTTCCAATTTTTTTTTTTTTAATAAACTGATTTCATTAAAATTAAATATTTAAACTATAAATTAGATCTACTTATTGGTTGCCCCACCTTCTTCGCGTGCACATACCTGTATCATTGCAAGTCCCGCCCATACGCGCTTCATACGCGCCCATCTGTGTCGTATATGTGAATGAATGTGAGTAAAACAGTTGGTAAAAAGAGCATTTCAAAGTGGATTTGTGTCGGTTTTATATGACGCATAGGTGCTACGCTATTTTTATTTATTTTTTTATTTTTTATTTTTTTTAGGTTTCAAAATATTTATTTTCCCCGTAATAGGTTTGTGGTGGGTCGGGGCTACGCTAGTTTAGTTTTAAAATGCGGTTGTTGTTTTATGATCCTGCACGTACATCGTGTGTTACGGTATTACAGTGGTCATGTTCATCCAGAAACGTATGTTTGGGACCAAGAAGAAGTTACGGCTGTATTCATATACAGTGCAACCTCTCTTCAACAGCCACCCATGGGAAGACGCAAAACTGGTTGTTGCAGAGAGGTGGCTGTTGTAGGGAGGTTAATGCTGAATTAAATTTTGGCGTCCGCTGTTTATTTTTTTTCTCTCGATAATTCGCATCAAAAACATGCTTTGGCAACATTTTAGAATCATTTCCAATGGAAATGATTCTAAAATGCTGTCAAAACATGTTTTTATTTAGAAAGAAGGCAAAAGCAACAGCAGACGACAATGTTCGTTCTCAGCAGTCTAAGGGTTAGATACAGAGGAATATCCATTTGGGATATAACACAGCGGCTGTTATAGAGAGGGTAGGGTGTTGTTGTAGAGAGGTGGCCGCTCGGGGAGGTTTGTCTGTACTACTGTCTGTCTGTTCCACGTTTTGCTGCCGACGACCTTTTGGCCATTAAACACATGAAGTCTAAACAATATTTGAAAGTAAGTACTTTTTCATCAATAACAAAAAAATCACCCTCCACTAAAAAATGTATTAGATGAAATTCCATGAAATATTTATTTTATTGCGAAAAAACGTTTTTCCAATGGGAATTTAACATGGGGGAGTCAATTCCCAATTTTTTTCTTTTTTTTTCCTTTTTCAGAAAATCGTTTTTTCGCAATGAAATCAATATTTGATGGAATTTCATCAAAAATTTTTTTTTTTAAAAAGTACTTATTTTTAAATATTTTTTAGATTTAATGTGTTTAATGGCCAAACGTTCGTCGGCAGCAAAACATGGATCAGACAGTAGTCATTGATGTAGCTCAGTTGTGATACAGCCACTTTACAGTTGCCTAGGTGACTCATGGAAACGTGACATTTTCGGTTGATCTCGGTCATTTACTACGGAAGCCCATCAGGGCCACTTCACTTCACTTTTAATTTCCATTTATTCAAGATGTTTTCTTGAATTTTCAAGTTCTGAATTCAAGTTCCTTGATTTTAAGTCTTTTCTTGAATTTTCAAGAAAACATCTTGAAAATTCAAGAAAAGAACTTGTAAATTCAAGAAAAGAACTTGAAAATTCAAGAAAATATCTTGAAACATCCTTTATTAGAACCGATCTTGAAAATTCAAGAAAAGATCTTGAAAATTCGAGAAAATAACTTGAAAATTCGAGAAAAGAACTTGTAAATTCAAGAAAAGATCTCGAAAATTCAAGAAAGTATCTTGAAAATTCAATAAAAGATCTCGAAAATTCAAGAAAAGGACTTGAAAATTCAAGAAAAGATCTTGAAAATTAAAGAAAAGATCTTGAATAAAAGGAAATAAAAAAAAGTGAAGTGGCCCTAATGGGCTTCCGTAATTTACAGTAACTAAATCTAAATGAAACAACAGCACGTATTGAATATTTGAGACTGCATCTGATGTTTAGCTCACCTGAGCCAAATGCTCAAGTGGGTTATTGTTACCGCTTTTCGTCCGTCCGTCGTCCGTCCACACTTTCAAACGTCTTCTTCTCACGAACCGCTGAGCCAATGTTGGTCAAACTTCACATGGATGATCTATGGGTGGAGGTACGTCAGATTTGTAAAATTGGAGGTCGTCGCATGATCCAAGATGGCCGCCGTGGAAAAGTAGGGTCAAATTCTTAGAAAAGCTTCGTCGCACGAACCGCTGGGCCAATTTGAACAAAACTTGGCAGGGATGATCGATGGTCAATGCTATTTCAGATTTGTTTAAAATTGTGGTCCCGGGGGTCAAGTAGGGGTCAAATTTCAAATCTGACCGAATATAGTAATGTCATACATCAAATCGAAGATATCGACAAGACGATCATCTGGGGCATTGTTTTGTCGAAATCGGATGATTACGTCATCTAAGATGGCCGCCGAAAGGTCAAAAGATCATCATTTTACTAGAGATTTTTAACGTATTCTTCTACTGAACCGCTGGGCCAATGTTGGTAAAATTACACAGGGATTATCTATACTACTATGGGTGGGGGGCATATCAGATTTGTAAACTTGGAGGTAGTCGCCTAATCTAAGATGGCCGCCTTGGAAAAGTAGGTCAAATTCTTAAACACTCGGGGCCCGGGGTCAAGTAGGGGTCAAATTTCACATTTAACCGAATATGTTCACGTCATGTAATCAAATCGAAGGTATCTACAAGTCGATCACCGGAATATGTATTGTCGTATTGGATGATTACGTCATTCAACATGGCCGCCGAAAGGTCAAACATGTCATTCTTAAATTAGAGTTCAAACGTCTTCTTCCTGTGAACCACTTGACCGATGCTGGCCAAACTTCATTGTTAATGTCTTTCATTTATAAACATTATACATCTTTATCACACCTTTGACACATTTCCGGGTGTTGTTTCTGTATTAACACAGCTCGTGTACACGAGGATGTGATAAATAGAGAATAGTAGGTTAGTGCCGTGAATGGGAAAAAATATCTGGCAAGGCTCAGGAAACGGGATGGGCGAGGCTCTGCCGAGCACATCCCGTTTCCGTGCCGCGCCAGATATTCTGTCCCATTCACGGCACTAACCTACTATTCTATTTATCCCGTCAACACCTACAAATGGCTGTAAAATGCAAAAATAGTATTGACTGGATATCAAAAATGTTTCACGGCACAGTGTTTCACGGCACATACGCACTGTGTTGACGGGATAAATAAGTTAGATCACCTTTGTACGATAATCTCCTCGTACATGCGGAGCAACCGTGATCTAACTTATATTGCTACATGACTGCCGTTGTTTGACACCGCTCACAGCCATGTTCAAACGTACAGCACGTGATGTTTGACCATGGCTGTAGACAATGCAAATTCCGGGGCCAAGCCAACACCTACGGAATGCATGTGTCTCATGACGTTACTAAAAGGCGCCATTACGTCACCAGACCAGTTCACAATTGTCGCACTGAAATTTTGAAAATTGATGCGGCTGCATCACATGACGTGTACTGCGGCCCCGAAATATGTATGAGTACATCACTGTTTGAATGGAGTAGATTATCAAAGTGCCTTCAGTACTGCAGAAATGCTCAAAGTCCACGCTATTTTCGACGGAAATGTAACAATAACGTTCGACCATGTCCTGCCATGGTTAAACGTTTGCCGTGCCACTCGGCCTTCGTGTTCAAACAGTTCCCTCGTGCCATGGCAAACGTTTACACACGGCTGGATATTGCCGAACCTTATATTAAGACACGGTGTCTTTAGCGAAATATTCTCGCCGTCTGTCGTGTAACCCGAACGCCCCCGACGCCATAAATCTTAAACGTCTTTGAAATATAAATGAAGCATTGCGTGACGACATGTGGACGTGACTGAAGAAATGGGCTTTGGGGATTTGTGACCAGTGTAATTCCTGATTCATATTGTCTACTCATGTAGCCTGATAGCGATCTATATTGCTTTTTAGAAGCATGACGGCACTAACCTACTATTCTATATTTTCAGTCTGTGACCGGGGAAATGGAGCTTATGGGTTTTGCGATCAGTGTAGATCCAGATCAGCATCCGCACAGGCTGATCAGGATCTGCACTGTTCGCTATTCCATCAATGAAACAACAGTCATGATTCTAACAAGAAATATAGATTGTTATCACAATACAGGATTGCGGTGTTTCATCAGGAGCTACACTGGTCACAAATCGGATAAGCCTCATTTCTCCATTCACAGCCACTAATAAATTATGAGAAATATTAGAGGAACACACAACATTATTTTGTGGCTGTGAGTGATCAAATGGGGCTTATGGGATTTGTGACTAGTGTAACTTATGATCAAATAGCACGCTCCTGTTGCCTGATAACGATATGTATTGCGTGTTAGAAGCATGACGGGTGTTTCATTGATGGAATGACAAACAGTGCAGATAGGTACTGACCCACATGTTGATCTGGATCTACACAGGTCGTAAAAGCTCATGAACTACATTACTCCGGACACAGCCGTCAAATGAGACTGCACGCAAAATCAAAGTACTGAAAGCACTGAAATATGTTATTTTCACAAAAACTGATCGGTGTGTGGGGTAAGTTAACTTTGTAAAACACGCATGGTCAGTACAGAAACATATAGAAAATTGTCCACCCCCTATTACTGTTAGCTCCGTACTGTCCCGTGAGACCTAATGATAATAGGTGCTGTATTCATACGCACGAAATGTCTTGATTAGTATCTTTCAGTAACTGATAAACTGAGCACAAAACTAAGAAAACTATAGAGAATAGTATATGTAGAGTTTTAGATACAAAGCAAGACAGATCAAAACGCCATAGGATAAGTTGGCACAGGGCACTATTTTCTTGGTCGTACTCGCCGTTTAGGCGTAGCACGATCAATGGCTGCCCACATAGAAATGCGCGTGACACAATATGCTATCTCAAGGGAGATAACACATAATAAAAAAATGACGTCCATTCCATTTGTTACCATAGATGGACAAATCACAAGGTGTATGATCACGTGGTACTAACAACAACAACACGTACCGATTCAAAGTACGTATTCTTTTATAATGTCCTTATTATGTAACGGATTTTGATGCAATATGGCGCATCAAACGCGTCTTACTAAGCCGCATTTCGTGGTCTCTGTATTTTCGCTCAAACTTATGTCGTTTTTGCGAAGAATCGATTTCCGTGTCTGCGTCACGGAAATCGATTCTTCGCAAAAACGACATAAGTCTGTGCCGAAGATTCTTCGCAAAAACGACATAAGTCTGTGCCGAACTCCCTGGACCACCACATGCAGCTCATGAAGACGCGTTTGCTGCGCCATATTTCATCAAAATCCGTTGCATATTAAGGAAAATATGAAATAATACTTACTTTGGAGTGGACGACGTTGTTGTTGTTGTAACCACTTGATCATGCACCTTGATTCACATTGTATAGCACTATTCTAGGGTATACATGGGCCTTTAAAGGCACTGTGTGTTAGACATCCGCGAAAATTGATGAAACAAATTATTAAAATAATAGTTACTCGTATATTTGTGTGAAAGAGATTGCGTCGCGTGAAAATAAATCTAATTAGGAAATGAATGTTTATAATACTGAATATTTGTGTAATCTATGTTTACTAAGTTAACATTATTTAAATTAATCCACTTAGTATCTAGAATAGATACGTATTTTCTCTGGTAATATAGTTTACATTTCACAATTAAATAGCGTTATGGTGTGTTTCCTTGTGACAGCGGCAGTGCATTACCGAATAATCTCCCTTTCAAAATCACAACCTCTGATCGTATATGTGGCTGTGACTGGAGAAATGGAGCTTATGGGATTTGTGACCAGTGTAGCTCCTGATCAAATAGCACACTCATGTAGCCTGACAGCGATCTATATTGCTTCTTTGAAGCACGACGGGTGTTTCATTGATGGAATTGCGAACAGTGTAGATCCTGATCAGACTGTGCGGATGCACAGGCTGATCTGGATCTACACTGGTCGCAAAACCGATAAGCCCCACGTCCACATATAGCCACATATAGTAACACGAAACACAAACTCATTATGAGCTGATAAAATAATATATTTTGGTTGAGATTTGGTTATTTGATCATTTACAGTCAATAAATCGAAAAAACCTACAACATATTATCTATATACATCATATGGGAGACAATTGAACGCATTTAATGAAATATTCATGATGTCTCTCTAATACAATACGAACATGAAGTACCCGCCCACACCGTGATAAACATGACAAGTAAAGCATTGAGTTACAAAACGAGACGAGTTATATCACGATATATTGATGTTCATTCCATATCGAGCAAAGCGAAGTTGAGAAAATATTTTTCCAGGCCACTCAGTGCTCTTGGAATTTGATAGTTTTGCTGTCAGTGCAGTAGGGCAATTTTTTCTCGCATCGTCTTGCGGACAGCGCAGTATAGTCGCACATTGGCGTACGTACGTACATCCGGGTTAACGTTTTTCGGTATACAATATGTTCTACCAAAGCCTCGGCGGGAGAGTACGGAAGCCCATTAGGGCCACTTCACTTTTTTTTAATTTCCATTTATTCAAGATGTTTTCTTGAATTTTCAAGTTCTTTTCTTGAATTTTCAAGATCATTCAAGAAAACATCTTGAAAATTCAAAACATCTCAAATTCAAAAAATTCAAGATTGTATCTTGAAAATTCAAGAAAAGATCTCGAAAATTCAAGGAATGATAAAAAAAGTGAAGTGGCCCTAATGGGCTTCCGTAGGAGAGACATGCGGGCCGCGGCCATCTAGCATTAGAATCCTATTATAAGCTAATTGTTTTTAAACAGAATAGTACTATGTATATTCAGATCAACTCAAGTATTCAAAATGGCCGCCAGCGCCATTTTGAAATGTATAAAATACATACAAATTAACTAAACGTACAAATGGTGTGATATTTTCACTACTTTTGACGCCACCATGCTCGGTCTGAGTGAAATGGACAATTTGTTGCTTCGTAAGCGTGTTCCAGTACTTTTTAGTCGTTTGCCACGATATAATCGATATATAAATGCCAGACTAGTGTATATTTAGGCCGCAGTTTGATCACGGTTCGTCCGCATGTTATCACATCCTCATGTCCATACATTGCCCATGTGTACGAGGAGATAATCCGCGAGCTTTAGCGAGTGGATTATCGATCGTACATATCGACGAACGGGGCATAGATTTCGTTGAAAATAAAACTCGAATCTGTTTCAATTGCGTCATTACATTTCGGTGCCAGTGAAATATACACCACGTTGCTTCGTAAGCCGTTCCAGACCATATTGGCCCGTGACAGGATCAATACAAACAAACCCGTTCGGTGTCAGTGAAATAGACACGCTGCTGTGCTGCATAATTATGCTGCTTATGCCATTTTCTCGTGAGCCGTGACAGAATTGTTATGAAAGAATCTGTTCCGTATTATATAGGAGACATTGACACTTTGCTGCTATATAAGCCGTCTGGACCGTTTTTGTCGTGTGCCGTGAACAAATTATACAAAAGAAACATTCGGTGTGGGTGTCATAGACACTGTTGCGACATCCGCCGTTCCATACCCTTTTAGTGCGCATTCTGAAGGAAGGAGTGCTTATGCCATAACCCGGCGTCGTCAGCGTTTGTCCGTCCGTCTGTTCGTCTTCAAAAAATCGAAAATTTAACGTTGGGAGAAAGTTGTTTCCTTTCACCAAACGTTTTGATATTTCACACATGTCTTTCTCTAATGATTCTCTATCATTCTGTGACAAATCCACGATGCTCAGACCCCCGCTAACCCCAAGGTCAAGGTCACAATCTTAGTGCTTTCATGAACTTAACGCTGAGGGAAGTTTGTTACGATTGCTGTTTCCTTTCACCAAACGAGTTGATATTTCACACATTCCTTTCTCTAATGATTTGCTATCATGCTGTGATAAAATCCACGACGCTCAGACCCCCGCTAACCCCTAGTTCAAGGTCACAATCTTAGTGCTTTCACAAACTTAACATTGGGGGAAATGTGCAATAATATCGGCTTCCTTTTACCCCATCTCATAGAGAATAGTAGGTCAGTGCCGTGAATGGGAAACATATCCGGCAAGGCTCAAGAATTTCTTTATTTCTCATCAGAAGTATATGTTGCGACCTCATTTGAACCGTCTCGCCCCGAGACGGTTCAAATGAGTGGTCACAACATATACTTTGGTTCAGAAATAAGGAAAATAGATAGAGAATAGTAGGTTAGTGCCGTGAATGGGAAAAAATATCTGGCAAGGCTCAGGAAACGGGATGGGCAAGGCCCTGCCGAGCACATCCCGTTTCCCTGCCGCGCCAGATATTTTTTCCCATTCACGGCACTAACCTACTATTCTATTTATCCCGTCAACACCTAAAAATGTCTTTAAAATGCAAAAATAGTATTGACTGGATATCAAAAATGTTTCACGGCACCGTGTTTCACGGCACATACGCACTGTGTTCACAGGATAAATGATATTTCGCATATTCGTTTCATCCAATGGTTCTCGATCATGCCATGCCAAAACCGTGACCCTCAGACCCCCGCTAACTCCAAGGTCAAGATCGCAATCTTAGCGTTTTCTAAAACTTAACAATATTTTGGCGCCGCGGTCCCAGTATTTTGGCGTGGCGACCCCATTATTTTGGCAAGCTGGGAGGAAATTTTATGGCCCTAATATTGTATATTGTACCGGGAAATCACACTGAGGTGTTCTGGTTTTCCAAATTGTTTTCGGGGAGGACCCCCAAATCCCCCGCCCGACTCGCGCGTCATTAACCATTTTTTTACGAGGGTGCCTCGCGACCCCAATGTCAGCTGCCTTCCGACGCGCCTGCTTGTTGATACGCGCCGTGACGGAATCGATAGAAGGAAACATTTCGGTGTGGGTGGAATAGACATGGCGTGGCCGCGTAAAGCAAATTAAGTCGAGAAACCATACGGCAGTTTAAAAGGGCATGCGCAATCTTTATGCCATCTCATTCCCACGACACAACAGTTCGTTTCCACCAGATAGCTCGAACGACAAAATTAGCCAATATATTACGAGCAGATTGACTCCGAACCATGGCTATATAGCTTGGAAATGATGTAACTAAGAAAACAAAAGTTAGATTTTAGTTTAGCCCCCACGGTAAAATCCCATAGGAAATATTTTTTTCGCAATACAATCAATATTTAATGGAATTTCATCAAATACTGTTTTGGGGAGGGTGTCGTGGCAAAACGTGGAACTACGGTGGCACAGAGGTGACATTAGCACGCAATAGTAAACAATATGTCTATGCCCCCTCTGTGCCACCGTATGGAACAGACACTAGATGCTATATTGCGGAACAAGATACTGTGTCGTCGGAACGAGATAACTAACTCGTTGAAACAAGATACGAGAACGAGATGCTATGTCGTGGGAACGAGATAAAGCAAAACTCGTTAAACAAGACTGAACTGATGCATGTCTGGGACGGATAAAGCTGCGTACAATGTTGCTACATAAACCGTTTTATACCATTTGTGTCGCGAGCCGTGACAGAATCGATACGAAAGAAATGTTTCGGTACTGGAATAGACTCGTTTGCTTCACATGCCGTTCAGTGCCGTTATTGTCGCGAGCCGTGACAGAATCGATACGAAAGAAACTGTTCGGTGTGGGTGGAATAGACATGGTGTCGCTGGGCAAAGCAATTTAATAATCAGAAAAACCTACACAAGCAGACAGACGTAGGAAACGTACACCTCAGGGAGCGCTCATGTGTTAAAGTTGGAGTCCCGTCAATTTAATTAGGCACAGGGGACATGGATATTGTTTTACTAATTCGTTTCCACGAAATAACAATTCGTTCCCTCGATTTAACAATTCGTTCTTACGATATAACAATTCGTTCCATCAATTTAACAATTCGTTCCCTTGAATTAATAATTCGTTCCCACGATATAACAATTCGTTCCCTCGAATTAACAATTTGTTCCCATGATATAACAATTCGTTCGCACGAATTAAAAATTCGTTCCCGTGGGAACGAATTGTTATTTCGTGGGAGCTAATTGTTAAATTGATGGATTGAATTGTTATTTCATGGGAACGAATGCATACACAATTCTACGTCCCCTGCGATGCTCCTTAGGCACACCATGCTATTTATAGGAATTAGTAAAGTGTATAATTATGTATTAACTATAACCTGACATTTCTGTCTGTAACGCAGGGCGACTTGTAAGTCGCCCTGCGTTACAGACAGAAATGTCAGGTTATTCTACAAGTTTTAAAACAATTGTGAGAGCCCGCTATAGAGATATAATTATTTAATAATATTTAATTTAAGAGACGCGCGGTTGTATCAGGCTATTTTGATATGCAGTACATTTTTATATTATTTATATAAAATACGTCACGTGAATTAATATTTCGACCTATTACATGTATAAAGTATGATCATTGCACATCAACACATAATAGCAAGAATACATAGTTTTATATTTTAAGGAATCATGGTAAAAGTGGCAATTCAGTTTGATATAAAAAAAATATAATAATGTCAATTAAAACTTCCGGTAATGGTAATTTATCCCGTCAACACAGTGCGTATGTGCCGTGAAACATTTTTAAATCCTATCCTGTCAATACGACCTAATCACTGCGTATGAATATTTGCGGTGACTGGGATTATTTTTTTGCATTTTAAAGCCATTTGTAGGTGTTGACGGATAAATATACCTGGCGCGGCACGGAAACGGCATGTGCTCGGCAGAGCCTCGCCCATCCCGTTTCCTAAGCCTTGCCATATATCTTTTCCCATTCACGACACTAACCTACTATTCTCTATATAATGCTCATCATGCCCGAAAAATGTCATATCTAAAGAATGGAGGAAACAATATGTCTAGAAAGTGATCAAACAGAATGTAGATTTACATCATATTTTTGAACCTATCGTATTTTCCGTGTAAAAAACTGGGGATTGGTAAAAACAATGTATATAATACTGAAAAAATAACTAGCGTTTGCAACGCTAGTTATTTTTTCAGTAGTATACACATGTCTTTTCAATGATTGGTTGTTTAATAATTATTTTCATGTAAGTCATAATGGGACCTTTCTTCTAAATGTAATCATTTAACAACAAAAGATAAAGAAATTACACAATTTTTCCTGACTGTTACATGTACATGTAGAGCGAAAATAATAAAGTAAGTCAAGCCAAATAGTATCTGCTGCTTAAAACGGTTCCCGATAGCAGGTACTTGAATAGAACGCATGTGTTTGGGAATGTGATCAAATAAAATAGTGCGATTGATTTATATATCGTACAGTGCAACTTCTCTACAACAGCCACCCACGGGAAGACGCAACATTGGCTGTTGTAGAGAGGTGACTGTTGTAGGGGGGTAAATACTGAATTAAATTTTGTCATCCACTGTTTAGTTATTTTCTTCGATAATTCTCATCAAAAACATGCTTTGGCAACATTTTAGAATCATTTCCAATGGAAATGATTCTAAAATGCTGTCAAAACATGTTTTCATTGAGAAATAAGGCAAAGCAGCACTGACGGCAATTTTGTTGCGCGGCAGTCTATGGGTTAGATACAGCGGAAATCATCCATTTGGGATATCAAATAATGGCTGTTATAGAGAGGGTGTTGTTGTAGAGAGGTGGCCGTTCGGGGAGGTTCGACTGTATATGCCATTTATTTTTCATAAAGCGAAGAAATAGAGGATATTCCATCGTACATTTTGAATAGTGGGAAATAATACACGAGTGTGCGTAGGCTTCCGCGTAAGCAACGAGTGAGCGTAGCGAACGAGTTGCTTGCACGGATGCCGACGGACACAAGTGTATTATTTCCGCTATTCAAACATGTACGATGGAATATCCTATTTACTACACTTCCACAGCGGATACATGTATATATGCACATTTAGTCTATTTTTGAAATTATAATCAATGAATTGTGATGTGCGCATGAATAGTTATAAAATGACGCGTTTTCCCGCGTTTTGACGTTACGTTGTGTGACGTCAAATGTGACGTCATGTAAACTTTTTGAAATCCAAATTACGCAGCTGTTTCTATGAACCAGATATATTTGAGTGCATGTGTATAAGTCGAGAGAGCGAGAACGCAATAATGTAATGTGGCCCTAACAGGACACCGTAGTTATCAGACATGAGCGCGCAATTCGATCAGGAGTTACGCTGGTTGCAAACCCGAGAATACCCATTTATCAGGTAACCTGCCCTGTATTGACCGAATACGTACTGACTGATAACATATTGTTGTATCAGGCATTGACCTGATATAAACATCCGGGTTACAACGAAGTGAAAACAGACGTTCCATTGGTCGGATTACGTCACGTGACGTTACCGAATGACGTCAGTGTAATGACGCAACGTAAACATGTCCGCGTTCTGTCCATAGAATACGACGTCATCTAATGTCATTTTCGAGCATACAACGTTACCTGATAAATAGAATACCAGGCTAGTGTATTTTGATATCAAGTTTATCAGGCTCGGCTCGGAAACGGTAGGAATCCCTCGGCAAGCCTCGGAATTCCTACACGTTTCCTAGCCTTGCCTGAAAAACTTGAAATCAAAAGACACTAGCCTGATATTCTGTATTTCTCCAGTCACAGCCACATATGTCGATGTAGGTGGATTTGACGCAGTGGCATTATCATATTTCTCAGATGCTAAAGGCGAAGGCGGTGATACTAGCTGGAATCGCCAGGGGGATTCGTATAAAACGCTAATTGGAAATGCAAGTATAAGCAATTGTATTTGTCAGGTGACGAGCGTTACATTGATCGAATACGTACTCTCGCATTGACCTCAGCCGACTTTTCTGCCTGCCCTTGCCTGCTTCTTGAATTACATAATTCTGAATTACAGGACCGTATTGAACATATATTTATCCCGTCAACACAGTGCGTATGTGCCGTGAAACATTTTTGATATCCAGCCAATACTATTTTTGCATTTTACAGTCATTTATAGGTGTTGACGGAATAAATAGAATAGTAGGTTAGTGCCGTGAATGGAACAAAATATCTGGCGCGGCACGGAAACGGGATGTGCTCGGCAGAGCCTCGCCCATCCCGTTTCCTGAGCCTTCTGAACCAAAGTATATGTTGTGACCACTCATTTGAACCGTCGGCACCTTTATCATGCAGCAGAAAATGTTTTCATTTCGAAGCAAACTATTCAATAATTGCTGTCTGTTGATGTATAAATAGTAGTGTGATTATATTTTACCCAATTAATATTTTGAAATACCCAATTGCTTCAGAAATGATGGAGTTACAATACGCAATAATTTACTAATTCCTTATCTGGAGCCCTGTAACTACACTTTACACTTTGATTTTAGCCAAAAGGCCGACAAACGAAACTGTAACTGTATCGCCTGGAACAAAACGTATCTTTGGATCTTTGCCTGCCCCACACTGATGATGATCCTATTAAAACAATCTTGATCTGGTGCCGGGTGCCCTAAACCACACCTGTAGCCTATTTCACCAACATTGCAAAGTATACTTTTGTAGCAAAGTATACTTTGAGGGAGAAATTTTAAATTTTAGGATAAATTTATTAATTTTTATTATACTGAATTTATTACATTATCACAGCCATTTTGGCTGTGATAATGTAATAAATTCAGTATAATAATTCTGCATACCTTTCATCATCAGATATATGCAGTCATTAGTTCTATATGAAATAATGAATTTGAGGAAAAATAAATGATTATTCCCTCAAAGTATACTTTGCTTGAAAAGCATACTTTGCAATTTAGATGAAATAGGCTACAGATCACTTAGCCCACATCCTGATTTAAAACGGCCATAACTTAATCCAACTCCAACACTTTTCGAATACCGGAGTGTCAGACCAGGTGCAAAATAGGGAACCGTAAAGGAAGAATCCCATCGTAAATTTGACCTTTCGCATCGCTCCCAACCAAAGCAATTTAAAGTTGGTCATAAAAGAATGACCTCTATATGAACCACGGGTCACCATTTTAACAAATCTGTAAGAGCACCAGTGGTCGATCAATTCTGTAAAGTTTCCTTCAGATCGGCTTGTCAGTTCATGAGAAAACAGAAGTTGATCCACTTTTAGGATGGCGGCCATCTTGGATTGCGTGTCGCCGCCAGTTTTGTTAAATTTGAAAAGGCTTTAGCAAAGAATCATATCTGTAAGATTTGACCAACATCCGCCAGGCGGTTCATGAACCGCCTGGCGGATGTTAGTCAAATCTTACAGATAACAATTTGAAGTTGGTAACTGAAGAATGATCCTTTTACCTTTCAGCGGCCATCTTGGATGACCTAATTATGCGAGTACAATACAAATCATACCAGGGCTATTTACTCTTCAATATATTCTGCGTGATATATGACATTATCGGCGAAACGTTTGACCCCTTGCAGGCGAATTGACATGAGAACGAATTGCCCAGATACCGGCAAATATGACGACCGACGTAGTTAATGCTTCTAAAAATAGATAAATAAAATGGCGCTACCTAAAATAGTAACATGCATCGGACGCTGACTTAGCTGTATCTGATGATACAGTAATAATCTAAATGACAAACATGAAAATGCAATTATAAGAACGTGTATTTATCAAGTTACGAGCGTTACATTGATCGAACACATACAGAGTCTATTGAATGTTAACATACGGTCGTATTAGGCATTTACTTGATACGAATATCCGGGTTACAACACAGTGAAAACTGGCGTTTCATTGGTCGATCGGCGTCGCATGACATGACCGAATCACGTCTGTGTAATGTCGCAATGAAAACAAGTCCGCGTTATTTTTAACGAAAACTATTTTATATTTGATAATCGGTTTGTATAAAACATTACCTGAACGATTAAATGACATAATATGTACTTTTGATATCAAATTCATCAGGCTCGGCTCGGAAACGGTAATAATTCCTCAGCGAGCCTCGGAATTCCTACGGATTTCCTAGCCTTGCCTGATAAAATTGTTATCAAAATATAGTCTATATCTGTGATGCATGTTACATGTATGTGAGAACCGAAAACGATAAGTTTTCGGTTCCCACATACATGTATAGCATGCATCACAGATAGAGATGTTATTATAGTCTGCTGTTGTTTCATATTTTGTGTTCGTTCTCAATCAAACATGGTTTGACAGCTTTCTCCATACAAATGCAAAACTCATGTCTTCACATATTATATTCCATGTTTTTCCATTAGATTCTAGCATTCACGTATATTTATGTGTGTTTTTCCATGTTACATATACTATACTGTAATGGGATGTAATACGAAAGAGGTTTTGATTTTTGTTTTCTTTTTCTTTTTTTTTTAATAAAAGAAAAAAGAGTATTTGAGTTTGAGTTGAGAACCATTATTGATTCTAAAGGTCTAGATGCATATCCTATGTTTAGCACAAGTGTAAATATAGTATGAGTCACCTGGGAAAACTGGGATTGCTAATACTAAATACTGATAACGGGTTGTGTCAGTTATAGTATTATTTATAAACGCGATCACTAATCATGCTAATGGAAACACTATTTCACAACCGAAACTATTTTATTTCATGAATTGTTTTCTGATTCTTGTACATGTATAAATAAAATGCACAATCACATTATCTCCCCTGTTTATCACAGCTTCTGATACGTTTTGGAATTCGATCAAATACAATTATGGGATTGATTGATAGGTAATTTACAATCATGAAGCGAACAACCACATATTGAATACATACGTATCATGTGTTCCATTTAGGCCATCGTAATATCACTATCGGGTCGATACTACGACAGCTCGCGAACGATAGGACGATATCATGATACTACGATGGCGATAATATCAAGCCACGATGACGATAATTAGAGGTTACTACGTGGCTTGTTTGATATCGGCCTAGGTATCGGCCCGAGGTAACTTGGTATCAAGTTACAACTTGGTATCAGCCTGAGACCGAAGCTTGGTATCAGCCTGAGACCTACCTTCGGTCTCAGGCTGATACCAAGTTACCGAGGGACGATACCTAGGCCGATATCAAACAAGACACTTATTAACGTCTTTATTACTTAGATTACTTTGATATCAATTTCAATATCAATCATCCGGCAGTTGTGATAATCCTATATTAAAATATATACCGTTATCCATGATTGAATGATGAAATACAGAGCCTACAAATTTAAATTCCCGGCATCTGTCAAAATTTACGCAGCCGATAAAGTAAACAAAGCAATGCGCATGCCCAAAGGAACTGGTTTAATACGCGCGCGATGTTATCGGACTGGAAACGGCGGTATCAGACTAGTAACGATGGTATCAGACTAGAAATGGCAGTATCAGACTATAAGTTTCAGTATCAGACTGGAAAACACGCCGTAATAGCCTGGACTGTGTATGTTATTGCTGTAGGCAAATACAGTCAATTTCTAGGCAAAAATTGATATATAAGAAATAATGCGATATAATGCGATATAATGCGATATTACGATAGCACGATGACGATACTACGATATTATATAGTAGTATCGTCATCGTTGTATCGTACTATCATTATCGTAGCATCGTAATATCGTAATATCGCCATCGTACCGTCGTGATATTGTAATATCCTCATCGTGGAATCGTACTATCGTCATTGTAGTATCGTATTATCGTCATCGTAGTATTGTACTATCGTCATCTTAGCATTTTACTATCGCCATCGTATAATATCGTATTATCGTCATCGTAGTATCGAACTATCGCCATCGTAGTATCTTACTATCGCCATCGTTGTATCGTACTATAGTCATCTTAGCATCGTAATATCGCCATCGTATAATATCGTACTATCGTCATCGTAGCATCGAACTATCGCCATCGTATTATCGTACTATCATCATAGTTGTATCGTACTATCGTCATCGTACTATCGCCATCTTATACTATCGTACTATCATCATCGTAGTATCGAACTATCGCCATCGTAGTATCGAACTATCGCCATCGTAGTATCGTACTATCGTCATCGTGGTATCGTACTATCGTCATCGTGGTATCGAACTATCGTCATCGTAATATCGTACTATCGTCATCGTAGTATCGACCCGATCAGTGACGTGCAAATTGGAATGTGTAACATAATAATATAAACACGAACATTCGTGTTTCTCATATTAAATTACATAGAGTATGCCTATGGTTATTGTTTTGCTCATCAATGAAAGACAACCGCTATCCTCGTTTGCCCTATGCAACTCGATACTAGAAACACGAATATTCGTGTTTGCATAGATTCCGCTGGGGAAAATAAAAAAATCGCCACTTCAAAAAAAATAAAACAATTGGCGATACAAAATTACAATTTTCGAAAAAGAATCCCAAAAAAAATGTTTTTTGGATTTTTTTCGAAAATTGTAATTTTTTATCGCCAATTGTATATTTATATCGCCAATTGAGAAAGTGGCGATCGCCAGCGGAATCCCTGTGTTTGTAATATCGGCGTGCATAGTGTGTGTTGAAAAATAATGTGATGAACAGCTACCGAGGTTTATCATATATTCGTGTTTCTAGTATCGGAGTGTATATGGTGTACTTTCACAATAAGTGAAAACGAAAGCCGCTATCCCCGTGTACCATGTGCATCATGATACTACAAACACGAATATCCGCGTTGCTAGCATCGATTACAATAAATGTGGCTAAATATCAGCAGCAAAGACAACGGCTACATTGGTTTAGCCCCAGTAACCAGATACATGTGCTAGAAATTGCCTACAGTCATTACCATGAATTACCATGTGTCAATACCGAAACAATCTAGCTAGAAAAAGCTAGCCGAATTCCTGTGCTAATATACGGGAAATAACTCCTCTTGTTCGCCATGAACTGACTATGCACAGTTATCCCCCTTCCTATGTCGAGTCTGGCCATCTGCATCTTCGGCTGTACACACCATGCTGACAGAGAAAACCGTATTTATCCCGTCAACACAGTATGTATGTGCCGTGAAACACGGTGCCGTGAAACATTTTTGATATCCAGTCAATACTATTTTTGCATTTTACAGCCATTTGTAGGTGTTGACGGGATAAATAGAATAGTAGGTTAGTGCCGTGAATGGGAAAACATATCTGGCGCGGCACGGAAACGGGATGTGCTCGGCAGAGCCTCGCCCATCCCGTTTCCTGAGCCTTGCCAGATATGTTTTCCCATTCACCGCACTAACCTACTATTCTCTATATACGTATATTTGCCATCGACATATTATTATATACTATATTATCTATATGTCTGTGGATTAATTAAATATCAAATAATGCCCATACAAAAGGTACGGAGCCCCGCAGCGGACGTAGAATTCTTTTTTTTTTATTAATTCGTTTTAACGAAATAACAATTCGTTCCCCGGAATTAACAATTCGTTTCCCGAATTTAACAATTCGTTCCCACGAAATAACAAGTCGATCCCACGGGAACGAATTGTTAATTCGTGGTAACAAATTGTTATATCGTGGGAACGAATTGTTAATTCGAGGGAACGAGTTGTTAAATTGATGGAACGAATTGTCATTTCGTGGGAACGAATTGTTAATTCGCGGGAACGAATTGTTATATCGTGGGAACGAATTGTCAAATTGAGGGAACGAATTGTTATTTCGTGGGAACGAATTAATAAAAAAAATTCATGTCCCCTGCGGGACTCCGTAGAATATAGCGTGAAACGATGTCGACATGTTGAGATAAATTATGTCGACTTGTTGAGATAAATTATGTCGACTTGTTCAGATAAAATATCACATTATGTCGATGCGTTGTGATAACTCAACATGTCAACATAGTTTCACGTTATATCGACATGTCGTGATCTTTTAAGTCGACAAGTTGCGATAAATTATGTCAACAGCTCGACATCTCGATGGCAAATATGTATCCCGTTCTTACGCTCAAAATATGGAAGTTTCATTGGCTGAGACGCTGATTTCGTGTACACATGTGCATAACCCGAATTCTCTGTCTTTAAAATTAAAATTGAACATGTACTGCACATGTTAACCCGAATTTTCTGTCTGTAACGCAGAGCGACTTGTAAGTCGCCCTGCGTTACAGACAGAAAATGTCGGTTTAAGATGTTCAATTTATAAACAGGGACCCTGGTCGTGTTTTGCCCCTCATCAATTTTATATATGCCCGTTTAAAAACAAAATGGACGTCTTATGTTTTACCGTCCGACAGCGGGCAGAAAATCTTTGTGTGGAACGTACGTGTTTGGAATATCTTCATGAAACTTCCCAGTGAACCTACTGTAGTCTGGCTATACTGACAGTGCTCGGAGAAAACATTATACATTTTCTGTTGGAAGTTCCAACTGAAGATTTAAAATGTTAACTTGTCAGACGCAATCATAGCAAAACACACCCGTATGTTATAACAAGTCGTGTTGCGCGTTCTAGAGCAAAAACACACCGTATTCTAGAGCAAAACGTGCATGAGGCCTAAAAAGTGTTTGTTTCGGGTAACCAGACCCTTCCTGACATTTTATGTATAAAACGCCGACCCTACATTTTTTAGCCGTTTGTACAAAAAAATTGCTGAAAAACAAATTTATTAAAAAAAAAAATATAACAAAAAAAAATGTAAAATTCCCCTACCCTACCTAACATATTTTGAGGCATTACCCGAAACAAACAATTTTATTTTTAAGCCTGAGTGTAATAACAAAACACGTTGATACATGTACAGTGAAACCTCTCTAAACCGGACACCCTGGGAGGTCCCCAGGGTGTCCGGCTTAGAGAGGTTTCACTGTAAATCAGGAATTTGATCATTCGGAGTCATAGTTATGTGATATGCGTTCACAAACAGACATTATCACCTGAGATAAATGACCAAGACAATTATCAAACATAAGTTCACAGGTGTTTTCTTGGTGTCCGGTTTAGAGAGATTCCACTGTAACTAAACATGTGTTTTCCTACGTGTGCAATTTAGGAACATCATGTGTTGTAGAGATGACTGTGTACCATTGTACTGTGCACAAACGTACATATTTATGTTCGTACAGTGGAACCTGTCCAAACCAGACACTCTGGGAGGTCCACAGGTGGGGTGGTTGGTCGGGAGAACACGACGGCGTAACTTAACGGTAGGGTTTCCTCGTTATAGGAATCATGATTTGCCTGATTTGGCCTTCAGGTACGTTTTTATCTTTGGCTCTTTTGTTACCTGGGAGTTAAACTGGGTTATTGCCCATTATAAAAGTAGTAAGATTATTGGTTTAAACATATTTTATTTGTAAATTATTTACAAGTAAGGCATCAATCGTAGTAAGATTATTACGGATCCTACTGCTTTTGGGAGGGGGGCAAGTGATTCTGGTGTGGCGAGTACCTGGCATCAGGATTATTCTGATTTCAGGGCTGAATATATATATTTTTTATTGTAAACATCCCCCCCCCCATTTGTACAGGTAATATATTGGCTTTAGTACTAAACCCATTGACCCGGCCTTATATGACCATATCTGTTGATAGGCCGTTAAACCCCAACAAACAAACAAACATAAGCGCCATTTATCCAGTCACAGCCACATATATGAAATATCGCGAGAATTCCACGGGTTCGTGAAGACTATGTTAAGCTGCTGAATTGCAGATTTGCAAAATTTGATAAATTTCGTCTGTTAGATTTGACACTAAACAAGCGAAGCCGTTCGTCAATAACTCGATTGCGGCTGTGACTGGAGAAATGGGGCTTATGGAATGTGTGAGCTGGAGAAATGGGGCTTATGGAACGAGTGAGCTGTATAACTCTGGTCAAATAGCACAGAGAAACCGTATAAGATAGCAATAATTCGTTGCAATCGTCTTACACTGCTTGTATACCCAACAATTGGTGTAAATTATTATTTAATAAAATATTTTTTATATACCACACAATAGTACACCCCCACATGTATATCTTGATAGCGATATATTTTGCTTGTTAGAAGCACGGCGGGTGTTTCAAAATATGTTTATACCAAATAACACATTCATGTATCTGGATATAGCGATCTATGCTGCTTGTTAGAAAGATGACGGGTGTTTCATTGATGGAATGACGAGTAGTGCAGACCCTGATGAACGCACAGGCTGATCTGGATCTACACTGGTCACACAACCCATAAGCCGCATTTATCCAGGCGATAACTCAATTGTTGATATGACTGGAGAAATCGGGATTACGGGTTATACAACCAGTGTAGCCCCTGATCAGACTGCGCATCCGCGCAGTCTGATCAGGGTCTGCACCGTTCGCCATTCCATCAATGAAACACCCGCCGTACTTGTAACAAGGAGTAAACACGTATATTGCTATCAGGTTACAGGCGTGTGTTGTCTGATCAGGAAATACACCGGTTACAAAACCCATCAGCCCCATTTCTCCAGGCACAGCCGCAATTGTTGATGATTGTCGAGAACCGGTCTGGTCCGCACGTGATTTGATTAATTTAAATTCCACCAGGATTTTATTTCGCCGTGACATGCATGCGCAGCGCTTATTATGTCCTCAACAACCATATAACAATATTTCCCGACTAGAAATATAGTGTTGTCCTATGGCAAGCCAAATGCAAAATAGTCTTTTAAAGGTACATGCCCACTCAGTAGGCACAACGTGTTCTTTATATCAGAGACATCATCCGAGACTTTTTCTGGCAAAATAAACATTCATTCACCATTACCCTACGTAATTATTGATATCATTATACATTTTATATCAAAAGTAAATTTCCACACTGATACCAGGGGCGATAACCGTGTTTCCTTAAAATGTTAACGGACATTACTATTTATTCTCTATATTAATTTGTTTATATACAATGAACATACTTTATAATCTGTCGAAATTATTATATTTTCAGGTGACGCATTTAATTAATATAAATAATAAAAAATAGCACCCCTCATTTGCATATGAAAATAGCCTGATAGCACCGCGAGTCACTATCAGTAGAATAAATGATTATATCTGTATAGCGGGTACTCGTAATTTTTAGAACTGGTGGAATAGTTACGCAATTATACACTTATTTAATTCATATAAATATCATTTTGTGCCTACTGAGTGGGCATGTGCCTTTAAATTATATAATAAAACCGTTTGGCAGAATGCTGTGATTAGTAAACAAACCGTGCAATCAGTAAATCAGTGTACTTCATCTTACAGATAACGGTGCATCGTTTGATCGACTAACCGACAATTAGATCCAAAGAAAATATTACCCTACCCGTGCAAAATCGGTGTTATGGGTTCCGCACCACTAAACCAGCATTAACCATTTCAACGTTTACTCCTACATAACTGTGGCCCGTTTCACTAAACTTCTTACGGCTAAAATGTTCGTAAGTGCAACATTATGATAGTCTGTAAATTGCACATCAACACGGTTTTCTTGTTAACAAGTATTGGATTTACATTTATTGAGCATAGGCTGCATATGCAGCCTATGCTCAATAAATGTAAATCCATCAATTTAAATTTCTAGACGATCCTTAATTTGCGCTTACGAACATTTTAGTCGTACGAAGTTTAGTGAAACGGGCCCCTGCTGGAATGGAAACTCACATGCTAAATATCAGACTAATCCATTTATCAGAAAGGGGTATGATTTTTAGAAATATCCATAAATGGTGTAGATCCTGCCGGCTCATCTGGATTAGCTACAACAATTCGCCTCCGATATGTTAATTATCTACGGCTACAATTTGACTCATTCAAAAATTGTGAGCAACATAAGTTCATACGCAACCCTGCATTATGTCAAAATTTAGTAAACTGTATATTTTATACCTTTAAACAAATAATCTTTGATGTAGAACTAGTAAATTACCAACATTAGTGATATAACTTTGACAGTTTTATATCGCTAACATATCAAACACGCCGGATAAACGATTGCAAAAACCACTCTTCCATGCGTTACATTAAAGAGATGGGGTTAAATTGCTACCCTCGCGAGAGGTTTGGAGCGGGGTAGCAATTTTGTTTCTACATCTGGATCTACACTGTTTTCAAACATTATGATAGAGGTATGTCAAGGTACATGATCACGTGGTACTAACAACAACAACAAGTACCGATTCAAAGTACGTATTCTTGTATAGTGTCCTTATTACGTAACGGATTTTGATGAAATATGGCGCATCAAACGCGTTTTGTTAAGCTGCATTTGGTGGTCTCTGTATTTCCAAACTTCTGTCGTTTTTGCGAAGAATCGATTTCCGTGTCTCGGACACGGACATCGATTCTTCGCAAAAACGACATAAGTCTGTGCCGAACTCCCAGGACCACCAAATGCAGCTCATGAAGACGCGTTTGCTGCGCCATATTTCATCAAAATCAGTTGCATATTAAGGAAAATATCAAATAATACTTACTTTGGAGTGGGCGACGTTGTTGTTGTTGTAACCACGTGATCATGCATGCACTTTGTATGTGGTATTTAAAGGATTAAAGCTACTGTGTATCTCAAAGGTTGTATCGGATAATCAATATGGGTTTCATTTTTGTTTACTTTATGGAATGCAAATTAAATATATCAATGAAACCGACATTTTATTTAATCACAAGTAATTTGTTATTTATTCTGCTACACACAATCTGAGATACAAAAGGGAGATAAGTTAATAATGTAATTCCGTAGTTAAAGGTACTTGCCCACTCAGTAGGCACAAACTGTTCTATATGGAAATTAAATAAATGCATACTTGTGTTAACTATTCCACCAGTTTTAAAAATTACGAGTGCCCGCTATACATATATAATCATCTAGTAATCGCCCCCGATATCAGTGTGGAAATTTACGTCTGACATAAAATGTATAATACTGACAATCAATACGTGGGGTAATGATGTATAGCGGGCACTCGTAATTTTCAGAACTGGTGTAATAGTGAAACAATTATACACTTATTTAATTCCTATAAAGAACAGTTTGTGCCTACTGAGTGGGCATGTACCTTTACTAAACCAAGAAGCACAACGTATGAAAGATAACATTTGTTATTGTTTTTATATGATAATAACATTATTATACAACCTGACGAAGTAGGTGATCATTACGTATACTGTATACAGTAGCGCTTTTCTGCATATATGATATATATGATCATACGATATGCTCATTAAATATACCAATACTATACGATTACGATATGTATACGATACTAGTATATACAAATAGGTAAGGAGCAGAAAAGCGCTACTGTATAGTTGAGTTATTTTAAATGCAATTAAAGTTGAAGATCACATTGCCTAATATGCTACTGTGATGGGGGAAATGGGGCTTATGCGATTTGTGACCAGTGTAGTTCCTGATCAAATAGCACACGCCGGTAGCCTAGTAACGATCTATGTTGCTTAATGAAGCATAACGGTTGTGTCATTGATGGAATTGCGAACAGTGCAGAATCTGATCAGGCGGTTTGATCTGGATCTACACTGGTCGCAACTCGCATAAGCCCCATTTCTCAAGGCACATACATGTATAGGTTATGTGTCTATTTTTATGTAACGAAACATTATCACTGAATTCTGTAGGGGATCAACTGAGATAGCAAAATATCGATGGCGGCAATCTTGAATAATTGTCATACACGGCTGTCACTGAATAAATGGCGCTTATGCGTTTGGCGACCAGTGTAGCCCCAGATCAGCCTGCGCCTCCGCGCAGTCTGATCAGGGCCTACACTGTTCGCCATTCAGGCATTGAACAGTTTCGTAATGCTGTTTAACTTACAGTTTTGATTCATATAATGATCGACCCAGCTTCAGAACCAGTTTATTCAGTCATGGCTCACCAGCATCGATTCATCTTCACGTGGAATTATGTATAGAATCTTTAAAACGGAGTTTGGATTAGAAACATATTTGATTAATCTCACGGAAAGGTTAAGAAAAACATTGACCCGATTTCGAACTTGTAATCATAGACTGGCGGTCGAAACTGGTAGATGGATAGGTGTGCCGAGAGCAAGCAGGGTCTGCAACAAATGTGGCACTGGTGCTCTCGGTGACGAGTTTCATTTTCTTTTCGAGTGCCGCTTCTATGATGAAGTTCGAAAACGGTATATCAAGCCATTTTATTTTAGAAGACCAAATACTTTAAAATTCGCACAGCTATTTGAGAAAAAATCTGGAAAGCAATTAAGAAATTTAGCTATTTTTATAAGAAATGCTTTATGGTTATAATGACTAGTGAGCTTATACATATGCATTTTGTATTTGTACCAATCGTTGTATTATGTAATCTGTTGTATACCTCGTGTGTCACGCATGTGGCTTAGAGTGAATACAATGTATTGTATTGTATTGTATTCAGGAGTTCGCTAGAAGATTTAATATACACAAGTAGCATAAGCGGCATTTCTCCAGTCACAGCCACATATGAGACACGCCATGTGATTTTGTACCTTCGGGCATTTGCGTAATTTCATGAAATGCGTTTGCAATATGTACAATATGTTCCTTAAATGGCTTTATTTATGAAAACTATATAGAGAATAGTAGGTTAGTGCCGTGAATGGGAAAAAATATCTGGCAAGGCTTAGGAAACGGGATGGGCGAGGCTCTGCCGAGCACATCCCGTTTCCGTTCCGCGCCAGATATTTGTTTCCATTCACGGCACTAACCTACTATTCTATTTATCCCGTCAACACCTACAAATGGCTGTAAAATGCAAATATTGTATCGACTGGATATCAAAAATGTTTCACGACACCGTGTTTCACGGCACATACGCACTGTGCTGACGGGATAATATACATTTTGTGAACGTATTTAATGAAATTACGCAGATGTCCGAAGGTACAAAATCGCATGGCGTGTCTCTAATTAATTTTACCAACCCCCGATTTTTGTTCAATCAGGTCAGGTAACACTCGGTTCAGAAATACGATACAAATCTCCGATGAAATTGTTGTTTCCCTTTGGTATCACATTCTGTGCATATCGGAGACAAAATGCATTTAATCAATCACCATATGTGAGTCGTCTTGACAAACCCTGGCTTAGTGAGTTTTCGAGGAGTGTTGCCTCATAGGAATATGATTTCAAACCTGGAGACCATTTCACTAAACTTATTAACAATATTTTATTGCAAACAAGTATTGGATGTACATTTATTGAACATAGGCTGCATATGCAGCCAAAGTTCAATAAATGTAAATCCTTCAAATTAAATTTCCAGACGATTCTAAATTTATTTTAGATACGATTTAGTTGAAATAAAATATCCAATTATCCCCCGGGTTTTCATAGTCTGCGATAAAAACATAGAATACAAAACAAAGTTCTTGGAACTGTAGCATATACAGAAATACGTATACAATGTACGTCGTGTGTGATCTATAGACTATATGGTGTAATAGTGTTATCATTTCAGAACTAAACAACGTTATGTTTCACAATTTGTGCTTCCTTGTTTAGAAAAGTTAATTCCCTATGTATAACAGTTTATGATAGTATATACTTGGAATAAATCACAAATTACTTGTGATTTGGTCAAATAAAATGGCGAGTTTGGTTAATATACTTCAGTTTCAGGAAATATAAACACATTGAATAAATGAGACATAATTGGAAAAATCATATTGAATAATCCGATACATGTACAACATCGGTGGTGTAGTGCCTTTAAAACGACGTTATGAAAGTGCTAAATATGTTATTATAACATTCAGAATCAAGTTTGATTATTTCTTCACCAAACGAGTTAGTTATAATCGTTGGCTTCCGCCCAGTTCGGTGACTGGTTCTACTTATTGGCACTACGGTAGCTTAATTTGCGTAATGATTGTCTATAAATTACGTAATGGTGATTTATTGATACGCGGTAGGTAATGTTGCTCACACGCATCTGTTATTTATAGTTCGACCGCTAAATAATTTGGCTTTATAATTTAGCCTAGTAACCCATATATACATGTACCCAATTATCTGATACTTTCAATTGTTAAATGGATGATGCAGCCTGTCTGCACTGGATATACGCTGAATAAAATGTGTGTTCACTTATGCACTTATGTTCGAGTAGTATCCCCTTAACGATATATAAGATGGGATACAGTGGGGTCAGCGTGTAAGTGCACACACGAACGAACACGACATGTGTCGTGTTCATTCGTGTGTGCACTTACACGCTGACCCCACTGTATAGCGTTAGTCAATATACGTGCGTGCGTACACTAGTAACACCTTTCTTTTTGTCAATAACTCGTAAACCACTTCACCGATTTTAATAATGTTTGGCCACAATGTGTGTCTAGAGACGGTGTTTTGTTTACCATAAGACAAACTGTTAAAGTTGTTTCATTATCAAGCCTGTCAGCGAGGGGATTAGCTTAGTGATAACGATGCCCTTGTTTTTAAATATCTTACATATTTGCATGTACGTCTTTTACTAACTGTTTCTGTAACCCAGGAACTTTAGTCCTGGGTTACAGAAACTGTTAGTAAAAGAGCTTTTAACTGTAGATTTGTATTGGTTTTCTGAACATATATGACCCTATGGGTGACCGGAAACAGAGTGAAAAAAAAGAGGGTGTTGTTGCGGAGAGGTAACCATTAATGTATGGTGTATTATGAAAATGAAAACGAGAGAACGGCGATTAAAAGGAGCCACGTGACGTCAAACGTCAAATGTAACAGATGCACCCAACGTAACGTCAAACATCAAATGAGACACGCCATGTGATTTTGTACCTTCGGACATCTGCATAATTTCATGAAATACGTTTACAAAATTTATAATATTTTCCGTAAAGGGCGTCAAAAGTTAACAATATTTTCAGAGTACATGCGGAATATAATTCCGCATGCACTCTGAAAATTTTGTCAACTTTTGACTTCATTTATGAAAAATATTGTACATTTTGTAAACGTATTTAATGAAATTACGCAGATGTCCGAAGATACAGAATCCCATGGCGTGTCTCATTTGACGTCGCAGATGCCCCAAGAAGTTGTTCAAAGGGAAGTTACTCGTGATTGCCCACGTTGTTGTGGACAACCTAGTTATAACATTTGTCTATATGACCGACTTACTTCATGACGTGACGTGTCAGATGTATAACATGTACGTAACCACGTTCGTTACTGGCCCGTCGCCTTGTAAACATGCTATTGTCGGACATGCGCACTAGACATGTTCCGCATTCCAACATGGATGACCTTTGTCGTAAAGTAGGTGACATTAAATGTCGTCGTCTGTCATGTTTTCATTTGGAGTGGCTGGCAAATGTAACCTTGAATTATTTATGTGAACTGTAACTTCATTTATTGCTTAAAATGGGTATTCACAATTTAGTACACAGTTTAATACAATTCATAATACACTAGTGTAATAAATATGCAAATCAGCCCGCAACAAAAATATGACACGTGGTCAGTCGATTGTTAATGTATCGTGTTTGTGCATGCAATTCATAGAATCTAAAACTTGTGATGTTGGTATTTATTAAACTCGCATAGCCTCGTTTTTTATGACATCAGTAAACTCGTTTGAGATAAATACTTTAAGAATATCCTGCCTCCTTTACCAAGGTGTATGATCACGTGATACTAACAACAACAACAAGTACCAATTCAAAGTACGTATTCTTTTATAGTGTCCTTATTACGTAACGGATTTTGATGAAATATGGCGCATCAAACGCGTCTTGTTAAGCTGCATTTGGTGGTCTCTGTATTTTCGCCCAAACTTCAGACGTTTTTGCGAAGAATCGATTTCCGTGTCGCCGACACGGAAATCGATTCTTCGCAAAAACGACATAAGTCTGTGCAAAACTCCTTAGACCACCAAATCACTCATGTAAGCTTATCTAGATAGTGTACCAATGAAAACCGAAGCATTGCTGTGTTCTATATATGCATGGAGACAATTCTCGTGTGCTATCTACACATGTGTTATGCTTAGAAGTGAGAAAATGACTAAAACAGCAAACATACATGTATCAACACGTGGTTTTAAAGACGCCATAGTACCCATTATAATGTTCGCCTTTGCACTAAGGTTAGTTTTCTTGTAAATGTCAGGTTATTGTCAACTTGCTTGACACTGGCGTAACACATCATAACACCATTGTGTTGGCCGGGTCAATAAGGTTATTCGTGTTGTCTTTTACAGGTGCATGTTCACTTGCATCGCACTTGTCTAAACGTCCATAGCACCATTATGTTAGCCGGTTAAACGAGGTTATGCCGAGCTTCTTATGAAATTAATCAATGAGAATAGTAAAAAGCAGATTTATTCAATAAACATGTACTCTTCAAACCGGTATAACCATTCAACTTTCTCATATATATTAATTTATCTATGCGTGTTGATTCACATGGATACATGTGAATGTATAGATATGACTATAATACGTTTATATAAATACAAGTTAATTTGTGTCTATACATGACTACATCTGGAAATAAAAACTACAAAATGTTAGCGTATATGTATTGCATAAGCACAGCATCTATATTGAATCTGTATTAATCACCTAGCATGTGTCTGTATAGCTGTCACATTTGCATGTTTATTTGTCCAGTGTGTTGTGAGTTTAGTACACTGCATTATTACATGATTACACTGTAAAAGCCCGGCCATTATATGCAATAACGTCATTATTTTCTATTTTCAGTACATGGGGCCCGTTTCACTAAACTTCGTACGACTAAAATGTGCATGTGCAGTCTATGTTCAATAAATGTAAATCCAATAATTGCTTACAAGAAAACAATGTTAATGTGAAATTTACAGGAGAGCATAATTTTGCTCTTACGAACATTTTACTCGTACGAAGTTTAGTGAAACGGCCCCCAGGTGCACATACACTTGTTTAACACTGGTCAAAAATATCATAACACCATTTTTGTTAACGGGTGTCATAAGGTTATTTATGTTACCCGTGACTTGCGCATGTCACAAAACACGTGTACTTCTTTAGCAACATCGGTGTGTAATGGCGTTCCTATGTTATGACACGGAGCGAGTTGACTGCGCAACTTCGGACAACTGAATCATGTTAATTTGTATGGATCCGGCGCTTGAGTTACCGCCCTTTTAGTATCGCCGTATTCCGGTGATATTCGTTTCGAAAACCGGCCATATAATATTGCATAAATGACGTCGAAAATAGACAAAATATTCCGTGATCATGCGAGATGCGGGCGAATGGTACATTTATTATCAAACTGTTGATTCTCGCTATTCAATTTTTTATGTGATCATACGTTATTTGTTCAGATGACGCATTTAATTGAGATAAATACTTTAAGAATGTCCTGCCTCCTTTACATATCAGAATAGTCTGATACAAACGCGAGTCTCTGTCAGTAAGTTAACTATTAATAAACGAGTATAGGTGCATAGCAGGCACTCGTAATGTTTACAACTTGTGGAATAGTTATACAAATTTGTCCCGTCAACACAGTGCGTATGTGCCGTGAAACACGGTGCCGTGAAACATGTTTGATATCCTGTCAATACGACCTAATCACTGCGTATGAATATGTGCGGTGGCTGGTATTGTTTTTGTTGCATTTTAAAGCCATTAGTAGGTGTTGACGGGATAAATAGAATAGTAGGTTAGTACCGTGAATGGGAACAATATCTGGCGCGGCTCGGAAACGGGATGTGCTCGGCAGAGCCTCGCCCATCCCGTTTCCTAAGCCTTGCCAGATATTTTTTCCCATTCACGGCACTAACCTACTATTCTCTATATACACTTATATTAATAATAAATTAAACACATGGAGTATCCTTCTGGGTATCCAGTTTACTGTACCGTTTAGTCCTTGAACATATGCAGAACAAAATAACACACATATGTTTTCCTCCGGTTTGAGAGGTCAATTGTAGCAAACAACCCTCGAACAAGCGTGTTCTGGGTGTTCCGTTGTTAGAGGTTCCATTTTGCCAATGAGCCCTTTAATGTATCCAGATATATACCTGAACATTATATTTCTGTTGTGCATGAGTATGCAGGGGCGGATCCAGCAGTTGGGGTAAGGCGTGGGGGTGTCTAGTTGAGACGGTAACTCTTGAAATCCACTCCCGTACCGTCTGTAGCTAGCTACGGACGGTACAGGAGTAATTGCAAGAGTTACTGTTCGCAACTAGGGGGTTGTCCTATTTTCGAGCTCTTCGAAATGCACTTTCCTGTGTGTTACGGCATTTAAATTCAGACTGCAACTGGTGGTAAACTGTGATCTATGTAAACTCCGTGGCTGAATGGCGGAGGGGGGTGCAACCCCGGAACTCCCCCCTCCAGATCCGCCCCTGGTATGACTAGTATAGAGCGACTCCATTGTACCAAGAAACCCCGGAACTGACGGGACATACCGGCGGAAGAGGCGCTGCTTACAACGCGGCCGGTACACCAATTAAATGTAGCGCCGCGCTTAAAATGGCGTGTTTAATTAGTGTACATTAATTATGCCTGTGACTGGAGAAATGTGGCTTATGGGAATTGTGACCAGTGCAGCTTTTGATCAAATAGCACACGCCTGTACCCTGAAAACGATCGATATTGCTTGGAATTGTTAGTAGCATGATGGTTGTTGATGGAATTGATGGAATGGCGAACAGTGTAGATCCTGATCAGACTGTGCGGATGCACAGGCTGATCTGGATCGACACTGGTCGCAAAACCGCAAAATCCGTAAGCCCCATGTCTCCAGTCATAGGCACAATTAATGAATTAGACGAGTCAATATAGGGTTTTACCCCAAAAAAATTGCAACAAAGTGTTTTTTAACTGTTTTCAGTTCAATGGGTGGTGGATAACAACATATCAAAAGTTCACCAAAATTATCGCATGGGAAAGTCCCGAAACTAGGTCAAATCCAAGATGGCCGACAATAAAACATAAAATGGCATATAACATCCGAATAATCAACTTTAGACATATTATATGTAATGCGAGTGAATAGGAAAATGACTGACGATCCTAAAAAACGATGTTGTGTTGCTCTACGACTTACCATTTGCAATTGGCGGCCATCTTGGATGTGTGCACGTGCAAACACCAATATTTTCCAAAAGACAATAATGCACCATACATTGAATGCTGTATAAGCATAAACAATACACATTGACTGACATATTTCAGAATGAAACTTATTTGAAACCTGGCTGTGGCATTTAGATGCCAATTAACGGAGAATTACATATGTGATACATAGGAAATGATCACAGATACAGTACAACCTATGGCTACTTCACCAACTTAAAGTAAATGAAACACAAAGTAGAGTACACAATGATTGACCTAAGCGTATAGAGTTATGATACATGCAATGTACTGATATATGTACATTGGGTGCTGATGTTTAACTCATAACGTCCGACTAATAACAGCGGTATGTACTGATGTGACACCAATAGCGGCACGAGATCAATAGAGACACACAGTTTAAATTCAGTAACGGTCACATGTGACGTTCCTCAAGTACCTGATAAATGTAAATCAACACAATTATGTTCATCCTTCCTCTTCATAAATTATACAGTAATACCATTTATCAGAATAATGTCACACATGTACGTTAATTTGAACATTGTACCACTACTGGACTTGCCCTGCTAATGGTATCGTGTCAGCATGTCAGACATATGGCATCACACAGGCGTTTTATAACGAAATGTTAGTCTTGTCTGCATTCATTATCATCATCATTGTCCAACAATGGTCCACTGGCCATGTTGTCACAAGTGTTCGCCTGACAGTGACCACACGCACGAGAACAATTCAATCCACACTTCTTACAGCTGCATCGAAAGGTGCCACAGCCAGTTGTGCAGCTACAGGGAATAACCTTCAGTAGACTCTCTGGAGCTGCGTTTTTCTGCATCATCACTGGAATCAATCTCGCCTTGTCATCGTGAAGCCTCCATCCCCAGGCAATAGGGTCCATCTCATCACTGTTTCCCATCCATGTCATAACCTGAAGATATGTACGTCTCGAGTGTAAGTGGGTCGCAGAGACCGTTGGTGGAAGACGTTTCTGGTGTCACAAATGTATTAGCCGTTACCACTTTGCGGCTCAGCATGCTGTATCTGATAGAGGCAATCGAGTCAGATTGTTTTCCATTGAACAGTGTAATCATTGCATTCGACCAACTTGCCTCAATCACTGTCGTGTCATTTCCTGGCTTAGTAAATATACGTGAACACGTCTGGATAACGTCTTGACCCTTGATAAGCTTCTGGAAAACCGTTTTCTTTCCAATTCCGAAAATCCTCGACGTGCTGTCACATCCGGTGAAGGCGTGAATGAACAACAGAGTGGGTGTTTCTTCACCTAGTATTTGTTTCATTTTCTTAATATTGTATACTGTCTTTGACTTGGATTGGCGGTCTGAGCGGATGTATAGGGCTTCACCTGTGGAGGGTGTGTGGTGCAATAGGAGTACCATCAAGTCAGTGTCTTCACCGATTATTGTTGTCGACATCGTGGTAGATGTTGTGACACCTGTCTGGACAATATCAACATCAGCATCTCCCTCTGCATGGGTAACGCAACATCCTCTTTGTTGTAAGTGCTCGGAAATGAGGTTGACGACGGCTTGCTTATTTTTCTCGTTTGAAAGGAACTCCTCCTTTTTACCAGTGACTTGTGTAGTGTCTGTCATGTTAACGGTTCTCTGATGCTGATTTCGACTACGTCGCTGGTGGGCATTGTCCTTGACGGATTGACCACCGTCATAGCCATCAAACACAACCGTCGTGTTACCGTAGTGATGAACAGCAAACAATGCATATGAATCGGCAATCAAATTGTATGTGCTACCTTCACTCCATTTTAGACAGTGTAGCAGGGAACCTCCATCCAGAACATAATGCTCTGTGTCAGGGATTGTCTCTGTTATAGCATCATTCGACTGGTAATTCACATGGCTTCTGATCGCGTCTGCTAGCTGCGGCTTGTCGGTTTTACGGAGTAGGTCTTTCGTCTCGAACAAAGAAGGCGGATAGGGACAAAGTTCGAAAAATAAACAATAAAGACTGGTTTTGAGTGTACAATTTATTACTTTTATTGATCAATTCGGGGTTTTATTGTGTTTAGTGAGGAATATAATTCGCAATCGGTAGGCGCTTGCAAAATGTGTCTTCATTGGACGCGAGGCGCCGGAGGGTAATCGCAATTCCTGTATGTCTGACGGCCTTGGCAGGTCATATAATATATATGACCAGGCAAGCTAGCCAATCAAAAGCCAAGAAACTTATCTGCGGTATGACAAATATGTATAGTGTATCATGCACACACACTGTTCAGTATTTCAATTGTATTTTGTGGGAGAAAATGATGCAAAACTACATTTTTGTGGAAAACTTTGAAGTTGGCGGCCATTTTGAAATGCAGTATAGCATAAAAATAGTATATATATTATTTAATAAAATATACCATGTGTGTATGATGGTAGCCAATGGAATCAAGTAATATTGCTGCTGTCTGACCGTATTATTGGATGTATGACCAAATTATTAGCAAATATTGGCAAGCAATGGCGGCCATTTTCGAAATCCAATTTTAACAACGTTCCCGTGCGAGAATTTTAGTGAACTTTTGATATGTTATTATACACATCATCAGTTATAACAAACAGCAAAAAAAGCTTTTGTTGCAATTTTTTTGGGGTCGACCTACTTTAAGGCTTATATTGATCCGTCTAAATGTGCACTCAACGACTACTGTCTGTTCCACGTTTTGCTGACGACGAAATTTTGTCTATCACATTAAATCTAAAAAATATTTAAATGTAAATACTCATTCATCCAATAACCAAAAAGTCACACTCCCCCAAAAATAATATTAACATGGCGGCTAAAAATAGATTTTTTAAAATTATTTTTTACTTGTTGACCGATTTTCAAAATCTAACTTTTGTTTTCTTAGTTACATGATTTCCAAGCTATCTAACCAAGTTTCGGAGTCAATTTCCAAATTTTCTGACTCCTTCCCCAGCTCCTTTTCCTCCTTTTCCTTCACGTTAAATGCCCATAGGAAAATCATTGTTTTCGCAATAAAATCAATATTTGCTGGAATTTTATCAAATTTTTATTTTGGGGAGGGTGACATTTTTTTTATTGAAGAAAAAGTACTTACATTTAAATATTTTTTAAATTTAATGTGTTTAATAGCAACAAAACGTTTGAACAGACAGTAGGTACATGCATTCAGGAAAATAAAATCAAATTATTTCTGTTGGTTCGTTTATGCGAGTTGAATATCTACAATAATTTTGTTCATTCGTTTTATTAGCCTATTTTCGTTTCGGTTCATTCATTTTTTATCAACCGTATTGCGTAAATCACTCTAAAATATACTCTAAGTTTGACACGTATCTAATCCCTACTGAGCCCCGCAGGGGACATTCTTTTTTTTAATTAATTCGTTCCCACGAATTAACAATTCGTTCCCTCAATTTAACATTTCGTTCCCACGAAATAACAATTCGTTCCCACGGGAATGAATTGTTAATCTGTGGGAACGAATTGTTACATCGTGGGAACGAATTGTTAATTCGAGGGAACGAATTGTTATATCGTGGTAACGAATTGTTAATTCGAGGGAACGAATTGTTTATTCGAGGGAACGAATTGTTATTTCGTGGTAACGAATTAACAAAAAAAATCCTTTTCCCCGGGGCCTTCGTAGGAATTAGATATGTGTCCAGTTTAGAGTGTCTATTTTAGAGGGATTACTCGCTACACCAATGGACGGATCTTGCCTATCTTTGCCTTTTTTCAAGCAGATTGACCGACTGAGCCTGAGCTGTGTTACAGCTCAGGCTCAGTCGGTCAATCTGCTTGATTGCGATTTGAGATCTGGGCGAGATTACCGCAAGCGGAGATGTATGTTCAAACTTTCAGCAATTTTTACCGCCGATCTGTGGGCCTGTTTCACTAAAATTCATACGATAAAACGGTTCGTCCGATAATTGTTCCCCCCTCGCCGACAGACAACATGGGATATAGAGTTAGTCCATGAATGTACGTCAGTAACACGTTTCATTTTCCAATAACTTATGAACGACTTCACTGATAATATTGGCCACACTGTGTGTCTAGGGATGGTGCTTTGTTTTTTGTTTTGCATACGACCCACGTCCGACCGTCCAAGATTAAGATCACTGAGGACGTATGTTCACCCTGTTTGTAAGGCAAATGCGTTAAAGTTTTTTGTTATTATCAAGTCTGCCAGCGAGGGATTAGTTTAGTAATAATGATGCCCTTGTTTGTATGTGCAACATACTACTCACATTCACGTGTAACCATTCTGCAGGTATACATACAGTAGCGATTTTCTGCAGGTCAACTATACGTACTATACCAATACTATAAGTATACTATACCAATACGATATGTTTTCTATACGATATGCATATAATATAAACGTACGGTATTTTTGTACCGTACATACCAACCAATATCGTATAGATATACTATTCAAATCGTACGTTTATACGATTTGTATACATGTGTATAATTATGGTACGTTTGTATCGTACAAACATACCAGATTATGGTATATTCATACCATATCCATACGGATATATCGTATATACGAACGGATATCGTATGTTTGTATAATATTCGTAGAGTACGTTTGTACTATACGATGATACGGTACAAACATACCAATAGTATATGATCATACGATATGCTCAATAAATATACCAATACTATACGATTACGATATGTATACGATATTAGTATATACAAATAGGTAAGGAGCAGAAAAGCGCTTCTGTACACACGTCGTGACATGTGAACAAATAAATGAACATTAAAGTGCTTCCAACATACTCCGTCACTGTAAATGTTATTCTAATATTCAATATTACATTTTTGAATTTCCTACTCTTAGGAAGTTTATGTGAAACGGGCGCAAAATCCGGGTTCTCAGTCACATTTCATCTTGCAATCACCATTAAGCTAATGATCCAATCGGCCATGGCTGGAGAAATGGGGCTTATGGGTTTTACGACCAGTGTATCTCCTGATAAAATAGCACACTCCCGTAGTCTGATCATACGGAAGCCTATTAGGGCCACTTCACTTTTTTTATCTTTTCTTGAATTGTCGAGATCTTTTCTTGAATTTTCAAGATGTTGTCTTGAATGTTCAAGTTCTTTTCTTGAATTTGCAAGATCTTTTCTTGATAATTCAAGAAAAGATCTTGAAAATTCATTCAAGAAAAGATCTTGAAAATTCAAGAAAAGAACTTGAAAATTCAAGAAAAGCATCTTGAATAAATTGAAATTAAAAAAAAGTGAAGTGATCCTAATGGGCTTCCGTACTGATAATACGATCTATATCGCTTGTTAAAATACTGATGGAATGTAGATCTAGTTGCGTGTAGTAACATCCATACCGTAAGTGTTACTAGTAACTAGTGCGGAACCCGATCAGACTGTGCGGATGCACAGGCTGATCTGGATCTACACTGGTCGCAAACCCATACGTTCCATTTCTCCAGTCACAGCCACACATGCTATTCCGATAATGAGCGTATGGTTCCGTAATTACATTACGCAAACATTGCATTAATTACCCTACCCACCTCAAATTGCTGGGAAATGGCAATTAAGGTAAACCACAGTTGTTATAACTTCTCTGTCGATGTGACTGGAGAAATGGGGCTGATGTGTTTTGCGACCAGTGTAGATCCAGATCACTCCTGTAGCCTGGCAACCGTATAAACACCGGATGCACAGGCTGATCTGGATCTACACTGGTCGCAAAACCCGTAAGCCCCATTTCTTCAGTCACAGCCACAGTCACATAGTATAGATTGTTTAAGGTTCCCAAACGAAAGAAACGAAAACAAATGAAAAACGCAGTGAAAACGATTGTTTTGTACTACGATATGCCATAGAAACAAGTAGCACGTGAAAACGACATTTTCGTTTAAATACACGGCTTTCATCTATTTAAATGCCGGTCGTTCTTTTCAGCGCATCGTTTTGACATCGTTTTCGTTATTTTTAATCAAAAATAAACATGACATGTTTAAACCAACCAAAACATCGGTGTTTTTCTCAATTTTTAAAACTAAAACTATGTGCAAACGATGTCAAAACGACGTCTAAACGATGTGTAAACGATAGTCAATATTTGGATTGTGGGACCAGGAACAAATCCGGGACGTATGTATGTATGTAGACCAGAAATAAATTGTGCTTGTTGGAATAATTTATTACGCAAACATCGCATTCATTACCCCACCTCCTTGAATTGCTGTATATGTATGGGGTTATATTTGGTTGTAAATATGTAAGTATGTCGGCTCGACATATATTTGGCTTTATAAAGAAATATATAGCAAACGAAGTAGCTATATTTGAAGTAAAAACGTGTTCATTTATGCTGATATATACGGAAGCCCATTAGGGCCACTTCACTTTTTTTTAATTTCCATTTATTCAAGATGTTTTCTTGAATTTTCAAGTTCTTTTCTTGAATTTTCAAGACCTTTTCTTGAATTTTCAAGTTCTTTTCTTGAATTTTCAAGATCTTTTCTTGAATGTTCAAGAAAAGGTCTTGAAAATTCAAGAAAAGAACTTGAAAATTCAAGAAAACATCTTGAAAAATCAAGAAAAGATCTCGAAATTCAAGAAAGAATCTTGAAAATTCAAGAAAAGATCTTGAAAATTCAAGAAAAGATAAAACAAAGTGAAGTGGCCCTAATGGGCTTCCGTAGATACATGTGCTATATTAAGATAAACCCTACACCTATTGCGCGTATTGACAATGAAACTAATTGCGCATTGGCCAAATACACACAGTACAACGTGCTCTCGCGGCTGCAGTTGTTGCCACAACAACAGTCGGGCGCGTAAGTTGCTCAAATGTGAGGCCTCTGAAATGATCGCCCATAACTAGGTTACAACAAGGAAACCCGATACTTTCTGCCATGTAACGTACATTCGTATATGTAATTGCTGGCGAAACAGGTGCCCCCTCAAAAGTACATGAGTCGGAATAGCGCAGTGGGTAGAGCGTAGGACTTTGGATCTAAGGGTCCCGAGTTCGAATCCCGCTAGCAGCGTAATTGTCGATGTGTCCTTGGGCAAGACAACTCAAGACATCCTACATGCAAGGTCAATGAGGCAGTGGCGTCGTTAAATACAAGCAGTTTTTTACGTTAAGGGCACAGGCATTTGGCGTGTTTCGGCTTTCATCGTTATAACGATGAAAGCCGAAACACACCGAGTGGTTATGGGCAATGATGTCATAGGCGTCATATTTGTTTTAGCCCGACTGTTGTTGTGGCAACAACTGCAGCCGCTACAATATCGCAGGTCAATGTCTTCCTCGCCTGGGACGATTCGACATTTCAGAGTATCTGATTTATTCTCATACTCGAACTAGTGGGAACATGCTTGCAATCGCTGAAACAGCTTGATTGGCACATAGACAAGAAAACAGCAATAAAAAGAAACACAAACGACAATGAACAGACAATAAATTCACAATATAGCAACACCGTATAACTAATTATCTTTTACATATAATAAATGTTATTATAAATGAACACACGAGTGAACAGAACCCTGCATGGAGAATGCAAGTTTATAAGAGAAGCTACTAAATATACAGTTGAAAACAACTGATCGGGACTACTTTATGTAAACGGTGAAAAGGCGAACTTTCGATAGATCTCTTTTAGAGAAGCTTTTCTATATATTGGGGATGGTTTCATAGCAAAGTAGATACAATATACACAGACTTCAATACCAGTAGCCTATTTCACCAACATTGCAAAGTATACTGATCTAGCAAAGTATACTTTGAGGGAGAAATGTTCAATTTTAGGATAAATTTATTAATTTTTATTATACTGAATTTATTACATTATCACAGCCATTTTGGCTGTGATAATGTAATAAATTCAGTATAATAATTCTGCATACTTTTAATCATCAAATATATGCAGTCGTTAGTTCTATATGAAATAATTAATTTCGGGAAAAATAAATGATTACTCCCTCAAACTATACTTTGCTAGAAAAGTTTGCAATGTTGGTGAAATCGGCTACAGAGGATTTGAGTTTAAGTCCCATGCTAGGCAGTAACTATATTTTCCATCCCACGGGTCTAACGGATGAGTCGAGTCTCCTCCTCTGTTTTAGCAGATGGTCATTATTATGTTGGTGTCATGGGTATGATTATGGTGGATTTGGGTAGAATTCGGTGGATTTCGTTGGTTTTGGGTAATTTACATAGTTTTGCGCAACTACGAATATCAAACTTGACACGCGACAGAAATCGCCAATTATCTACACATTCACCGTTCCGAACTTTCGGGCCCCCTTTATAATGTCTAAATACTAAATTACCATACGTATTTGTGTAATTCGCGAGAGGTGACGTAAATTGTATGGTGGTAAAAATGCGCCCAAACCACCAGAAATGCCGAAATAATCCATAAAACACCGAACTATGAACCATGTGTATGGACATGGCTCTTAGTGGCTCATTTAACTTTCACGTTCTATTGTATATGACAGTCATCTTTCCGCAGTAATACAATTAATATTTTCAACAATTCTGCAAAAAACAGGAACCCACTTTTCAAGCGTTTCGGCACAAGGCCTTTATCACGGAATTAGTTTCTACTGAACGCTAAGTGGCATCCCTGTATTATGAGACAGGTCACGTGATTGTGTACATACAAGATGTGAATTTTCGGAATACACCTTCACGAGTATGAAGTTTATTAAATATTTCATTTTTATTTTTGTTATTTCTCAATGAAAGTATTTGGTGTGACCACTCATTCGAACCGTCTCGACGAGACGGTTCAAATGGTGGTCGCGACATATACTTTTTAGTGCATAGAAGAGAAATGTTTAGCATTTTCCGCATGCATAATGACGTGTCCTCAGCAGTAAAAGGGTCAAACATATTTACAGAAACTGTGACATTGTCTGTAAATGATATCGGAAGTTCGCGAAATTTTCATAGCAAATGCGGAATACGGCTTGGAAAGTTTCGTCTACTTCCGCCGTGATTTACGGAAAATATCGTAAATTTAGTGAATATTTTTCATGAGATTACACGTGTAAAATCACGTAGTATCTACTCATTGATTTTACCCTCACGCAGTCAAGCGGAAACTACAATAACAGACATCTTTATACCGCGAACATCTGCCACTATTTAGGTTTCTCTGACTATTATCTATTACACTACATCTGTCGAACGTTTTAATATAGTTACATGGATTACCAATACAATACAAAGCGGAAACGATCGTGCCATTTATCATCCGGACATGTCAGTCAAGAAAATATGCTTCAGTTTCCACTCGTCCAGATTGGGTTTCTACGGAGCCCCGCAGGGGACGTAGAATTATTGTTTTTATTAATCCGTTCCCACGATATAACAATTCGTTCCGTCGAATTAACAATTCGTTCCGACGAAATAACAATTCGTTGCCTCAATTTAGCAATTCGTTCCAACGAATTAGCAATTTGTTCCCACGAATTAATAATTCGTTCCCACGAAATAACAATTCGTTCCTACGAATTAACAATTTGTTCCAACGAAATAACAATTCGTTCCCACGGGAACGAATTGTTAATTCGTGGGAACTAATTGTTATATTGAGGGAACGAATTGTTATTTCGTGGGAACGAATTAATAAAAAAAAATCCATGTCCACTGCGGAGTTCCGTAGGTTTCAAGTCACAGACTCCTATATGGTTTAACCTTTTCACCCCTAAACAGCTGCTATAGTATGGAGTTTGATTATGTTATGTTTCCGACCAACACATTCGACATAAAATGATTTTCAGACTAGTCCATGCATTGATGCACTAGTACTGTCACTTCAAATTACTACTCGTCCAGACAGAACATTCACTCGTCAATACGAGCGGAATAGTGGATTTGTCGAGGCAAAGTAGAGTGTGTGCATGCTGTTCTGGTTTTCGCAATTGGTAACGGGCGCGTTTCTCACCAATGCGGCCCGGGTTCGGTCCTCGAACGAGGCAGTATATGTGAGATGTTGAACCGGTTTTCCGGTTTGCGTAATTGGTAACGGGTGCGTTTCTCACCAATGCGGCCCGGGTTCGATCCTCGAACGAGGCAGTATATGTGAGATGTTTAACCGGTTTTCCGGTTTGCGTAATTGGTAACCGGTGCGTTTTTCACCAATGCGGCCCGGGTTCGATCCTCGAACGAGGCAGTATATGTCAGATGTTTAACCGGTTTTCCGGTTTGGGAAATTTGTAACGAGCGCGCTTCTCTCTCGCCATTGCTGCCCTGACTGTGGACTTACCCCTCCCCCTTCAAATGTTACTACGTCATCGGCTGCGCTAATTTTGCCAATCTTTCTAAATTTCCTTCTTTCAAAATACTTGAATATTGTGCTTGACATCAAGCAGCCTGACTGCCTGAGCCTGAGCTGTGCTACAAGTCAGACACAGCCAATCGAACTGTTTGATCGCTAGTTGAGATAGCCAATATATGTTCAGATATGTTGGCATATGGACAAGATTAACGCAGGCAGTTGTGTTAGTTGTGAACGGTAACTCTTGCAATCTACTCCCGTACCGTCCGTAGCTGGCTGGCTACGGACGGTACGGGAGTAGATTGCAAGAGTTACCGTTCGCAATTAGCGGTTGTGTATACGTATCGCCCAGTAAACCTGGTGATGGGGATTAAAGCGACGCTGTCTCAGATATTCAAGTCTATTTATGTATACATTATTTAACGAGGGTGACACAGTCTACCATGTGGCCCTCATTACATAATTACATTAAGAAACATGTGCACATACACTTATATACAAATACATGTAAATACTAGAATAGAACGTAAATAATAACTACGAATTAACTGACATTAACCCTTTGAACTCGAAATCCCACTGTAGCTGTTTATGCAAAAAGTGTAGATCCAGATCACAGGTGGAAGACTCGGACCTATGACACCAAAAAAATGCCTATTAAAAAAAATCCCATTACCCCACCCACTTGGTCTCGTACAGTACTATACGTTAATTCAAGGTGAGCATAAATAGCGCTATTATAGAAAGAGCCCTCTTTTTTCCGGCTCGCACAAACACAATAAACATCGATTAAATGTATGAAATATGTCTCTGGCAATCGATAAAGGTATTAGGTGTGTGAATATACTCACTTCAAATCGCTGTTTCAAGTATTTATTGAGTTATTCGCGTTTTGATTACCCCATCCAAAGCGAAAGTTGCGTGTACGAAAGAATCTCACACAGAATCGGTGGCCGTCCGGCTGGATTATCGGTCATATTTGGCCGATAGCTGATCGCCAGCTCAAACTAAAGTCGTGCACCATGATCATATACATTAGAGACTCCAACCATACAAAGTTCGTCCAATTGTGATCGTTCGCCGATCTAAAAAACACTTTTTTCTAATTTTATTGACTTTCTTTCATGATTCGCGTACTATCAGATTATGTCTTCCGGAAACCCTGAAAAGGGAAAGTCCTCGCGTCTATTTTTAGGTTTAACCAATCAGAGATGTTCTTACATAGACGCTTCGGTGGTTGTATTATGGAAGATAGTGCATTGACCCAGTTCCAGATAATGAACGAAATTATAGAAAAAAGTGTTTTTTAGATCGGCGAACGATCACAATTGGACGAACTTTGTATGGTTGGAGTCTCTAATGTATATGATCATGGTGCACGACTTTAGTTTGAGCTGGCGATCAGCTATCGGCCAAATATGACCGATAATCCAGCCGGACGGCCTCCGATTCTGTGTGAGATTCTTTCGTACACGCAACTTTCGCTTTGGATGGGGTAATCAAAACGCGAATAACTCAATAAATACTTGAAACAGCGATTTGAAGTGAGTATATTCACACACCTAATACCTTTATCGATTGCCAGAGACATATTTCATACATTTAATCGATGTTTATTGTGTTTGTGCGAGCCGGAAAAAAGGGGGCTCTTTCTATAATAGCGCTATTTATGCTCACCTTGAATTAACGTATAGTACTGTACGAGACCAAGTGGGTCGGGTAATGGGATTTTTTTTAATAGGCATTTTTTTGGTGTCATAGGTCCGAGTCTTCCACCTGTGATCCAGATGAGACGGCTCGTTACGAACCGGCTCATCAGGATCTGCACTTTTTGCAAGTAATTTTCAGATTTCTTAGAACCAAACACCCCATTTTCATAAATGGACGAATCTGAAAAACATTTTGTGACTATTGGATTGGTCGGAACATGAGCATATCACAGCCCATTCCAGTTCCTTAGCGTTGAAATGGTTAACGACGAGGGGCGTAAGCTACATTGGACTGTATAATTATTGAATGTTTAGTTGACATTTTAAATTTATTGAGTGTTTTATGTGGTGTTACAACGTATGGAATGGCATTGTATCTATTAACCAAATGCACAATTTACTTTGATAACATTCCGAGGAGTGTTTGTTTTCTTCCATTACATACTACAGTGGAACCTCTCTAAACCGGACACCAATAAAACACCTGTGATCTTATTTTTGATGAGTTTCTTGGCCATTTATCGCAGGTGATAATGTCTGTTCGTGATCGCATAGCACACAACTATGGCTCAGAATGATCAAATGTTTGATGTACAGTGACACCTCTCTAAGCCGGGCACCCTGGGGACCTCCCAGGGTGTCCGGTTTAGAGAGGTTTCACTGTATTGTATATCGTGGCTCGTTTCTTTTTCAAGTATATCAGACTGAACGGAAACGGTAGGAATTCCCCGCCAAGCGTTGGTATTCCTAGCCTGATCTGGTAAACTTAATATCAATTATAGTTTATGTATTGTGAGTTTTAGTAGTTAACTTAATGGATATGTCGGTGTTTCATTTGCTAGAAATGCCCGTTCACAGCTTAATGTTTAAACGTTTAAAATCATAGAATAGAATAGAATGTTTTATTAACTTAAACTATTACATAGTTTCTCGTCATATAAACACCATATACAAAGTATACAAAGTGTGAACACATGTTTCATGTTAACATACTGAATAATTAGAGGATGGCTGTTTTCCTGTAATCAAATGCATCTCGAAGATATTTACATAATTTTACAAGTGTGGCTTTATGATCGGTGGCTAATAAGGAAATGAACTTGAATACGCTTGGTCTTCTAGTATAGAATGTGGCGATGTATCGGCTGCGAATATGATCGAGCGAGGGACATATGATCATGAAATGATAAGCGTCCTCAATGTCTCCTATATTACATAATATGCAGGTCCGTTGGTTTTGCTCAATACGATTTCTGCCATATCTCCCTGTCTCTATCCGCAGCCCATGAGTACCCAATCGTATTCTAGTTAGACATTTCCTTAGGGCCGGTTTATCTACTACTAACAAATATTGTTCTAGTTCAAAGCTTGATTTAAGGTGTTTATAAAATGGCATGGCTCTACTAGTCTCAATATCACTTTTCCACTTTTAAAGGAAGCAATGTTTTATCCGCTGCTTGAATAAACATACAAATCTGGTGTGATCTAAAACATGTTGGTTTTCCCATGCATCTCCAAACCCAAAGTTGAATAGTAAGCTCTTGAGCTTTGATACCCAATTGACTTTGCCATTGTTTGCATCAAGCCTAGCGGATTCATACAATGCTGATATAATGCAATTGTTCGTACTTAACACTTTGCCCCAATATTGAACGATTTTAACATATCGCTGTATGTAAAGAGGAAAACGTGCTATCTCGTCATAAACACCTGCGCTGCTCGTCGACGCCTTCACACATAAAACTGACTTGCAAAATTTGAGATGGATTCTTTCTAATTGTTTGGATTTGCTAAAACCCCAAACTTCTGAGCCGTAATTTAGCGTTGAAGATACGAAGGCATCGAAGAGCTGACCCATGTATCTTGGCGGGATATTGTTTTTCCTAATATTCATCAGCAACACGTTCATAGCTTTTAAAATCATACACACCTGGCAATGGGTGTTAGATTTTATGTTTATTTTGTATTTTTTTCAATTATAGTTTATGTATTGTGAGTTTTAGTAGTTAACTTAATGGATATGTCGGTGTTTCATTTGATAGAAATGCACGTTCACGGCTTAATGTTTAAACGTTTAAAATCATACACACCTGGCAATGGGTGTTAGATTTTATGTTTATTTTGCTTTAGCAGAAGGAGCGATTATAGTCCCCTCTTTTTCCGTCGTCGTCGTCGTCGTCGTCGTCGTCGTCCGCGTCAACAATGTCCAAAAGTTTGTACAAGTCTCTTCATCATGATATAACACACTTGTGCTTCCATTAACATGACCTTGACCTTTTTGACTTTCACAAACATATAGTTGTGGAAAACCATTTTTGTCGCGCCTGCTTTAGCTTTAGAGCATAGTCATCGTCGTCCGTGTCGTTGCCGTCATCGTCGTCGCCTCGCCGCCGTCCGAAATGTCAAAAAGTTTGTACAAGCTTCGTCATCATGGTATAACTTTAATATTACTTGACGGATTGCTTCAATATTTGGACACTTGATACATGTGACACTTGTGTTATATCGTATCGTATCAAACTACACTACCCGGGGACCTGTGCCACTAAACTTCGTACGACTAAGAAGTTCAAATTTAGCATTATCGGGCGATTTGCGTATTTTTTTGATGGATTTGTTCCGATTTTATGAGCTGCACACACAGACCGTAGTACCCGTAAATTATACTTAATATATTGCATATCATTGTTTATTAATGCTATTATAGTGTAGCAGTGACATATAGGCCAGAAGAGCCGAGTGTATTATATATTGTTTTCATATTACAGTAGAACCTCTCTAAACGGGACACACTGGCGACCCCATTGTGTTTACTTTAGATGGGTTTCACTGTCATTTGTGTCATTGTCGTGTCTGTTCATAATCGAAACAGACAAACACTGTATAAGGAGTGCTTAATTGCAGTGCAGCCTCTCTAAACCGGACACCCTGGGGTGTCCGGTTTAGAGAGGTTCCACTGTACGTACTTGTATGAAATTTACACATGTCACTAAAATAAACAAATTACTTACTTACTTACTTACTTAAGTACTTACTTACTTACTTACTTACTTTTACTTACTTACTTACTTATTTACTTACTTACTTACTTACTGAGTTACAATAAAACCCATCACCATACACAATTAGATTTTTTATAGATGACCTTTAGAGAAGTTGCACTGCTCAACATTTCGCACAGTTTCAGTACAGCCGACCCATCTTGAATTATGTTTTTGCACTGAATGCACTTTCTCATTTATCAGTGCTGATTATTATGATAGAGTTATTCCTTCCCTTGACAAATAAAAACTACTATTTCAGTTGTTTTTGCAACCACAGTCGAACCTGTGATAAATACCATCTCCGAATAGCAATCACCTGGCTGTAAAGGCCACACTGTTGTTGTCCCAATGACACAATTACTATATAAATGACCCTGCGAATAAAGACCACCTGTGAACAAAGGCCAGATACTTTCTTTCCATGGCTGGCATTTACTCACAGGTTTGACTGTACTTCGTTTGATATTTTACCCGACTCATTATGTGTTATGATTTAGCAACGTCTTTCTTAGAATAAAGTGGATGTGTGTTACTATTGACGTTGCGCATCGTGGCGACGCAGAACAGACTGCGCATGTCTGTTCGGCGTCTACACTATTCGCAAAGGCAGTAACCCGCATTTAGAATTGCGCATCAAAGATAACTGCATCTGTGCTTGCAGAACAGCAGATCTTGTAATAAAACACAATGCAGAATTCCATTGATGGCAACTGTAATTTATCTAATGAAGTTTAATGAGCGTCAGACGAGCGCCAGCTGATTTCTCGTGCAGTGTTAACGAGACGCTCGCATGGAATCAACTCATCCGATCGTGCTGCACAGCACTAATTATGCTAATTATACCGCAGACCACGTGATATTGCACTAAGTATAATACACGTGCACACAATGCACTACGTGAGATGTCAATGTGATTAGTCACGTGTCCACAAAATGGCGTCTGTTTCAAAATATCTTTAAGCTAGTTATTTGTTCAATAATAAAACACTGTTCTTATATTTGTACTTTCTTTTTCAGGCACCATAGGGTCATATAGAGGATGGGAATGGGAAAAATATCCGGCAAGGCTCAATAATTTCTTTATTTCTCATCAGAAGTATATGTTGTGACCACTCATTTGAACCGTCTCGCCGAGACGGTTCAAATGAGTGGTCACAACATATACTTCTGATATATTGGTTCGGAAATAAGGAAAATAGATAGAGAATAGTAGGTTAGTGCCGTGAATGGGAAAAAATATCTGGCAAGGCTCAGGAAACGGGATGGGCGAGGCTCTGCCGAGCACATCCCGTTTCCGTGCCGCGCCAGATATTTTT